>CM062817.1:1731752486-1732118840 GCA_031772625.1 Pinus tabuliformis
ATATGTGTCTGTAAGATTGCATGAAGAAATGATCTTGTTTTAAGATGGTTGCACTGATACATATGTATTGAGATAACTAATATGTACTTGAGTGTAAGTAGGTTATAGTTGTAGCATTATGTATTATGGCTTATGAATGTGAATTGATTGTTGATTATGACATGGTTGTTAGACTTGGTAAAGGTTGATTTCAAACTAATATCCATGATGTCTTGATCTTGGAACATATGATCGAAATCTGTGAGAAGTTGCAGGGAAATATGCTTGGTATTACTGTGACAAGGTAACAGTTGATGTGTTTATATACTAATAGTTGGGTGATGTGACAATACATAGTAAGACTTGATTGCAACAAGGAAAAAATGGTGAAGGAAAGGAATTGGGTAAGAATTCCTTTGGCTATGTTTGGAAACCCTAATTCCAAACGAATAAGTGATTTGAATACAGGAAGTCTTCTTAACCTTGATTTTGTCTGACATTATGTGGATATATGTTATATTCCTAAACATGTATTTGACAGGTTTACTAGCTAGTTTCTAGTTATAGCTAGATCCATCAAGGGAATCAGAATCCCTTGAGAGATGGCATGGATGTGTGAAGTTATAAGGAAACGTGATTGGCACAACAAGGTAAGATAACTGGTATATTGTTATATTTATTTATGCACTGACAGTTATGTGTTTATGGTAGTATGATGCAGGAGATTGCATGGCAAAAGAGACTGCCATGGAATCTTAAAGAAGGCTCAAGTTGAGATTTCCTTTGGAAGCACTTGGAACCATGGGATTGGGTCATGGTGTTTGTTGCTAGTCTTGTGATTTCGATGTTTTTTATTTGCTTCCGCTTGATTTGTAGTTTTGTATGTGTCTTGTGCATGGCCATGCCACTTTGTTTGTGGTGTTGTATCGCTATTACTCTTTCATTGTTTTCTTCTTGTTTGTTCTTGTTCTTTCCTTTTATGTTTGAGGGTCTTGGGAATTGGTTTGGGAAAAAGGAAAGTTAACGGAGCTTGGGAAGAGCTGAATCAAAACTCACCAGGTAATGTACGACTTGGATGAAGCTTGATGCATAAGTAAGGGAAACTGAAGGCAAGAATATGACAACTAGTTGGATTGGTTGGCTCCATTGATGCAAATAGACGGTGGTAGGACAATCATGAGAAAAGTAATCAAGAAAGGTAAAGTAAATGGATTTAAGGCATTATATGCCTTGGCTATGTTGGGAATTGTTGTTCTTTTTGTTGTGCATGCATTGCACATATAAAGGGATTTCTCTTAACCTAGACCTTATGCTATTTGATAATTATGTTGTGATCATGATTATGCTAATGTCTATATATGCATACATGTATGTATGTATGTCATTGTCTGACAGGGTCGTCAAAAATCATGATTGTTTAATGTTAATATGTGTATATGTATGTATGTATGTTGTTGCCTGACAGGATCATGATTGTTTTATGCTAATGTTTATACATATAGTAAATGTTTTATGGTAATGTTTTAAGCTAATATTTTATGCTAACATTTATTATCTTTGTTCTTTTATGCTTACTTGATGTTAGTAAATGAAATATTTTAATAAAGATGTGCTCAAGTGATGCTACATAGTAGCTATCCCCTGCTGCTTAGTTTAAATATAGCTAAATTAAAGTAAAAAGCAATAAATACATAAATATTTCATCAATAGTTTATATTCCATTCTCTTTGAAGTTCATAAGCCTACTCAAAGTGTTACCCACAATAGAAAAATATTTCAAACCTTAGTATTCACGGAGGTTAAAACTTCTTGCCCATGTTGAAAAGAAATAAAGTATTGATTTTTTTTTTCTCGGGTTAATTCAAAAATTTGATTCAATAAATTTAAAATGGTTTGGTAATAAAAATAATTATAAAATAAGGTTAAATATTAACTACTAATACTATCCCCCGATCATGAGATGGACAACACTCCCATCATGGTAGTTAAATGCAAAGGGCCTTGGGGTACAAACCCACCACCCTCCACATGCTCGAGGCGATAGGTGTGGTGGCTCCATGCATGCAAGTGGTTAATACTCCCGCAGGAGGTGGCAGTGACATTGTGTCTTGGGTCTGGCATTGTGTTAAGTGCTCTGTGAGAGTTGCTGGTAAATGTTATGTTTAGGGTAAAGAAGTGAGTAAGGGAGACGTCGAGCACAAAGGAACGACACGGATCTAGGCGAGGTGGTGGGCTAATCTTCTCCAGGCAAGGGTAAACTAGTATGTGACATGTTTCTTCTTTCCCTCCTCCATGCAACAACTTATTTGGTTATGGGAATTGGGTCTGCATGGTGTCGATTTGCCTGTGGTTGTGAGAAAGCGAGGTTCTAGGAAGCTGCTGGTGCATGTACCCCTGATGCAATATGTCCTTTTGACTGGCATAGGCTCTGTGTCTGTTCGGTTTGAAATTCTCCTTTCTCGAATGGGGTTATATGGGGTATGTGCCTCTATGGTTGGCCCTTGGGACCTTCTTCTTCTGGTTTGGTTTGATAATACTGGGGTTTGGGATGGGTTGTCAACAACACCACCTCTGGGCTTAGTTTTACTGTCTCTCTGAGGGATGGGTCGAAGTTTTTCTCCTTGTATGTTTGTTGGCCCTGGAGCCGTATGTTTTTCTCTGTCTGTCCAGCTAATTCCCATGCCCTCTGCCTCTGTGGAAGTATTTGCAGGGTTAGAACTGTGGGTTTGCGATGGTCTAGATACAAGGACAACCCTTACAATGTTAGACTCGTTGGTCTCTTAAATTCTTCTTCTGAATGTTATGATAACTAGTTTTGGGTTGTGGAAGTTGTGTCTCTGTTTGGGTTGGATGGCAAGGATGATGTGCATGGGAACAAACGGGAGGAAGGTCCTTGAATTTTGTATTGGAAATTACCGTTTGGTGCTTCTCCCTTGGTAGGTGTGTGGGGCAATAGGGTCACCTAGAAGTGAAAAGCTTCTGGGCACAGGCCACCTCCTGTATAAGCAATTCACCCTACCCACCTTTCCATTACACACTGTGATTTCGTGGCAATGGCACGGGCAGCGATTGTTAGAGGTCATGGTAGGAGAACCAGGGTGACTACGAAGGAAGAGACACCTAACTCCTATGGGGGCAAAATGTGAGGCCACAAACTGGTTGCCAACATCATAAACGACGCGGCCACAACATACCGTGAAGGGAAAAGTGAGGAAATCAAGAAGTTAATTGAGGAATGGGAAGCTAACTTGAATTAGTAGGTTGGATCGATGGACATTAAGGTGGAGGATTGGCGGGCTATGGTGCCTGATCCTGGGCACACCCATGGTTGTGTCACCCAGTTTAAGAAGGCTTTGTACCTATATTGGTATATGAAGGGTTTCTTGGGAAAGGCCTTGGAGTAGATCTCTGTGAGCATTGCAACCACTGTGTAGAACTTCCCCAACTATAAACAGGACTTCCAGAAACTACAATTTCAACTACAAAAACAAGATGGCCACCTTCGACGAATTGAATATCACCTCCCTTTCCTTCTCTCACAGATAATGCTTCCGAGATCCAATGCTAAGGATTCGTATCTAGTAGAGTTTGCGTCTGTGTCTGCGGGGGGGAGAGGAGTAGTCTACTAGCTGGTGTTAGTTTTGCTTTATTGTATATGCAGGTAGGTCTTAATTTCTAGAATGTTGTTTCTTATGTTCATAGGCAAATAGTATTTGGGCAATGCAAAGACATACATGCTTATATAGCTTGGGTAGAAAGACTAATTATTTTTTGCTACTGGATGGCTTAACATGTTGTTAGGTGGCCAACAGACTTGGTTTCCCTCTGGGCAAGTTGAGGCCACCTAATTAATCATATGTGGATGTAACTTGCTTATATTTAATGAAAAAGAAGGACCTACCAAAACAAAAACAAAAACAAAACTACTAATAATGTAAGCATGTGTCTGTTAATGTTTAATAGTTTGTGTTAGAAATAGGTTTGATGTACATGCCTATTTTAATACATAGATAAATGTAATAGCTATAACATGTGTTGGTTAACATTTAATAGTTTCGATTAGAAATAGGTTTTTGCATATATACATGTGTAATAGTTGAACATGTTTAACAATTTTTGTTAGATATAAGTTTTACATATATACTTCTTATTATTAAGAATATATAGGTAAGTGTAATAATTGTAAGGTGAAATTATGATGTATACCAAATAATTTAATAGATTGAATAATTAAGAGTATATATTTTTATAATAAAACAATTGAAATTCAAGTTATATATATATATATATATATATATATATATATATATATATATATATATATATAATTAAATATTGATTAATTCTCTTTAAATAATAATTAATATTATTAATATAATTTGTTTTAAATTTTAATTAAATATATAATTTCAAAGAATTTGACATTATGTAATATCAATGATATTATTTTTACATGTTATATTTCTAACTCTATATTAATTTTACATGTTATATTTCTAACTCTATATTAAGTGGTGAAAAAATTATGTATCTTCATCCTACTAAAAAGAATTGAATTTTTTAAACTTTCAATTAATTTATCATTTCAATTACTTTATCAATATAAAAATTGATGTAAATGATGGAAATTGAAATATACCTATATTGTTTTCTCTTTATTAATATTGTTTTTATTTTGTTAATATAAATATAACATCATGCAACAATAGTTTAATACTAAATTAATTTATATGAAAATATTTTATGTAATCCATTAGAAAATATATATGATCTCATTTTAAATTAATAAAAAATGTTAAATTTTTTTTTAATTAATAAAAAATATTATTATAAATGTTTAATATTTTATATTAAATAATTAATTTTTAATTTGATTTTTTAAAATATTTTATTTATAATATTAATATATTTATAATTTTATCATGTTCAAACTTTTTTAAAAATATGCATAAACTACTATTATCTCATTTCTCATTAATAAAATGGACATGAAAATTTATTAATAAGTAACAAAATGTACACTAACAAAAAAGATAATACTATTGGGCTTATGGTAATCGGCATAATAAGCTAATTGGGAACAATTAGGATTTAAAATTATGAATTTGGATGGTGGATAATTATTATAAATTATTATATTAATTATTAATAAATTATTTAATAATTTGTTTTTAATGAAAATTTGATAAATCAAGATATCTGTAAAAAATTCATATAGTGCTACGAAAATTATCATACCATCATCCTAAAGAGGAATTACTAGAAGCGTGATATAATTATTATTATTAAAATATATTACAATCATTATTATTAAAATATATTACAATGAGTGGACCATGATATTAAGGAAGAATTTTACAATAAAACTTTACATGTCTCTAATATAATGTTTTTTTATAAAAGTAATTTTTGAATTGTAGTTTTAAAGATAAATTTAGTAAAATTATTACTTGTATTAAAAGGGTACAGATAATGTTTACAGGGTTTTGGATAGATGGTGATTAGGTGTTTTGTTAAGGTACCTTTTGATTGGATAGATGATGATCAAGTGTTTTGTTAAGGCACTTTTTGATAGCAAGTTACTAATTCAATTCCCAATCAAGCAATATATTAGATATAATGAAGAATATAATCCTACCAAACTTACAAAAAAAATAGACAAATAATTAAATTTATATTAAAGAAATATTATACAATTGAACTCAAATTTATAAAATTAAGCCCTCCTCATATCCATCTTAAAAATAGTTAAAAAAAAATAAAACTAAAATGTTAACATCCTCAAAACTAAAGTGCTAGAGTCTATATGAGCTCAAATTCATTAAATTAAGCCCATCCTCAAATCCATCCCAAAAATAGTTGGACAAAACAAACCTAGAGTGCTAGCATCTCACCAACACCAATATAGCATGCCCACCAATATAACACTAACAAAGTTAGTAACATAATTTTGACATTTGATCATTTTCAATGTAATCCATACCCTATAGGTTAAGCTCTTGTTGGGTTGTAGAATGTAGCCATGGGAACAAATTCATTACTTTTGCTTTGTTGGATGTCTTAGCCTTACTTGAATGTAATGTAAGTGTAACTTAATCAAGGTTGGAAAGGAATTACATTCATTTTCTTTTTTGGTTTTATGTTTGTCTATTTTATGTTTTACTTTCTATTTAATTTGTAAAATTTTGAAGTTAATATTAAAAAAAAAAATTTTAAAAATCAAGAATAATGAATTGGAAAATATATTATATATAGAATATATATATATATATATAATTTATGAAATATTAATCATAATTTTTTTTTTTAATGGAAAAATAAATCAAAATGCACATGCTTTAATGTAGTAGTCTTAGAATATCTTAAAATATACTCATAGTTTTAAAAGTGCTTATGTTGTTTGGATAAGAGTTCGTCTTTAAATGTAAGGAAATAGGTTAACAACTTGAGCCCCACAGGCATATAGACTGAGTGATAGTCTACCCCCTTATGCACCACTATTGGATTATTTTAGGTGGCCAACTTTTTCTTACACAAGATGATCTAGCTTAATACATCGGGGACTTGGGATTGTAGAAACGTATTCTAGGTCAGTGACCCTGAGTATTGTATGACTTTTCCTACACTCTTTCCTACACACACACACACACACTTCAATGTTAACCCAACCAATTAGAAATTAAACACACAATGTTTTCTCATGTATATATAATATGAAGTTGGAGATAATGAAATGAGATACCTATTTCAATAAATATTTGAACCCGTAAGATTTTGATCACAAGCACAAGAATCTAGTTGTGAAAAAGAAACAACACTAGCAATTGCAAGGTTGAGACAAAAGTGAAAGAATGTTGGGTTGTGTTATATTCTTTCCACGACTAGCCCACGTAGTTACCTAAGGGTTAGAGGGGGGGAGGTCATAGGGGGTTTGAGGGGTACCTATAACCCCACTATATTTTTGGTTTTGGACCCTATGTTAGGTTGGGCAGACCCACCTATGGTTTTGTGCACGATTTTCGCACATGGTTTTGGACGCGATGGTTTTTGGTCCATGGTTTTGGACGCGATGTTTTTTCGGTCCATCGTATTGGATGCTTTGGCATGTATAAATATGTATTGTAACATTGAAAGGAATATAATGAAAAATCAAGTTGGTAGTCTCGGTTTTGGGATCAAGGGGAAAATATCTGTGTATATGTGTTATGCTCTCGCATTGTTTATTTTCTGTGTTTTAGAATTCGTATGCAGGTAATTTCTGTACAGGGTTAAAACCTACAAAGAAGAGAAACTGAGAGACCAATCTTAAGACTAAGAGACCAAAGAGATTAACATGAATTGCTTATATTACATTGAATGCCATGAGAAATTTTATAACACTCTCTAGGATAGAGGAGTAATGTGCACAAGGATGGGGTTCCTTGTGCATGCACATAAAAGAAAAAATTAGCTCCCCCTTAGTTTCTGTTAACTATTTGAAAGATAATTTAGCTAGGCATATCAAGTTAGAGCCATAAATCGAGTTGGGCATGAATGGAATTATCCAAATTCAAGTGAGAACTCAAGAATTCAACTTTGAACACCAAAAATAGAAACTTGTAGGTTTTAACCCCATATAGAAATTACCTACATACGAATTCTAAAACACAGAAAATAAACAATGCGAGAGCATAACACATAAAACACATATACATAGGGTTCTTTGCCAAGAAAATTGCACTTTGGCTGTCACAGTCTATCCTTATAGCTTCCTGTACTAACCCCATACTTGAACACAATCTCTGCAACCGAACTACTTTCTTGCTTGCATGAGTGGCTACCATGTATTCTGCCTCTGTAGTTGATAGTGCCACTACAGATTGTTTCTTACTCATCCAACTGACTGCACCTCCAAATAAGTTAGACACATACCCACTTGTAGATCTTCTCTGATCCAGATCTCCAGCCTAGTCTGCATCAACAAAGCCATGCAAATACCTAAAAACCCGCTTCACTGATGTCCAGTGCTCCTTCCCTGGTTTTGACATAAACCTACTCAATACTCCCACTGCATGTGCAATGTCTGGTCTAGTACAGACCATTGCATACATCAGGCTACCAACCGGACTTGCATATGGAACACGGGACATGTCCTCTTCCTCTTCTTGTGTCATGGGACACTGTTCAACAGATAACCTCACACCTACAGAAATAGGAACCTTCACCGGTTTACTATCCTGCATATTAAACCTCTAAAGTATTGTCTTGACATACTTCCTCTAGTTTAACCAGAGCTTCCTCTTTTCCCGGTCTCTTTTAATATCCATGCCCAAAATATAGTCTGCAACACCAAGATCTTTCATGTCGAATTTGGAGGAAAATTGGGTCTTCAAATCCCAGATAATTTCTTTGTCATTTCGAAGTATCAACATATCATCCACATACAAGACCAAATAAATAACACGGTCAACAATTAATTTAAAATACACACAATGATATGCTTTTCTTCTCGTGAAGCCAAGTCCTCGTATAAATGTATCAAATTTCTGAAACCACATCCTTGGTGACTGTTTAAACCCATACAGAGACTTCTTGAACTTGCATACCAGTTCTTTCTTACCCTTCACCACAAAGCCTTCAGGTTGCTTCATGTAGATCTCCTCTTCCAGATCCCCGTGAAGAAATGTTGTCTTCACATCCATCTGTTCTACCTCAAAATCAAAAGCAGCAACAACGGATAAAAGTAATCTAATAGAAGTCACCTTGGCAACAGGAGAAAAAATATCACCAAAATCAATTCCTGGCACCTGGGAATAACCTTTTGCTACCAACCGAGCTTTGTATTTCTCCACCTTTCCTTCTGCATTTGTCTTCTTCTTGAACACCCATTTGCTGCTAATGGGTTTCCTTCCAGCCGGCAAATCCACCAGATCCCAAGCCTCATTTTTGTGTAAAAATGTCATTTTATCAACCATGGCTTCTTTCCAGAGTTTGCCATCGTCTGAATCTACTGCTTCCTTCACAGTTCTGGGATCATCGTTAGTAACAGATAAAGAAAAATTTGAACAGAAAGCAGATGGACTATACCTTTCTGGATGCCTTCTTTCTCGAATTGATCTTCTCACACCCGGAGTTTGTGGCTCTTCGTCTTCTGATTCCTCCTCTGCTGTAGAGTCTTATTCTTCCTCCTTAAGCTCAAACTCTATCTTCTCAGGTTCCTTTGGTTGGACTTCATGTTTAATAACATCTTTCACCTCTCTGAACACCACATCTCAGCTGTACATAACCTTTCTTGTTACTGGGTTCCAAAGCTTATAACCCTTTAAACCATCCTTATACCTAATAAATATGCACTTTTCATATTTACTATCCAACTTGGTTCTTTTTTCCTTTGGAACATGTACATATGCATCACATCCAAATACCCTCAGATGTGAAAGAGAGGGTTTCTTACCAGTCCATACCTCTTGTGGAGTCTTATCCTCCAACATTGATGAAGGTGATCTATTGACCAGGTAACATGCTGTCTCCACCGCCTCTACCCAGAATTCATGTCCTAACCCGACACCACTAAGCATGCTTCTTGCCCTTTCCATCAACGTCTTGTTCATTCTTTCTGCAACTCCATTTTGCTCAGGTGTGTATGGAGTAGTCTTCTGCCGTGCTATACCACACTTCTTACAGAATTCTTGAAATTCCTTACTGCAAAACTCTCCACTGTTATCTGTCCTCAACACCTTTATCTTCTTCTCTGTCTGGTTTCCACCAGAGCCTTAAATTATTTAAACCTGTCAAAGACTTCAGATTTCTTCTTAAGGAAATATATCCATGTATTCCTCGAGAAGTCATCTATAAATGATACATAGTACACAGATTTACGCAGTGATGGAACCTTCACAAGTCCAAACACATCACTGTGCATAAGCTCTAATATTTGTTTCGCCCTCTTACCACCAAAGGGGAAACTCACCCGATTCTGCTTCCCATATACACAATTTTCATAGAAATCAAAATCCAGAGAGCTATTACTCATACCTTCTACCATACCTTTACCATGAAGTATTCGAAGGCCCTTCTCTCCAATATGTCAAGCCTTTGATGCCACAACATGGTCTTCTCTCCAGAGACCACTAGATTTTCTACTCCTCTTTCAAGAACCACAGAATTGTTGCACCCATCAACAACAGTACTACCTTGCAACTTGCATAGAGTTCCAATCTGAACTCCCCGCATCAATACCAGTGCTCCCCAACCCATTTTGTAAGTGTCCTTCTCGAACACTATTTTTACACCTGCATCATCCAGCTTGCTTACGTAAATCACATTTTTGGCCAATGCAAGAATATGCAGAACACCCAGAAGTGTTCTAACCCTTCCACCTTGCAACTTCAACTTTACTTTTTCGCGACCAACGATTCTAGCCTTCCTGTCATCCCCCAAGAAGACATCACCACCATCATATTTCTCATACTCGCAAAACCACTCTCTATGAGGAGTGAAGTGAAAGGATGCACTTGATTCAATCAACCATGCCTCATGATCTACATGTGTACTTGAAGAAGACAAGTACACATGCCCACCTTCATCTGAGGTGGTTTTCACCTTTGCAAAAGGAGCATCATCAGATCCCTTTCCTTTGTCAGGAGCTTTAGATTTACAGTCCCTTTTGTAGTGCCCTTCATTTCCGCATTTCCAGTAAACCACCTTTACGAGTTTTCCTGGAGATTTAGATCTCCCACTCGATGACTTATTTTTGTTTCTGTTATGGGACCGTCCTCGTACAGACAAGGCATCACCATTCTGGCTCTCCATATTTTTCCGTCTCATCTCCTCCGTCAGCAAGGATGAGACTATTTCATCAAACTGAAAGGCAGTTGCATTGCTACCTATTGCAATAACCATATTATCCCACGAATATGGTAGAGAACAGTGACAACAAACTGATGCACTTATCTTCATCTAAAATTTAATATAAACAGTTAATAACTGACTTACCATAGTATTAAATGCGTTCAGATGCTCTGTCACCGAGTCTCCATCTTTCATCCTCAGGTTATATAGATTTTTCCATAGGAACAGTTTATTCACCAGAGACTTAGATTGGTACAAAGTCCCTAACTTGTCCCACAAAGCCTTCGCCGTAGCTTTCCTTGATACATTCAACAATACTAAATCTGAGACACACAATCGTATTGTGCTCTTTGCCTTCTGATCCAACTTCTTCCATTCTTCATCGGACACTCCCATTGGTTTAGTACCCGGATCTACTGTGATCCACTGATCTTTATCCACCAACAGATCCTCCATCTTGAGTTTCCACAACTCAAAACTCTAACCATTAAATTTCTCAATCTCTATCTTTCCACTGCTCGCCATATTCTTTCACCACCAGAATCAATCTTGTAGATCTCCCACTGAACAGGGTCTACCACAGGCCTGAGCGAAACCCCTCAGCAACAAAGGCGTCCCCTTGAGCCAAAACAACTATGATACCAAATGTAGGTTTTAACCCCGTACAGAAATTACTTTCATACGAATTCTAATGAGATCATAACACATAAAACACATATACACAAAGATTTTCCCCTGGATCCAAAAACTGGGACTACCATCTTGATTTTTCATTATGTTCCTTTCAATGTTACAATACATATTTATACATGCGGAAGCATCCAATACCATGGACTGAAAACCACCGCATCCAAAACCATGTGTGAAAATCATGCACAAAACCATAGGTAGGTTTGCCCAACCTAATATAGGGTCCAAAAAACAAAATTTTCCGGGGCGCTGTCCTGGACCCCATAGAGGGGGGTTACCTGCACCCCTCAAATCCCCTGTGACCCCCCCGCTACGCAATCAGCGCAACGAAGGGGGGGGGCTCAGCCCCCCCTCTAACCCCCTGGTTAACTACGTGGGCTAGTGGTGGAAACTATATAACACAACCCAACAAAACTAGTCTCCAAAAATAGAACTAGGAGACAAATATGGCCGAGAATGTGTGCCTTTGGTGCCATGTTATTGCCACACATCATCCTACATGGAAATCCCTACTAAAAATAACCAACTGTAAATAGACCACCCGCTAAAAAAGGCATGCTATAAATAGTAGTCTCTTGAATAGTAGGAAAATGTGCATGTACTCCAACACCCCCCTGAAGCACAATTGGGGTGTGTGCAATTAATGAGTTCCATCATTTTGCAATGATGTTAGGTACCCATTTACAAACAACTATGCAAAACAAATATGACAAAGGTGAGGTAAAGAGGTAGATAGAAATGAACCTCCACTCATCCCCACCCCCCCCCCCCCCCCCCACCTCACGCACAAAAATAAAAGACAATGCCAATCATGTTAGATGCTATGTAGCCATGTCTTTCACCCCCAACAGATCTTGTAAATCTACAAATGTTGCTTGGTGAAGGTATTTATGAAGATGTCTACAACCTGTTCTAAAGAAAGATAATATCGTAGATCAATGTGCCCATCCTGGATCTATTCTTAGATGAAGTTCATGTGTATCAAATCAAGTGCATGAAATCCATCTACTACCAATTTTGTCTTGTATATCCACTTGCATTGAACAAGTTTTCGATCAGGGGGAAGAGGAACCAAATCCCAAGTGTGGTTCTTAATGAGGTAATAATATTCCTCAACCATCCTTGCCTCCCAATAAGGGTTTCCTTGAGCCTCTGCATGGGACTGAGGATCAAATATGGGAACGTATAATAATGAATGGGAATTAATGGCTATGTAGCAGTGAGATATTTTGGAGGATCCACAAACTAAGATCAAGTTTTCTATGTATCAACAAGTTCACCCACCAGATCACCAACTACCTATAGAGTTTGTTGTACCCACCATGGTATGCAATATTGATCTATGATATCATCCTCATGAACCTCTAAAATATGATATGAAGAGAACAAAGAATCATCTATGAGATTGACAATTGGGAGTGGCAGGAAAATTTTAGTAGGTTCTTCTAGGAATGTTGCAAGGGGCCTTCTTCCATTTTTACACTTTTTTCTCTACTTTTTTCATTTGCATGTATTAGAAGTGTAACATAATTTTATTTGAGAACAAAATAAGAAAAAGTATATAACCTAGAATGGTATTACACCTCCCCAATAACAACTTTGGAGCCAGTTGACATCTCAAAGATAACCACTAAATATGGAGTGAATTCAACCCACTTTCATGTGCTTGAGGGTGCGGTTTGAAAGATTGAGAGTAGATCTATGAATAGATTTGGAACATGCCAGACACTTTAGAAGCATCCACTATCTAGATTCACTCCACCTTTTCCACATAATTTAAAAGGAGCACCATCTCCCTTTAAAATACTAGATTTGGTACAAGATTCGAAAGAGGAGAAAATATCATGTGAAATGGCCATATATATGAGGCTCCAAAATCTAAAATTCATGTTTTAGGTGAGGAAGTAATAGCAGTCAAAGCATGGTCCTTATCTCAATATTTTAATGGCTTATCTCCTGTAACATACACCCTTGTTTTTTTGTTGATAATGTTTATAGAAGAGAGAGATATGCAGAATATATGTTTTACAATAATAGTAGTAGCAACAATGAAATAACTCATAAAATAACAATATTTAGGAAAACCATAAACTAATATAACTTAGATTTGTTTTCATAGTTGGGATTAGTGAGCTCTGAAATCCTTTTTTCTACCAAAAATATGCTCTAGACTATAGATATCAAACCAACAATGATCTTTGTGTGAAATCACTAAAATAGTCTCTTGATTATATATCTCAGTAACATGGGAGAATGTTTTTTGCAAGGAGTTTCATCCTCACAAGCCAAGAACAAGTAATCTTCTCCAGAAAATGGCAACATCAAATATCAAAACCAACCTATGAAAATAACTCACAAATTTTCTTTTAGAACTCTCCAAAGAATTTTGACCCTCTTCATCAACCCATGTAGGACTAAATAAAATCACTTTTAGTATCCCAATTAAAGACCTCATTCTTTCTATTTTATTTTTAAATAAAACATCTTTCACTTTATAACCAGCCCTTATAGTCCCTTCATTAAAAATATTAAAATAACGATAAAGTTAAATCTTTGATTTAACTTTATTAATTAATAATTTGTCATTATTTTATTTAAAACCTCCATACTATATAAAATTCTAAGATAATCATAAAAATGACTCGCTGACAATACTAAAAATAGTAACCCTGCAAAATTACAATTGGTGCTCTAAAATGACTTGCTAAAAATAATAAGTATTTGAAAACCATCCCGAAATTATTCGCAAAAAAGGCATCCTACTCATAATCCCAATGAGATCTCAGTTGACAATCAAACACTTTCAAAATGTCGAATTATTGCTTCCAAGGCTCCCTAACCCTAACCCAATAACCTACGTGAACCAACTAATAGGTTACAGGTCCACCAAATCTGCCAGTTAAGAAGGGGACATTACAATATGCCCTTCCCAAAATTTCTTTTCCTCAAGAAATCTTAGCTCTAGATGTTGCAATATCTATTTGTTTCCCCATGTGGCATCCTCTACTAGTAAGTTCTTCCATTGACTAGAAACGATTTGATGGCCCTCATTTGAAGAGTCCTCTCTCTAGTATCAATGATGGCCTCTGGAATCAATCTCAACTTCCCCTCCCCATCTAATGGTGGCAACTCAGATGATGGAACCATGTTATGAACAAGTGCCTTCTTAAGCTTGGATACATGAAATACATTATGAACCTTGTTGCTAGCAGGTAGCTCAAGTTCATAGGTAACCCCTCCAACCCTCTAGCATACTTTGAATGGTCCATGAAATATGGGCTTGAGTTTCTTTTATCCACTCTTATTGATAATAGGCTATATATATGGTTTTAATCTCAAATAAACCATGTCCTCGACCTCAAAATTGTGCTTTATCTGATGTTGATCAACATGCAACTTTCACTGATTCTATGCCTATTGCAAATTTTCCTTCAATGACTTCATGGTGTCCTACCTCTCTTGTATTACTTCCTTTTCCTTAGGCACTCTACTATCACCAAATAATAGATCCATGGAAAATTTTAGGGGCTAATGTTTGCCCAATGGGCTAATTTTCCATGATTTTTCCACAAAAAAGATTCACCAATTTCCAATTTTTATAAAAGATGATTCGTCCAAATTTTAGAATAGAAAAATATTTTACCTTAAAAATCGCCAACATTATATAGAGCCTATATATAAAATCATTATAAATTTGATTAATTTTACAAATATATCAATAAACATTTTATAGTTTGCATATTAGGGATTAGTGAGATTCGCCAATGTTTTTAAACTTCAAGAAAATTTTCCATCCTTAAAATTTTCCTTGAATAGATCCATGAAGTTGGGAGCCTCATAACCATATAAATCCATGAATGGTGATATCTTAATAGACACATGATAAGTAGTATTATAGCAATACTCACCAAAGGTGTAATCATTTGATCCAAGCTCTTTGATGTCCTGAAAAATAGTTCATGAGATACCCCTCCACCCATTTTTTCACTATCTTTGTTTGACCATTTGTTGTGTTTGTAGCTAGTGCTAGGATTGACCTTAGTCCCACTCAATCTGACGAGTTCCCACCAAAGCATACTCGGGAATTTGTTTTCCCTATCACTAACAACATTCTTGGGCATCCCATGTAACTTGAAAATCTCTCTAAAACATATCAGTTACTTATTATGTTGTATAAGTCATTGAAATGGCAAAGAAGTGTGCAAATTTAGTGAATTTGTCAACCACCACATAGATACAATATTTACCTAATACTTTATGTAGCCCTATGATGAAATCCATAAATCTCATTTCTGATTATGAATGGGTAGGGATTGAAGCAGGCCAACTGGATAAGTACATTCATTCTTATTTTGTTGGAAATTAGGACACCCTCTAACATTCCTAAGGACTTTGTTCTCAATTCATTTCCATGTGAATTTGTCTTGAATCTTCCTGTAGGTTTTGAAGAAACTTGGGTGACTAACCATTGGTGCATCATGAAATGTCCTCAATATCTTTACCTTAAGCTACGAATAAAGCATCAAATATATGTTTCCCTTATATAGGATCAACTCATTTATCACTATATATCTATCATCATGAATTGTTCCTTCCATAACTCTTGTTGCCCATAAATCATTGGCATACTCTACTAAAATTAACTCCCTCCAATTAGCAGAAATATCTACTAACGAATATACATGAGGCATCCTGGAAAGTGCATGAGAAATTACATTTTTCTTCCCCTTGACATATACAAGGTCAAAATCATATGCGTGCAATCCACTAACCCACTTCTACTGCCTATCATTTAGATCATGTTGGTTCATGAAATATTTGATGCTTCACCATTATAAAATTAGTAATTTAGTTATTAGTAATTTGTAAAATCATTTATTCCAATCCAATGTTTCACTGTTATAAAATTAAAATGTATTATAATTGAAATCTTGTAAACTTACATGTTCTATTTAATCTATTATTATTTACCTTTAAAATTGTAGATACTAATTTAATTTTGGCTTGATATGCATCTTATGGTTATGAAACTTATTAGTGATTTTTAAACTTATAAATATTAATTTACTTTTAATTTGATGTGGAGTGGTGTCAGTTGGGACCATTTTCACAATGTTGGTTAATAGTCTTTTAGTCCTCCCCCTTCTAGTGTGACATCGATGGTATTTCTTAAGGATGACACTCCTAGTTTTCTAGGAGGCCATTCTTTCATGGAAGCTCTTTATGTTCTCTAGTCTTATGGGTCCTCATGCTAAGAAAGAAGTGGAAGCTCTTTGTCACCTTAATTCGGTCTATCGTTTCAATAGTTTCTGGCCCCAGTTAATAGATCTTCATGGATGGATCTCAAAATATTGGATTCCAAGGATGAAAAAGAAGTCTTCATCCACCCCCATGCAAAGGGTTTATTTATCTTGAAGTTTGAAATTGTTGAAGGGGGACTTGATTCTTAATTGCAGCCTGTGCTTTTGGGGAAATTTTAGGATGTGCATGAATCCCCTATCCCCCTCTTTAAACCCAATGACTAATCCTATTTCTTCTACTCCTATGTGGATATGATTTCAATACTTTCCTTTACATTTTTAGGGTCCATCCTCCCTTCATATTATTGGATCAACTCTCAAAAATTTATATTTTGGTTCTCATGAAATGAAATACCAATATATCTACATATGCTCAAATATGTGTAGAAATGAAATTTTGTAAAGGGTTCCCCACATAAATCATTTCAACAAGTAAAAATTATTCTTGGGCCTAGAAATTGGATTATGAGAGGTCTTATTTGTAATGTAGGATTGATTTTGAAATATGACACATTGTAGTTGATTTCCCTATAAGCTGTAATAAGAACAAGAATCAACTCCAAAAATACACTTGGTGGGTTAGATCTATAGAATACCACCAAATAGTCTCATGTCCTAGTGATTCATCACCTCCAGTAGGTCCTATGAATCAATCAAACCCCATCCCTGAAGAAACTCCAGACGAATAAATGAATCATAAAACAAATATTAAGGATCTTGATTCCCATGTTTTAGGGAAAGAGTCTCCAAATTAGTCAAGTCCTCAACCTGTGTCAAGCTAAGAAGATCAATTCAAGAAGTTGAGGCTCAAAAAATACAAATCATCTAGAATAAGATGATCTAGATTCAACAAAAATAGAAAGGACCTTAGCAAAAGGGAAAGGATTTTGGAAAAAAGTAAGAAAGAAGAAGAAATCCCATCCTCATATCAACCTAAGGTGGCAATAAATGGAGCCCACAATCCAATGTAAAGATGTATTGTTTTTGTCTCTTGTTATGCAAGAAATTTGCGCAAGTTAACACATGTCAAAAAATTCAGAATGTAATTTTTCTGAGAATCTAGAATGATTGGAAGTTGCTTATAGATGGTCTCTTTAGAATATAAATAGTTGACCTTTCGAATTTATTTATTGGTGGGAAGCCATTTTTGTAATTTTTAGTTGTATACCTTCGCTACTGCATTTTTACTATTATAAATCTCTTAATTCTGGTCTAGAAAAAATTAATTTGATATGCCTTTTGTGATTATGAAACTTGAAGTATACGATTTTGATTTTGTTAATGCCAATATTTTTAAATATATCAAATTAAAATATATATCTTAAATTTCCCATGTTAATTGGGTTGTGTTGACAGTGATGGACACACCAACATTCAAGGATCTCCCCAATATGAATTCCCAACTAGAGCTCATACCATTTGGATTAGGAGTCCCTGCAGTGGGTGGTAGTGTAATGCCTTGACTACAGTAGTGCATAGAGAAAAGTATGATATCTTTGGGTGAGAGAAAGTGTGTGACCCTATGGAGAGTCAAGTGCGATGCATGAAGGTTCTAACACATGGAGGGGAAAAGGAAGTGTGCCCCTTAGAAGCATGTAATAGTACGCAGTTTGAAAGGAACACACGAGCGGAATTACATCACAAGCTAAAATGCAGAATAGTCCACAAATTAAATTGATGAGTTAATCCAACAACACACATTCAACATGATTCGTACAAATCCATACAAAGTAGTCCTTAAGCATATGCGTAAGTTAAATAACATATATTGACAATGCAACTAGAATAGTCTAACTACATTAACAACGTATGCATGAGAGCGTGCTGCCTCTGATATTATTATTATAAGTGAAATTTCCATCCATACATACACCATTGACGACCACTAGCCCCAATATTGGAACATTACAATCAAGAACACTTTCTCCTCCAAAGAAGTGTACTCTCTCTACACTATGAAGAAACCAAGGCTCTTCACAATACTCCCAAGCCTTCTCTAAGCCTAAGCCTAGACAAAAGCTTGGCTCCCAAAAGCCTCTTCTATGAGTTATGAGGTTCTATTTATAACAAAGGGTGGGGTGACCCTTGACATTCCCCTTTGTGACTCTTTGACTTTCCTCATGACTCTTCAACTTCTTCACTAAATGACACATTACATTACATGATGACTTTTCATATTCTAATATTGACATTTGGAATTTCACTTACAACATATTTACAAATAATATTACATTTTCCACATGTATCCATATAAGACAAAATAGGCCAGAGACAACCTAACTATTAGGATATTCTGACACATAGGAAATAGTTAAGTATAACTTGGTCTAGTGTATAGTTAGGTAAAGTGTGTTTCTTTAATATGTACTTTTTATAACTTACAATCCGACGGTCACAATATGTTCTAGACATGAAGTGGTCCGACGATTCATTCTCTCCTCAGTATTATCGACACTTGATCCATGGATGAACACCCAATTGGTCCATGATCTCTATTTAAATAGCATGGAGGTTGATTTGTAAGGTGACCATTCATAAGAGAAGCTTATGTAAATTTTCTTTCTTTTACATTAATAAATTACTTGAAGTGGCCGTGAATTGTTTCCCTCTTTCAGGGTTTTAACCACGTCAAGAATACTGGTGTATTGATCTGTGATCTGTTTGTGAGTGATGTCCTTTGGTATTCTATGTGAGGAACTTACCCTGTAAATTCCTACATGGTATCAGAGCTATTTGAGGGCTGCATCCGTTGGTGATCCAAATATGAAGCCGGTACAACTGCATCTGGCTGTCATTTCCTAGATCTATTGTTTCTGATTGCTTTCAGGCTGAGAGGAATGCTCTATTTTGTTAAGAGAATTTGTTCTAGTGAGGAACCCCTTTCGTTTCATGTGAAAAGGTTTCCAGTAGCCCTAGCTACGTCATTTTTAAGATCTGGAGGTATACAATTTTTATTTGCAGTTTTAGTTATTTATCACTCTGTTTATTTCGGTTTATTTATCTCTTTGTTTTTTATTACCAGTTCCATACCTTTCATTTTTGTGTATGCTCTCTGCCCCGTGACTCTGTGATCTGGGCAAATCAGAAACAGAAAGGAAGGATTTTGTCATGCGTATGCATTTTTTCGCTGCGTCTTA
This sequence comes from Pinus tabuliformis, assembly GCA_031772625.1. NCBI lineage: Eukaryota > Viridiplantae > Streptophyta > Pinopsida > Pinales > Pinaceae > Pinus > Pinus tabuliformis. The sequence continues at coordinate 1,731,772,423 of CM062817.1, forward strand.
GTGTGATATCGAAAAATCAGAAACATTGAGGAAAATATTTAGTTTGCCGGGAAATCTAACTTCAAGTCATAAGGTTTGGTTTTTTTTGCATGTCCATTTTGGGTTGTGTGGTTTTTTATTTTGTAGGCAAAAATGGCTTTTTCAAGTAAGCACGCACTCCAAAGCTTCAGTGAAAACTTGGGTTCAAATCTTTCTTTTTGTTGAGTTACTTTTTCAAAAAACACATGTAACTTATGTTTTAAAGTTATTTTATGTAAAAGTGTTCTCACCCATTATAAAAAGTGAGTCACACACACACACACACACACACACACACACACACACACACACATATATATATATATTAAGTGAACTAAATAGATTAAGTTTGGGAAGGGAGAGGGGGGAGTCTAAAAATATAACATTATCATTCACTTCCGCATATTCACGTACTTCGTCGGCATCTTCAACAGCTTTTCTTCAAAAAGTCATAAATTCTTTAGCCGGAAGCCATTTTTAGACCCATTTTTTTTTTAATCGGCCTAATTTGTTGAGATCTTTCCATTAGAACACTTATTTTCAGCATCTACAGTTTCAGTTTCTGTTAAAATAGAAATTTCATGCCAAGTTATTCTTGACAGCACCAACTATTTCCAATGGTCGTCCTACATTGTGGATTTACTGAGAAGTAAAGATCTTTATAGAATAGCCTCAGGCCAATAATCTAAACCTAAAGATGAAGATAAGATAGTCAAATGCGAAAATAAGCAATATCAAGCACGTGGGTTGATAGGGATGTCTATTTCTCTAGACCTTAGATTCCATATTGCAAAACTTGATACCCCTGATGAAGCAATGAAACAACTCAATAAAGTTTTTGGAATTAAAAATGAAATAGAGCCCATCAACTTGAAAATGAGTTTCTTACGTTGGACCCCAATACATTTTCTTCCATTGAAGATTTTTTGTCCAAGTTCAAGACTCTTATACTTCTCTTCGAAGGTGTTAAGGTTAAGAGAAAAGATGGTAGCCTTATCTATTCCATTCTTACTAAGTTGGGACCAGCCTACTCTATGTTTGTTTCCACCTTCCATTCTACTAGAGAAGCCTTTATTTCTTAAGGACAAGCCTACAAGTCCCCCTCTTTTGATGCCTTTTGTGATTCTTTGATAAGAGAACAAGAAAAACTCTTACATCTTGGTCTTAGTAGCCCAGCACCAACCAAATTCAAAGAATCCCAAGAAGCAGTATCCTAAAAAGAATGGTCCCAAACCAAACAAGGGTACTAAGAAATTTCAGTCTCAAAATGAAAAATCAATTCAATAAAATGATAAGGCAAATAAAAACAAAGGGAAGAAGACTGATAGACATTGAAATTTTTGTAATCAAGATGGCCACTTAGAATCCAAATTCTTTAAGAAGATGGAAGCCTTGGAAGCACAAATGAAGAAGCATAACATCCATTTGGAGCACTCTTCAACTTTAACTTCATCTTCAGGAATAACACTTTCTACATGTGGTTGTCAAGCATCTTGGTCTGGTTATGCACTAAATGTATCTTCTTCTTCTCATTCTCATGAGTGGCTCATTGATTATGGAGCTTCTTATCACATAGCCAAAAACAAAGCCATGTTTTCTTCTTTAAATGATTGTAACACCAAAATATATATGTTGGTGATGATAGATCTCTTAGTGTTGTGGGGACTGGAACTATTCATCTAGACAATAGTCAATTTAATGATGTATTATGTGTTCCTACCTTATCCTGCAACTTTCTATCTGTATATCAGATAACTCATTTAGGTGAAGGTAAAATCGTTGAATTTTCACCTCATGATATTGTAATTAAGGACCTAAGAGATCCTAGACAGATTTTAACTATTGGCATCGCTGATGATTCTACAATGTTGTATAAGTTTAACAACTTTGGGTCATCAACTCTTCCCTTGGTATTTGTTTCTCATAATGATGAAGTGAGCAAACTTTGGCATGAGCGATTTGGTCACTTAAACTATCACCCCCTTCAAAATCTTTGCAAAGAAAACATGGTGACAGGTCTTCCTATGGTATCTTGTAGAGATGGTGTTTGTTCTGGATGTGTACTCGGAAAACATCACTGGGATAGTTTTGAAAAACGTGCCACTTGGCATGCCTCAGCCCCTTTACAACTTGTGCATAGTGATTTATGTGGTCCACTTCCAATTGTTTCATTATCTAGCTACATGTATTTCTTAACTTTCATTGATGATTTCTCTAGACGCACTTGGGTACACTTCTTAAAACTCAAGATTGAAATCTCAACATGTTCTTGGCCTTTAAAGCCTTTATTGAGAAACAATCTGGACATCAAATTCTTAAGCTAAGATTTGATAATGGCGGAGAATATGTTAACAACAAATTCATCAACTTTTTCACTGAGCATGGAATTCAATTGCAACATATTGTTCCATATACTCCACAACAAAATGGTGTAGCTAAAAACAAGAATCGCACCTTAAAGGAAATGGCTAATTGTATGCTTCAATCTAAAGGGCCTAGTCTTAATTTTTTGGCAGAAGCAATTAAATATGAAAATTACATAGTAAATCACACTCCTACTAAGGTTTTAAAGAATATCACTGCAAAAGAAGCATGGAGCTCAATTAAACTAGATGTAAGTCACTTTTGTGTTTTTGGAAGTGAAGCATGGGCCCATATTCCCGATGAGAAACATAAATCCTTAGAACCTATTGTCGTTCTATATTTTTGAGGTTGAGGGAGCAAACACATAGGATAACATCAAAACCACTTTGGAAGCTGGGATCTAGCCCTGCCTGCTTTAGAGAGGGATCTCTCTGTAAAATTTAGCTATGTTTGATGTAAATTTTAGGCTAGTTATGATTGTACTGATTGTTTTTATTAAATGGTTTGGTTGATTTAATTGCTATAATTCCATTGGGTTATGGAGTCTATAGATTAACTGGATTGGCATCAAAGTTTAGAGGAGTTTCACAGGGCAAGCTAGGTTGTACTATTTGGATCTTTCATATTATTAAATGGATTGTGAAATAGCAGAAATGTAAGATTCAGTATAAATTAAGGAGCAATGAAGAATTCCTTAATTTGACTTTAGCAAAAAACATGTAAATTACTAACAACTAGAATAGGGTGCTCTAAATAACATATCCGATTCATCACAAATTCTGTTAAGTAATTGAGATTTTGAGAAATTACAGAGAAAGAAAACAATGATCAAACACATAACTGAAGAAAAAAATCACCATTTGGTACACCACATGAATCCTATGAAAATTTCCTTGTATTATTGATGCTCCAACAACTTTGAAAAATTACAATTTTGCAGAGGAAATTATACTTAGAAAACAACCCTTAATAATTCAAACTTTGAAGTATTTATACAAATAATTACAAAATCATTACAAATTGTTGTCTCAACCGATAGTGTATTATTAGCCTAATTCTAAACAATAAAATTTATCTCTTGGTAGAAAACTAGGCAACGTAGACAACTGCATGGAATGGTGGCTTTGCTTTGGTGGATTCAGTTGATGAATCATTCTCAAAACGGTGCTGCGCTGATGTGCTAGCTATCGTACTGGCTGTTGTTTTTACTGCATCCAAATTACCCTTTAATCCAATAAATCACAAAGTTCTTCCCACCTTTTTTCATCTGGTATGGTTAATTTAATTACCCTCCGGTAAATCTCATCAACCTCAGTATATTTTGCAAAAGTTGGCTTCACTGTAAAAACATGTTTTACCTCATTCTGGATGTAGAAGTCATTTGCCATGGTTTCTAAAAATGCTCTGGTTGTCATACTACCCTTTATGCCACTGAACTTGACACTACTTCTAGCCATTTCCTTCATCTTCAGAACATAGTCTTCCTGAGTGATCAATTTATCATTTATCACATATATGTTGGGAAGTCCTTTCTGGATTAATGTTTCAATTCTGTTGCAAAACCTGTTCACTCCCAGCTCTAGTGTTTCACATCTTTCCTCCAATTGATCAATGAGGTTCCTTTTAGTCAAAAATTTCTTGACTTCCAAAATAGTGGCAGTCCTGTCACTAATTCCTAATTCTTCAAGTTCATATTTGTTCTTTGAATTCAGGAATTTGATAATGTTGGAGGCTTCTGTGGGCATATCTCCAAGCTTTTCCCTTACCTGAACAATGGTTTTTGTGGCTTTTTCTATCAATTATTTTTGTTCAAAGATGATTTGGATAGATGGCCAAATATCATTCATAGAGTCTAGAATACCCATCCAAATGGTTTCCTTTGATTGGGCCACGGTTTGACCAATTGATGTAACCTTTTCTACCTTTTGCAACCTCTCCAACAGTCTCTGAGATTTCTACACTTTAGCAAGACAAGAAGCTTTAGCTATGGCTTTGAGTTTCCCATGCAATGTATTGATCTCTTTTGACTGTATTGACATGCTTTCCTGTATCTTTGTCACCTATTCAGCACTTATAGTATGAGTGGAAGAAGTAGTTGCAGTGGTTGTTCCTGTTGCTGGGAGCTGAGAGATGGGTATGGCATCCAGGGGGACAATGGCCATCTTCTAACTATGTTCTTTCTCTTTTATCATCTTTTCCATTTCTGCCTCCATCTGCCTGATCTGTATATTTTTCTCTATAATCAGCTTCATCATATCGGCCTTCTGTGCCTCATTTTCTTCAATGTCTTTGGTTAAGGGATCCTCTGTGGCTAGCAGCTTGAGCTGCTTTCTCAATGCTGCAATATCCATATTTTTCTTCTTGATAATCTCCTCTGCAACATTTACATCTTTAGGATCATATCCTATCTTGACCACCAAATCTTCCAAATATTTGATCCTATTATCCTTTGCTAAGGAGGATACATTTTCCATTTTCAGCTAAGATTGAATATTGGCAAATGAAACCTACAACTTAGACAATGACATGGAAATATTAGTTAATGTAGAAGAAATAATCTCACTAGTATGCTTATTCATGTCCATTTGATCAATGGGATGAATATCTTTGGTGCTGAACTCAAATGTGATACTCTTGTAGTCTGCTGATGTTTTTGGATGTGGAATTTGGGCCTCAAGAAATGCCATCTGCATCTTTCCCTATTCTGTGTCAAAACTGATAACAATCTTCTTTGTGAGCTTGAAGTTTGTTTCCAAAACTGATTGTAGGTATTGTTCTTAAGAATCTCATTCTTAAGTTTAATCTCTTTGTACCTATCAAAAATAGTCTTTTCCTTCTCTCCTTGGACATTCTGTGAATCCAGCTCTGTATCCTTCTGACCATGTGAAATTGAAGGTCCAGTAGAAGATGTTACAAATTTGCTGCTTATAGGTGGTGAGTTTGTAATTATGATGGCAACATGCTCTTCTATATCTTTTTCAACATCTGTCCTAGGGGTCACTTTTGCCCTTTTCCTGTAACTGATCCTGAATTCTTTGGCCTCACTACCTGTTGTTGATGATGATCCCTCCTCTCTTTGTCTCTTACTTGTTTTCTCCTAAGGAGTGGGAGTCTATAAACTTGAAGTAGAAAACAATTGTTCTTCAGCTTCCTACAAAGTATTCTCTGTCCATTCCAACTGATTTGCATACTTTTCTATCTCAGGTCTTGAGGTATGGATGTAAGGAGTAGTTTTGTTCTACCCTTAGCTTGGAAATGATTCCCCAAGGGTCATAAGACCATGTAAAACTCAGGCTGAATTTCATCTCTTTAAGAAGTTTGTCTGCTTCTTCTCTTGTTGTCCTTGTATTGCATATGAATGGGCCCACCTGTGTCTTTATGCGAAACTGTGACTTCTTCTTTTCCACCACAAAATGAATGTCATTAGAATTTAACATTTGTATGATGTATTCCAGGGAAAAAATCCTCATGGGGAGGTATTTTGGGAGTCTGTATGGTGCCAATTCGCATCCATAAACTCTGATTTCTGTGTAGTTTTGGTATAAATACCAATCTCCAGTCTTCGCCTGATCTGTTAGATGTAAAATTCTTTTGATATCTTCACTGATTCTGGGCTGTATTGAGTTGTTTAGGATGTTCATTGTTGGGTGAAAAAACTCTTCAATAAACTATTTGTATGAGAATTCTTGCTGCTCCTTCATGACCAATGAAGTCCAAAAAATCACAAGTTACTAGTTTCCTTCATCATCAAGCTTTTGCATTGCAAAACTGAACTTGTCTACTTGATAATAAAGGAACATGTAGATTAAAATGTAAGTGTAAGTAAACACCTTCTTTGTTGGAAATTGAATAAAATGGATGGTTTACTATTTGTGGAAAATATGGAAAGGAAACCTAGAATGGGCTCATCTACCCACTGATCAGAATAATAACCCAAAATGTATGAAATTATGGATATAATTTGTTTAGCTTGATTAGGGAAGATAGAGGAAGGGTATGGAGGGTTCTTCTTGGGTAATTGGGCATTTTTAGGCAAGAAGATCTCAAAATTTTTGGCTCTTGTGGTGAAATCAAGCTTTTGATAAAGCTAGGTGAGGGATTCTAAGGAAAAAGGGGTATTATTTTCCACAGGGGGAGCCAACATCATCTGGTTTATGGATTGGGCAGTAATGGTAAACAAGATGTCACTAGATGGGGCCATAATAGCTCTTTGGGCAGGGACATAACATGCCTGACATTTTCTGGTGAATTCAGGGGCTTGGAAGGTCAGAGGGAAGATATAATGAGGAAGATTGGACTCCCAGAGTCCAATTTCATCAGTTTTATCTACATGCTTGTCTTCTAGCCAACAATATAGCTCTAAAAACTCACAATCACACTGGGTTTCACTAATCCGATAATCCTTGTCGGCTAAAGGAATGTGATCTAAATCTATGGAGGGAGGGATCAATGGATTGACAGGTTTCTCCTGGGTTTTTCTCTTTGGAGGCATGATTGTATTAGTGAAAGATAACAGAAATTGATAGGAGACCTTACCGGGAATAGTTTGAGGTTATAAGATACCAAGGGAAAAACACAGAGCGCTGAGAATTCGATCAGGTCGGGTTCAGCTAGTGTTTGAAAGTGGTCATTGTGTAAAAGCTGTGAATTATAGAGAATGAGCAGTGAAAGGGAGAAAGGCGATGTTTCGAAAGATTTTAAAGGAAGAGAGGTGAAATCCATTAGAGGTTTGGCGCAGGACCATTAATTTTGAATGGTCACCCAGGAAGGTGAATTGAATTCCGAACGGTAAATTTTTTCCAGGAGAGCAATTAATTGGGTAATGACTACGCAACATGGTGGGAGATGAGTGGCAGAGGTGATGAAGTGGGGATGCGGTAAAGCGGGTGAGGGGAAGGTGGTTTCAGAGGGGGTAGAGGGTGGTAAGTAGTATCACAAGGGGAGGGGTGAGAAATAAGGAGAGGGCACCACGTAGGGATGGGGCCCGGTGGGAGAAACTGCCTTTTCGGACCCCCTCCCCCCAAGGCCGTAAAGGTAGGATGGAGAGGGGGGGTCGAAAGTGAATGAGGGTCATGGATCGTGAGGGACGGATGATCTTGATGCTCTGACAGCAGTGTCCTTTAACCAAATACGACAAAGAAACCTTCGTCCATATGCGTTTTTTATGCTTTGCTTTTGAACTTAGGATAAAGGTGAAATATGAAATATAGCAAATACTTTATCCATTGGTGCCTTTTTTCTTTTTGCATTGTCACTAAAACTTAGGATAAAGGGACATAGGCATATATTTATAAAACCAACTATTTTACCTACCCTTTAACTAAACTAACATTTTTATTCTTCTAAGGGGTGCACTTAGACTAGAAAACCCACATTATTTTCTTTTATAAAAAATGAAAAACTATCTAAATCCTATCACTTATTTCTCCTATTGATTCAGATTAAACAGTTGAATCAATGTCATTTTCTACCTAACTACTGATTTACCAAGATTAAACTGTTTGGAAAATCTTTATTCTCTAGTCTAATTTACAGAAATTTAAACATGTTTAACCATGATTATATTGTATGATTAAACAAATAACTAGTCATTGTGGCATTTTAAACAAGCTACACACAACCTTTATTTATCAATGATGAAGAAAAATATCTATCAGTAGTGGCATTTAGACTTGCAACACTTTCAATATTATTCCTTTTGTTTTTATTTCTTTTGGTGGGGTTCAATCTTATTTTATTTTTTCAAAGTTTTTTGTTTTCCTCCTTTTTTTACCCTCTTTTCATTTTTTATTCTATTTTTCTTTTATTTGGAAATCATTTGCAGATTGACAATTATTTACAATATAATATTCCTGAGATAAAATACTCAATCACCTTGAGATCCTATAAATTATAGGACCCTAACAGTGGCTCCAGCTGGGGATGGCACTCTCCCTGTGAGGTGCCAAGAACATTTGATCAGTAGCCTTGAGTGTTCTATTTCAGCAATATCCACACCTAATTTCTTTTGTTGTAGTACTTATGGTAACATATCAATTGAAGCTTAGGGCCTTCTCTGCGGGCTTCAACTTCTGCTAATAGGTCACCCAATCAAAATAATAAAAACAATGATATTTACAATGATTGATGCTAGAAAACTTCAATTGCTAAGAGAAATAGTGCTTCAACATTCTGCCATTCATAGGTCCACCAGGCATTTTTGTCCCATCTAGATGTTTGAGAAAAAATGCATTGTGTCCTCTGAAAGCATGAATGATATAAGGTCTTGTCCATAGATTGTCAAATTTTCCATGCTTTCCTTTGTCCTCTCTTCTAGAATCCCACTTTAAAACTCTATCACCCAAAGTGAAATCATCTGCTTTAGTTCTTCTATCAAAAATATTTTTGATATTCTCCTGGATGACCTGAGCTTTATTATAGACTTCTTCCCTGGATTGCTACAATTGGATTGTCTGATCAATTCTCCTCTGGATGTCATTTGGCTCAACCTGCAATTCTTGAATTATCTTCATAACTGGAACTCCTAAAGAGGATGGAAAAACAACATCCATTCCATAAACCAATTGGTATGGTGACATGCCAATTGATTTCTTTGTTGTGAGTCTATCAGCCCAAAGTGCATTTATCAATTTGTTGTGCCATGACTTTTTGTTCTCTTCTAACAGCTTTTTAATAATGTTTACCAGACTCTTATTTGAAGATTCAGCCAACCCATTACCCTATGGGTAATAAGCAGTTGAATGTCCCAAAGTAATATGGTATTTGTTGCAGAAATCTATCATTTTCTTGGATTTAAAAGCTGCAACATTATCTGTAATGAGCTTGTTTGGACAACCAAATCTAGACAAGATATTGGTTTCCAAAAATTTGATAATAACAACATCAGTAGCCAATTTGGAAGGTGTGGCCTCAATCCATTTGGTGAAGTAATCAGTAGCTGTGAGGATCCATTTATGTTGGGCAGAGGATGGTGGATGGATTTCTCCAATGAAATCCAACCCCCATTGTTGGAAAGGACTTTCAATAGATATGGGTTTTAAAGGCAGAGGCAATAGTTTTCTTTTCCCCTCAAATATTTGGCATTTGTGGCAAGAGGTTACCTTCTTATGAACATCAGGGAAAAGGGTAGGCCAGTAAAAACCAGCTCTAAGGATCTTATTAGTAGTGGTTTTCCAGTATAAATGTCCACCACAATCACCTTCATGGAATTCCTGCATTTTTCTTTCTGCATCATCTTTCAATAGACACTTTAGTAAAATACCACCAACATCTTTCCAGTATAAAAAATTATCTATGATGAAAATTTCACTGCTTTTAATTTTAGAAATCTAGCCTTTGTCTTAGTTAAACCAAAAGGAGCATTTAAATTGAATAAAAGAAAAATGAGGTATGCATACTAGGATGAGGTCATAAAAGCCTCATCTAATTGTGGAGTCGCATGCTCCTCTTGATCATCTAATGTAGCTACAAAGTTGATATCCAATGCATTAAAGTTAGATTCAACCATCAATTTCGCTAACCCTTGTCCTTTGATAAGCTTGGTGGGCTTGATTTCCATGTCATATTCAAAAATGTTGGAAATCCATTTGCCTCTTTTACCATCTGGTCCATTTTGGGTTAAAATCCTTAACCACAGCATTTGGTACATAAGTAATTATGTGAGAATGGAGGATATACACTCTGAAATCTTTGATTGATTTTATTAGTGCAAAGGCTTGTTTTTCCATTATATTATATTTGAGTGCAGCATCCCTTAAAGCCTTGCTAAAGAAAGAAATGGGTTGTTCAAATCCATCATTGTTTTTTTGTAAAAGGACAGTTGCAACAGTATGTTCAAAAGCAAATGAAAATATTATAAAATCCTTAGTGAAATCTGGACTAATTAGGACTGGTGCTTTTGTCAATGCTTGTTTAACTTGATCAAATGATTTCCTAGCTTCAATGTTCCATTTGATTTCTGAATCTCTTTTTAGCATATTTGTTATGTTTCTGAGAAGTTCTGCAAGGTTGGGGATGAATCTCCTTAGGAATTTTATTCTACCAATAAATGATTGAAGTTCCTTAATGTTTCTAGGATGGTTGATTTTCAAAATAGCTTCAATCCTTTTGGGATCAATTTTAATACCTTCCTTAGAGATGATATGACCGAGAATTTTTCCCTCTTCAAGGCCAAACAATGTTTTCTTAGGATTTAGTGAAATCCCAAACCTTCTGCATTTCTCAAATACTCTTCTCAGATGTAACAAATGTTCTTCATCAGTTTTAGAATAAATAGTAATGTCATCTAGATAGATCACAATAAACCTGCCAATTTCATCAGCAAAAGCAATATCCATTGCTCTTTGAAATGTGGCTCCAACATTCATTAACCCAAAAGGCATCTTCACATACATGAAGGTACCCCATGGAGTAGTAAATGTTGTTTTATCTTGATCATCAGGGTGAGCTAAACCTTGATTATACCCTTAGAAACCATCTAATAAAGAAATCCTAGAAGATCCAACTACCTTCTATAGAATATGATCCATTTTTGGTAAAGGGTAGTTGTCCTTTAGGGAAACTTTATTAAGGTTTCTAAAATCTATACATAATCTGATTTCACTTGTTTTCTTCCTAGTTGGCACTATATTGGAAACCCATTTAGAGTACCTAAGAGGAACTATGATTTTAGAGTCATACATTCTTTTAATTTCTTTCTCAATTAAAGGCATCAATACTAGATTTATTCTTCGAAGTTTTTATTTAAATGGTTTTTGATCCTCTTTAATTGGAATTTTGTGTTGTATAATCTTTGTATCATATGTTTTTATATCTTCATATCTCCAGGCAAAAACATCACTGAATTCCTTGAATAAAGCAATGTATTTTTGTTTTTTAGCAGTTGGGAGTGATTTGGATAGCTTTATGATTTTGGGATCTTTTTCACTGCCTATATTGCATTCTTCAACTGCTGCTCTTATGGGCTCAATCTTAGGATTTTTAGCCACATCATTGAAATCAAATAATTCTTCTAGTGGAACTAGACCTCTAGGTAAAATGTTATCCTTTAACTGAAGTGTTTCAAACTCTTCTTTTTATGGATCTATCTCATGTAATTCTAATTTATTTACAACTTTATTTATGTGTATATTTACATCTGATTTTTCTAATTGCCTTTCTAGATTAGAATGTACAACTATTTGATTTTCTAATTCAGATTCCAAATCTATACTATCATCTTGAAATTCATCTTTAGATTGCAGAAAACTTTCAATTTGTTTATCACTGCCAAACACCTACCAATACTTCATGTTATCTAGTACAACTGGTCAATGTTTCACTTCCACTGTATATTCTCGATTAGGGTAAGTGTTGGGCGCAGGATCCCCCAAGGGAAGTTTTGGGGCTTAAAGCCTAGATTTTGGTCAAAAGATGTAAATCTGATGTAAAGACTCTGCATTTTGTGGGTGTGGAGCGCGAAGTTTGTACATGAGTCATAGGGTTGTCGACCCTTAATTTTGTAATATAATGTCGGCTTTAGAGATCTACCCATGGACTGCGGACCATGGGATTGTATAAATAAAGTGAGGCTCTAATTTGTAAATTAGTCAAGAATAGAAGAGTTAGAATGATGATGGAATAGAAGGATAGCGGAAGATCTAAGTGTAGAGTCGATTTTTTAGGTTGTAGAGTAGGAGAAGGCTCTGCAGCTGAGTGCACAAAGGCCTAGTAGTCCGCAGTTGAGTGCACGGACCCTTGCAGCTGAGTGTGCAGGGCAAGTTGAGTCTGTAACAATTGAAGCATTAATAAAGAGAAGTTTTATACCATTCCTGTGTATTTATTTACTATTTTCTGCATTGAATGTATTGGGTATAAATTACATTTCTGTTGTTTATATGATGCATGAACATATATTGTAAATGTGAGATAAAGAAGTTGTTTACGCGAAGTTAACTAACATATGTAAGAAGATAAGTAAGATATGCAGTGTAACTTGGGAAAATAGCTTATATTGCTCCCATAAGCAATGTGAAAGCACCTCAGCCCTGGTGAGGGCTATGGGAGGGCGATTATAACAGATCGTGAAAGTATCGCAGGTCAGGATAGTGCGCGAAGTGACCTACGTGAAGGTATTCACGGTTGGACTAAATCGACCCCTTAGACATCTCTAGGGTGCGGAAACTTGGTTCCAGTAGCCCCCCATACTGCATCGGGTGAGACTTCAGTCCACGCACTGTGGGCTGATGCCGAAAGGGCCAGTAGTGTAGGGATTTGTTTGGCTAATTAACTCCAAACTTGGGTCAGACCCCAATAAGCCAACAAATGGTTCTGTTTCCAGGACCAAAATCTACATAGAGATGTTTGACGTCGTATCATTGGAATCTAACTAAGAAGGAAATTGAAGGTTGGTTGGACAGGAGGATTCACGCGTTTGCGGTGTAGGAGAACAGGAATACACAACTGACAAAAGAAGAGTAGTTAGACTGCTACCTATACATAGAAATCCACGAGATCTTTTTCACATCTTTCCCTACTAAGCTGTACGAGTGGATCGAGAATCTAGCAGATAGCCAAGGAAGGTGGAAACTTGACAATCCTATTATGTGGACCTCAGAGTTGGTGCGTAGATTGGAAGCATCAGAGGATCAGATCGCACATGTTGTTGATCACTGGTTCGATCAGATTATAGGAGGATTCATTACTGAGTTCGTGGTAAACACTTCAAGTTAGCTACAACAAGGCAGAGCAACACTTTCTCAAAGGACCGCGAGGTAAGTACGTAAAGTCTCTAAATACTTGGATTAAAATGCTATTGTGTGAAAAAAGGGTTATGCAATTACCTTGATGTTCGGAGCTATGCGAAGTGGAAAAACCTATAGAAATGAAGGAAGTAAGGGACCAAAGAATATCCCTTTGATTTCACCTCTGTGAGGGGACGAGGAAGAACTCGCGAAGGTCTCATCGTGAAGTGCGATCCATCTGATAAGGCAAAGAATTCCATGAATACCACCCCCACCTACACCACCACCAACTTCATCGCCTTCACCTCCATCTTCACTCGTACCACCTCTGCCACCACCGCGAGTCAATATGGTCAGCACGATAAAGTTGCATGTGTTCAAGGGAGTGGGAAATGAGGATCCAGTCCATTTTTGGTTTGTCATAAAAGCTGTATGGGAAGTGCAGGGAGTTACAGATGAAATATAAAGAAAGCGACACTGGTTAGTGCCCTGCAGGACTGTGCGTTGACCTGGTATATTAAGCACTCCAATGATAATCCAAATGCAGGGATCACAGATATCCAAGCAACGCTAAACAGAGAATTTAGCAGGTCGAAGTCTGAAGCATAGTCGATCATTGGGTTCAAAGAAATCACAATGCTACCAGGTGAAACTCCTTGGGAGTTGGATCAGAGGTTGAAGTGTATGATTCGCGAAGCTAATATGAATCTGATCGATGGACAACATCGTGAGTGGTTTGTAGCATTGCTAATGCCCATTTAAGGAGCGCATTATCACAACAGAAGTTAACGACTTAGGTAAAGGAATTAGAGATCGCAATGAGACTACATGAGACCTCGACGCATGATCCTAACTTGGGAGTTCAACAGATCCACACGCAGTTGAAAAACTTATGCCTTGAGATGCAGAGTCTAAAACAGGACAGGACAGCTCGCCCAAAAGTGCGCGAAGAGGTGTGGTGCGTAAAATGTAAGGTTCAGGGTCATGATAAGGACCACTGCCTGGTGTTCGCAAATTACCTCGCGGGAGGAGGACCGATGCCGTTAAGACCAGAGGCACAAGCAGGACCTAGTGTGGCGCTTGCTTTGTGGTGCGCGATTTGTCAAATAGGAGGGAAACACGCTACGGACAACTGCCATTTTTTACAGAAGTATACACAAAATTCGTAGCAATTGTTTTGTAACCTTTATAGATTAGTGGGACACGATGAGCACACTTGTAGAAGCTATGATTTAATGATGGATAGAACTCCCACCTACAGAGTTCAGGTCGAAACACAACCCCTAGACCAGAACGCAAGAGTGGCGTGAACAGGATTTCAAGGGCACAAACGAGGCCGAGGTGGAGGAGGACCTGGAAGAGGTCGCGGATAGCTGATATGATACAATTGCGAAGGGCCAGGAAATTATGCCCATGATTGTATGAACCCAATGCGTCCATCATGTCTGTATTGTACCTTGTTTGATCATGAGATGAAAGATTGTCCTACGTTGATAGCTAGGATACGCGATAAAGGAGCGCTACCACCTCCCCCCCCAAGAACCTGCAGATGACGAGGTCTGAGCCACGCAAGGAAGATTCAAATGTGAACATTATGCTCCGAAGTGGAATCATGACGGGAGATGACAAAGGAAAACAACCCGAAGATAGTACTTGGGTTCGCAAAGCTCCAGCGAAAGAAGTAGAGTTTTATTTGAAGTGCGCTAAGGAAACCTTCATGGAAGATAAGAAGAGCTTAGCTGATGCCTCCACTTCAGGAAGCAAAGATAGACCAGAGCCGGAGATGGACCTATCTATGCTCACAACGTTCCTGGAAACATGCATGAAGTTACTGCGCGACAGTAAGGCTGTAAAGGGACTATAGGAACTCATTAATAGATGCGCTGGGACCGTGCCAGCAGAACCGCGCGTAGTCCGAAAGATTGGAAATCATAAGACGAGGACGGGGAGAGAAATGAGGTTAAGTGGGCAAATTGGAGAATATGAGATGGACCAAGTAATTCTAGATTTAGGATCGGATGTGAGTGTTCTGCCGAAGCAAACATGGGAACCAATGGGGAAACATACGTTGCAATGGTCTCCTATTTAGATGTGAATGGCGAACCAACAAAAGATAATACCTATGGGGAGATTGCAGGGAATTACTATGGATATTGAGGGAGCGAGCACACTAGCAGGCTTTGAAGTAATAGAGATTTTTGATGACAGCAATCCCTATCCAGTGCTCTTAGGAATTGATTAAGCCTTTGACATGAACGAGGTGATTAATCTGAAGAAATACAAGATGATTTTTGAGAAGAACTCTTTGTGCATAGTTATACCCTTGGACCCTGCTGAAGGATCGTGCTATACAGAGCGGTGCACAACTATGAAAGTGACGATGATTTGGACCGCATCTACAAAATAACTGCACTAGAGAAACATTGGGTAAATCCCACCGTGGACGGCGAGATCTCACGGGAGCGTGAAAGCTCCTGTACGTCGGATTCTGATGAGGATATAGAGCGATGGCAGAACCGGTTACACGAGGTAACCACACTAAACTGTAATATGATGACAAAATCGTTGCGCTACGTATCCATAGAAGTAAGGGATCTACCTACTTATTTTGGGTTAAGTGAGGTAGTTACTTTCCTAGATATGTTTGAAAGGGAGGTGTTGGAAAAGCAATGTTTCCAGGATTTGAGTTGTGTACTGCATGCTACGCCCGCGAGGTGGTGGGGTACACACAAAGGGAGCTTTGAGGACTGAAGCGAATGTAGGAGAATGATGCTCATGCGTTTTGGGAAGCCGAGAGTGCGATTGATAGATAAATACAATGGGCAGGATAATTTGCGCTCATATCTAGCCAGGTGGATGTTGACATATGGAAAACAACCTATGCGGATGTGCATGAACTCTGCACTAAGAGGTACGGTCAATAAGAGTGTGTTGGGGGGACAGATGTGCATTTGGCTCTTAAGGTTGGACAGGCAGTATGTGGGAAGAAAAATCCTGCAGAAGGTTATCCACGCAGAAGCATTTGACAAGGTGTGCAACGCGTTGAACAAGGTATGCAACACGCAGCGAAGTGGTTGGGACCTGCACATACTCAGATAGACGCCTTTTCGGTTGGTTGATAGAGTAGAAGCCGTAATACCTATGGAGTCTATCATGTCTAGTCCGCGCATAGTGGCGCTCGCAGGGGTAACAAACTATGGATCCCTAGAAGAAAGGTTCGTGTCATTGGAAGAGCTCGAAGATGAACAATTGGGACTCAATGAGGAGATCCAACAAGGTGATCTTAGGCTCCAAGAACTCATGAATGAAAGAGTTTGGTTGAGGGAGAAAAGCGCCATCGTGGAAGCGGAAGTCAAGAAGCTTGAGGAAGGAATAAAGAAGGACTTTCTTGATAGAAAGACCGTAGTGATAAAGCAGGACGTTCCTGACTACATTGAAAAACTTGGGGACCATCGCTGAGAGTTTCTTAGTTTGTTGCATGGGATGGGACCGTATGTTATTAAGGAAATCACAGATGGTGG
Organism: Pinus tabuliformis; assembly: GCA_031772625.1. Taxonomy (NCBI): domain Eukaryota; kingdom Viridiplantae; phylum Streptophyta; class Pinopsida; order Pinales; family Pinaceae; genus Pinus; species Pinus tabuliformis. The sequence goes on from CM062817.1 coordinate 1,731,789,047, forward strand.
CGCGGTACAGTTGGAGAAGTTAAATAGCGAACTCTTCCTGGGGAAAGTGAATGGCAGTCGGTTGAAGCTATACACAGGTGACCCATCCAGCTGACTAGCCGTAGGAAGCATGGTCTTAGCACTCCAGGCAGCTGAAAGGAGGCACGGGACTATAAAATACTCTACCCGAAAGCTGCACGCAGTAGCGAGGTGTCACAGGGTTCGCGACAGCGCAAGGGTAGTTGCGTTGCCACGTGGGTTGGCTGGAAAGTGACCGTTATAGTTACTATTCACGATGTGATGCTTGGTTTGAGACCAAATGGAGTGGGCAGCAGGCATTTACGACGAACTTTATGGGCTAGATTTGGGAAAATCTGTTGCCAAGGGAGCATTAATGGACCGGATTTAGGGGGAATGATCGAATTTGAATTCAAAAGGCGCTATAAATTGCAAAGGGCTGCCCAACAAACAACACTTGGCCATTTGAGAACTGAGCTATTGCGCGCCCAGAGATTCATGAACCCTGATTTGTTCAATTTTTTGAAGTCAAAGGCATTATTTGAGCACCTACCTGAACCGTTGAGAGATTTGTGGAACAACAATATGACCACGCCAGAGGAAGCCATGGATATCGGAGAGATGACCGCTGAAGAGGCTGCGCAGGCCATGACGATAGGAGACGCCCCAGAAAGCGCCAGGATAGTTGCAGAAATCCCTAAATTTCCGTGCACGCTGAGACCCAAGAAAGATAAGAAGCCTATGGTACCAATGCATGTGTCCCCTAGAAACCCACTGAGAACTAAACTTACCATGGAAGAAAAGGGGAAGGCGATCAATTTGGAAGCCGATGAGGAGGAGGAAGACCTTGAGGAAATCCTGGTGGAAGAGGAGGAGGATGAAGAAATGGAGGAAGAAACCCAAGGTGCGGACCCTCTAACTAGGTTTCCCACGTATGTTCCTCTACGGAAGGGGAAAGCAAGGGTGCCCAAGGACCTAGATGAGAGCAAGAGCTCTCTACAGACTCTGCTGCTACCTGATGATATCGTTTTTGATGGAGTGCACTTGGGACGGGTGTCGGTTCTAAAATTTGAAGACTGGGATCTCGCGGACCACGAGAAATTCCCACATCTGGCAACCGCACAACTAATGCGGCTGAAGAAAAATACAACAGTGGGATTCACAGAGTTGGAGTGGCACAAGTGGTTGTGAGAAGTAGAGAAAGTAGGGTCATTAAACCTACTCTGGGTGCCACATTACCATCGTGCCCCAGTAACTATTTTTTTCATCAGGCAACTGCTCTGCCTGGTGCACAATGGGTGTTTATGGCTGGAGGAGCCCATCCCGATCACGGACCACCTAATCCACAGAATTACTCGGCTCCCTTGCAAGGGGGAGGAACCAACGGATATTTCGGAGGGTAAGAGTAATGATGTGGACATCGCAGAGGCCATGAATAAAAAATTCAAGCTGGAGAAGAAGAAGAGGGGGTACGTGATCTCCAGTATTAACAATAATGCAGTCAAAGTCGTCACACAGATATTGGCCAGGAAAGTCACGCGGAAGTGCCACATGGATGAGGTGCCCGCGTCGGTGGTTGCACTTGCCAAGATCAGCAATGTAGTAAAGGACTACACCAAACTTTTTGAAGAATCGTTCGAGGTCCTCACCACTCTGCAGGAGGACCCAAACATACAGCACTTGGAAACAAAGGCGCGCAAGCTGCAGCAATAGTATGATGACATAAAAGGGACCGCGCAGATGGTGGCCCTTACACAGAGGCTCGTGCGGATGCAGTAGGCAAAAGCGCTCAAGGAGCAGGTAGACGTTGCGCGACATAAGGAAGTTGTCTTGAAGGCACACGTACAACCATGGATCGATGAGGCATTTGTCATTATAGCCTCGATTGAAGCCAAGCTTGCATAGATGTAGGGAATGCAATAACAGGTTCAGGGAAGCAGTTCAACTACAACAGTTTCTGAACAACGCATCTAGGAAGTGCAACAGGCAGTTGCTTAGTGCGCTGCTGATCTTGCAGTAGTCCAGGCAGAGTTGAGAGGTCTCCACCGAAGATCTCTGCACTGACAGAGTGACTTGAGGGTGAGTCACGATGTTTGTGTTGGGGGCTTGTTGCGCGCAGGATCCCCCAAGGGAAGTTTTTGGGCTTAAAGCCCAGATTTTGGTCAAAAGATATAAATCTGATGTAAAGACTCCACATTTTGTGGGCGTGGTGCACGAAGTTTGCACATGAGTCATAGGGTTGTTCACCCTTAATTTTGTAATATAATGTTGGCTTTAGAGATCTACCCATTGTTAGCGGACCATGGGATTGTATAAATAGAGTGAGGCTCTAAGTTGTAAATCATTCAAGAATATAAGAGTTAGAATGATGATGGAATAGAAGGATAGCAGAAGATCTAAGTGTAGAGTCAAGTCTTTGGGTCGTAGAGTAGGAGAAGGCTCTGCAGCTGAGTGCGTAGAGGCCTAGTAGTCCGCAGCTGAGTGCGCGGACCCCTGCAGCTGAGTGTGCAGGGCAGGTTGAGTCTGTAACCGTTGAAGCATTAATAAAGAGAAGTTTTATACCATTCCTGTGTATTTATTTACTATTTTCTGCATTGAATGTATTGGGTATAAATTACATTTCTGTTGTTTATATGATGCACGAACATATATTGTAAATGTGAGATAAAGAAGTTGTTTACGCGAAGTTAACTAACATCTGTAAGAATATAAGTAAGATACGTAGTGTAACTTGGGGAAATAGCTTAGATTGCTGCCAGAAGCAGTGCGAAAGCACCTCAGCCCTGGTGAGGACTGTGCGAGGGTGGTTATCACAGATCGTGAAGGTATCGCAGGTCAGGATAATGTGCGAAGTGACCTGCGTGAAGGTATTCATAGTTGAACTAAATTGACTCCTCAGATATCTCCAGGGTGCGGAAACTTGGTTCCAGCATCCCCCCATACTAGTTCGGGTGAGACTTTAGTCCGCGCACTGCGGGCTGATGCTGAAAGGGCCAGTAGTGTAGGGATTTTTTTGGCTAATTAACTCTGAACCTGGGTCAGGCCCCAACAAACCAATAGTAAGGCATTTTATAGGAGCTGGCTAAAAAAGCCAGACTATTTGGAATAATATTTTGTTTCCTAGGAATTGCAGAAAGGTCATATTCTAGAAAAATCTCTAGAAAGTCAAGCACAACATTTCTGTATGCTCTCATTCTAGGGAGTTTAGCTTAATACTCTCCTTTAATTTGTTTTATAATTAACTCATCGTCCCCTTGAATGGAGATTCTCTTGGCACCTAATTTTTTCAACAATTGCAATCCTAATATATGGGCTTCATACACAACTATATTATTGGTACATTGAAAGTTGAGCTTGTATGAATGACCTTCAGCATGATTGTTTCCTATGTTTACCACCCACACTCTTGCTCCAGAACCATCTTTGCTACAAAATCCATCAAAGCTCATGTTCCAAAGAGGTTCAGGAAGAGTGTTTGGTTCTATAGTTTGTGTTTGCGTTGGATCTGTTTTAGAAATCTCAATTTCTGCTTTGATCACTTGAGTGTTTATGTCTCCATCATTATAAAGAATGAAAGAATCTAAATTTGAGTGAATAGAGTAAAGAGGATAGTTGTGAGGCTTCTCTTGACTACTCACCATGAATTTCATCAAAGTTTCCCTATATAATATTCTTTGCTGCCCAAAAATTGGTATGGTGGAAAAGGTCATATCCATCTATAGGGTTCCTTGTAATTTTTCTCCCCATGAGCGTGACAACAACATGCCATACTTAGGGGGAATATCTGCAACCACTATGTCCATTACCATAACTTTTGTCAGGATTTGACCTAAAGTAACACACAGGTCTTTAATGAGACCTAGACATCTTACTTTACTGGAATCAAAGGAATATAGGTCTTTGTAAGGTCTGGTAATATCAAGTCCTAACTTCTCCATAACAGCTTTAGGCATTAAGTTGTGGGAAGCCCCTGAATCTAACATAGCATTATGGAGGATCTTGTCAAGAATATTTAGGCTAACATAGAATGGAGGAACACCCCCTTCCTGTGGTTTTCCCTCAACTTCTGGCCCAAATAAGAGTTCAGGCTGGTCATCATTCAAATTTACAGAGTCTGTGTTTTCCCCTATGTTTAGAGCTTTCATCACTTGAGGTCTGTACATATTTTTGTTCATTAACTCTGTTAAGGGAATATGAATTTTTAGTTTTGCTAATTCATTCTCAATGTTGAACGATGTTTGAATCTTAATTAGGTTTGGAAGATCAAATTGATCTGTAATTTCTTTTGATATAGGCTCTTTTCACTGACTTGTGGTTGGGATATTAGTTTGAGTAGTTTTGGAAACATTATCAACTATCTTTTTGATAGGAGTTTCTACTTTCTTTTTGCCAGAATTATCAACAGTCTTCTTGGGAGAATTATCTGTGGTTTTCTTAGCATCAATGTCAGAGGATTTCTTAGCAGGATTCTCAGAGTTCTTACTATTGAGATTATCTGAATTCTTTTTACTCCTAAGGTTATACTGCCTGTGAACTTCCATAATGGAATTCTCAAAACCTTGTTTATATTCATCTGATTCCTCATAATCAAGTTTAGTTTGAGCTAGGAGGAAAATTTCTTGCTCCTCTTGAGTGAGAAAAATAATTTCATCATCATTTATTCCCATCATATTTATTTGACTGTCATCTAAATCTTCAATAATATTACCCTCATCATCAGTATAGTTTTCCTGAAAAGGAGGCCGAACCTGCTGGTCTAGACCCTTTTGTTCTCGTTGTTTGATTTGGGGAACATTCCTTCTGAAGTTTTGGTTCCTATTTTGAGGAGCATTTTGGTTTTCTCTCATTTGAACTTGATCATTTATGTTTACTCTTTGCATCATCTTTTCCACTACCCTCACTAGGTTATCAATTTTATGATCAAAGGTAGAAGTGGAAGGCTCTTCTTTAATGGTAACCTTGTATTCAAATTTTAGTTTGGCCTTCTTGGCTAAGATGTTAGCTTCAACTTTTATAGCATTAGCTTGCATTTCTTCCAAATTTGTCGGGTCTCTCTCTCTAAGTTGATATTCCATGTCTACATCAAAACCATCAGGAAAATCAATCAAAGCTAGACCAGGGGAGGGTTTGATGTCTTGAGGAATTGCATTGTAAACAGTGTTAAACCATTCACAGTATTCCTCCACAGTTTCATTTGGCTTTCTTTTCAGTCTTTTGTATTCATTCAGGAGTTGGAGTGGATTTTTCTTGATTTCCCATCTAGCTAAGAAAGTTTGATGGAAAGCATCAAGGTTGGATATACTTCCTGCAGGTAAACTCCTAAACCATTTTTTGACATCACCTCCTAAACTTTGAGCAAACAATCTCATTTTGACATTAGCCTCATCTACTTCTTGAAGGTCAAAAACATCATTCATTCTATCCACATGTTGCTGAGCAGTATGAGAACTAGTGTTATCAAAGGTCAAAATTTTAGATTGATAATCTCCAGGAATAACATTTAGCTGGTCTGGTAACACCAAAGGTGCATACCTACCTACCATAGTGATCCGGATTTAAATAGGAACGCAAAAAATTACAGTGATAACCATAAATATAGATATGCAGTGGAAATAATACTTCATTTCATTAATGTAAAATACTGAAATATGCTTACAAACAGAAATCGAAATAGATCAGCTAGGGCGATGGTAGCTTTATCTTTGAGAAGAGATGTGGTGGCTACATGCCTCTGAACTGTGTTAAAATGAGGCTTGAAGGCCTATTTATTGTTGAGAAACAATGGAAAACCATAAACATCCAAAAAACTAACCCTAGAAGATGAAATGCTAAACTGTGGGCCCCGTTTGGGTAAATTGGTACATCAACTTCTTGGGGTCGTAACTTTGGTATATGATCTCCGTTTGACGCACACAGTCTCCCATTAGAAAGATATATCCGAGAACTACAACTTTTGGAAGAGCAACATCAGTCCATGGACCCATGTTGCTCCCAGTTTTTCCAAAAAACGTCGTTTAGGGCCTCAAAACGGCTCCAGAAGTTCAGGACCCAAAACCTGCTAAAAATAGTAAACTGTGCTACAATTAAGGAAACTGAAAAGCTGAAAAAAATAATGGTGGGAGTCCAAGTGGACTTTGCAGGTGGCCACCAATAGCCACCTAGATCATTCCTCCCCCCTTAGGAAGCAATGGTCCCCATTGGGTTGAGTTCCTCCGTAAGATGAGGAAACTTCTACTGAACTTGGTCCCTGGTGAGCCACTTGCCCTGGTGAAGGAGTTGGCCTGCTTTGATGACTTGATACAGTTGGATATTCTGCTGGTGAGTGTGCTTGATCTGTGTTTCCATGATCCGATCAGTTGCAGCTTGTTCCATGCAATCTGGATTTAACTCTGTGGGTGTGAGTTGTTCTGCAATATCAGATGTGTCTAGTAATGGTGGAGAGTATGGCCAAAGGTGGTCCACATTGAACACTGGGTGCAGGCCAAGGAATGGGGAATGTTAAGCTCAAATGCATTGTCTCCCATAGCCTTGGTAATGGTCTAAGGACCATATCGGAGTGGTCTGAGTTTCCGATAGGCTCCGGTAAGGAGTTCCTTTTGCAAATGCAACCAGACTTTGTTGCCCACCTAAAACTTGTGTGGCACCCAATGTTGATCATGTTGTTGCTTGTACTTGTCATTTGATTTCTCCATAATTTCATGGACTTGCTGGTGAATATGTTGGATGTGCTCAATGAAGTTGTTTGCCTTATCTGTTTCAAACTAGACATGAACCGGATCTGCGTGAGTAGCTGTAAATGGCATGGCCACATCAATGGGACATAGTGGTTGGAATCCCAAGCCCCCCTGAAAAGGGATGTGGGAAGTCGAGCTGTGGAGAGCCCGGTTGTAGTTGTGCTGAACATAGGGGAGGCTCTCGTTCCATGTGCATGGATGCTTTGAGTTGTACATGTGCAAAATGTGTACGATAATCCTATTGACAACCTCTGTCTGGCCATCAGTTTTAGAATGGAAGGCTGTGGACTTAGTGAGTTTGGTGTTGAGCATTGACCAGAGATTGGACCAAAATGTACTGAGAAACCTGTTGTCCCGATCTGAGATGATAGACAGTGGGATTCGAAAGTGCACCCACACTCGTTCAAAGAAGAGTTTAGCAGTGGCTTCTGCTGTGATATTCCTCGTGTAGGCAGCCATAATGTCCATCTTCGAGAACCTATCGACAACCAAAAAAACACAGTCATTTTCATGCTTAGTGGAAGGAAGGCCTGACATGTAATCCATGGAGATGGATTTCCAACGTCGATTAGGGGTAGGCAGTGGGGTATAGAGGCCTTGCTTCTTGATGGTTGGTTTAGCAATGGCATAAGTAGTGCATGATCTGATGTACTTCCCAACATCTTATTGAAGATTCAACCAATAGAAATACTTCTGCAGTACTGCCACCGTTTTCTCGACCCCGAAATGTCTAGTAGCTCGACTGTAGCGTGCTTCCTAAATCATCTTGGCACGCTCACTTGAAGGAACACAAAGGTGACCCAAGTGGCATAATAGGGCATCCTAGAGGTGAAAATCTGGAACATGCTGACCCTCCAAGAGTGTCTAGTATGTGTGGCCGAATTCTGGGTCGCTTTTGTAGAGAAGTGGCCAATCAGAAGTCTCGTGCCCATAAGAGTTGAGCACAGTGGTTAACAGCATGATTGGTGGTCGATTGAGGCAATCTGCAACATTATTGGTGCTACCCTTCTTATACTTGATATTCAAATGGAACTGTTGCAGGTATGTGGAACACTTTTGATGGCGATCATTCTGCAATTTCCCTTGGGTTTGTATGAACTGCAAGGGTCGGTGGTCTGTGTGGATGACTGCTTCCTTCCCCAAAATGTAATGCTTTCATTGTCGACAGGCCTGCACAATGGAATACATCTCTTTGTCATAAGTGGGATACTTCCGGATTGTTTCTGAAAGTGTCTCACTATGATATGCCACTGGATGCCCATGTTAAGTAAGGACTGCCCCAATAACTTAGTCAGAGGCATCTGTCTCGACCTCAAATGGTTGTTGCAAGTCTAGTAATGCGAGCACTGGTGCCGTGCAGAGGCGATATTTCAAATCTGTGAATGCCTTCTGTTGAGATTCAGACCAAAATAATTTTGCTTTCGCTCCTCCGTTGGTGACTTGACTCAAGGGCCAAGTGATATGAGAAAATCCCAACACGAACCTGCGGTAGAAGTTGGCAAGACCTAGAAAGCTGCGAAGCTTTGTCAGAGTGGTTGGAGATGGCCAATCTCGAATGAATTGGATCTTGGATGGATCCACATGCATGCCCTGTTCATCAATAATGTATCCTAGATACTGAACCTAGGTCATTCCAAAAGTGCATTTCTCCAAATTGGCACATAACTTGTGTTTTCGCAGTGTTTGGAGAACCTGTCGGATGTGGTGGAGGTGCTCTTCCCAATTTTGGCTGAAGATCAGGATGTCATCCAAGTATACCACTACAAATGAGTTGGTGAATGGCCGCAAGATATCATCCATTAGCCTCATGAAGGTTGCAGGAGCATTCGTCAATCCAAAAGGCATAACCAACCATTCGAAAAGGCCCTCCTTGGCTTTGAAGGCAGTCTTCCACACATCGAAGGGTTCGATTGGTACTTGGTGATATCCTGACTTCAAATTGATCTTGCTGAAATATTTTTCCCCCTTCAGTTGGTCCAAGAGGTCATCAATCCATGGGATCGGGTACCTATTATGGATAGTGATCTTGTTCAGCACCCGATAGTCAATACAAAGTCTCCAAGTCCCATCCTTCTTCTGTACCAACATGATCGGGCTCCCATAGGGTGATGAACTTAGACGAATGTGACCTTTCTGTAGTAGCTCCTGAATCTACCTCTTGATTTCATCATTCTCCAGAACGGAGCGCCGATAGATTGGTCCATTAGGCAGTGGCGCACTTGGGGTCAGATCGATGGAGTGCTTGACCTGACAGTGTAGAGGAACCCCTGTAGGGGAGGTGAAGATGTCCTCGTACTCCTCCACGACCTTGTCCATCTGTAGTTGTCATGCAAAGGGGCTCTGTTTGGAGGTTGTGGCCACCATCTTCTTCTTTCCTTGAGGGCGTATCATCAGGAAAACAAATTTCCTGGTTTTAGAAACAAGTTTACTGCATTATTTTGTAGTAATCAAAGAGATGGCAGTAGGCGGTGCTACCTCTAGTATCCTGTACAACTTATTTCCCAAAGTAACAATAATAACACGGGGCCTTGATTCATACACAACATGTCGCTTCCACAAGTATGGTTTTCCTAATAATACATCACAAACTTCAAGGGGAGCAATGTCACACAATACCTCATCCGTGAAGGGCTTGATGTTGTATGGAAGGCGACACTGTTGGCTCACGCGAAGATCCCATCCTTGGTGAAGCCACCCGATGGTGTACGGTTGTGGATGTGCTGTGGTCGGTAAGCCCAGCCGCTTCACAACCTCTGCCGAAATGAGGTTCTTTTGGCTCCCGCTGTCGACAATGAACTGTAGCGGGGAGCCCTTTACCCACATCTGGGAGTGGAAGAGACGCTCCTCCTCCTCTGGATCTTCAGGTTCCTCCTTCTGGATCTTCGTGGTGGCAATGGTGGCGTTGGGATCTGCATCGATAATCTGCTTCCCCTTGTCATTCCCATTGTCGGGTCTTAACTTAGATTCAGAACATGCATCTGATTCTGAAACCTTTAGCTCAGCCACTAGTGACTGCTTGGCCCGACACTCACTTGTGTTGTGAGTGGAGCTCTTATGGAACTCACACCACTTTCCTGTGTCCTTTTTTGGCTTCACGACGTTGTTCTTTGCTTGCAGCTTTGGCGGGTTGTCTTGGGCCACCCTGCCTTGGCTTTGTCCTTTGTTCTGTGGTTTGGGGGAACCTTTCCCTTGCTTCGGATTTGTAGATCCAAAGTCTCGCTTCTTCTGTTTAAACTTTTGCTCGACCTTGAAAACATATCGGTATGCTGTGTCGAGCGAGGGGATGTTCGGGAATTCTATTTCTTCCTGGATGTACTTATGTAGGCAGTCGCAGTATTTGAGTACCAAATGCTGCTCCGAATCCTTGATACCCAACTTTGTGTGAAGGGTATGGAAAATATTGGTAAACTTTGGCACGTCTTGGTCCCTTCCCTGCCACAGCGTGGTCCACTTTATGTATTGATCCTCATAGCTTCCGAGAGGGTAGTACTGCTACTTGATGGCATCCCGAAATTAATGCCAAGTGGGAGCGGCTGAAAATAGCGAGCCTGTACTTTCATTCTTCTGGTCGAAGTAGGTTTTCCACCAGTCCTTGACATGGGGGGCTGCTTTGAGAAGAGCGAAAATAATATTTTCTCGACTGGAAAAATAATGAACATAAAAATAACCCTCTAGCAAATTTAACAGAAAAATCATGAATAGAAAAATAACCCTCTAGCAGATTTAACCATTTATCAACGGCATCTGCATCTATCTGACCCTCGAATATGGGGATTTCAAAATTAACTTGTACCTTAAACGTTGTAGCGTTTCCAGAGTAGCTATTTGAAGTCGATGTGTTGCCCCTAGGTAGCCGCTGAAGGATTTGGGCAAAGCTGTCCATCATCGCATTCCTTTGTCACTTGAGGGCTTCTTCAAGAAAGATTTTGATAGGATCTCTTGCCCCCTTGTCTTTCTTTTCATCTGACATGGGAGGCCGTCGGGATGTACGAGGCTGGTCTTGCAACGGTTCGACGAGTTCAAGCCCTAACTCCTTATATCCCGACCTTGTTTGGGACATGCAAAGAAAAACAGAGAAAAAGAAGACCGCTCTGATACCACTGATCCAGATTTAAACAGAAATGCAACAAATTACAGAGATAACCATAAATACATATATGTAGCGGAAATAATACTTCATTTCATTAATGTAAAATATTGAGATATGCTTACAAACAGAAATTGAAATAGATCAGCTAGGGAAATGGTAGCTTTATCTCTGAGAAGAGATGTGGCGGCTACATGCCTTTGAATTGTGTTACAATGAGGCTCGAAGGCCTATTTATTGTTGAGAAACAATGGAAAACCCTAAACAACCAAAAACCTAACCCTAGAATATGAAACACCAAATTGTGGGCCTCGTTTGGGTAAATTGGTACATCAACTTCCTGGGGTTGTAACTATGGCATATGATCTCCGTTTGACGCACACAGTATCCCGTTAGAAATATCTATACAAGAACTACAACTTTGGGAAGAGAAACATCAGTCCAAGGACTCATGTTGCCCCCATGTTTCCCAAAAACCGTCATTTAGGGCCTCAAAACGGCTCCGGAAGTTCAGGACCCGAAAAACTGCTAAAAATATTAAATTGTGCTAAAATTAAGGAAACTGAAAAGCTGAAACAAACAATGGTGGGGGTCCAAGTGGACTTGGTAGGTGGCCACCAATATCCACCTGGATCACATAGCTAGTCTGAAATATTGACTGTAAGATGGAGCTATGGTAGGTGTAGTTGTGGTAATTGTAGGGATAATAGGAATAATAGTCTGAGATATTATAGGTGAAAAAGTAGAGACTATAGAATGAGTAGGACTAGGGGGTTGTAGATTAACATATTGGGAAGATTGGGTGGAAAAAGAAGCTGCTACAACTATTAAGGATGAAAATTCAACAAATTCTTGAATATAATCTTCTTCAATGGCTAGGTCCAAAACCGAAACTAGAACTTGTAGTTTATCAAATTATTGTAGGTATTCTAGATCAGGATCTACTTTAGGAGATTGAATTTTGGGTATATATGGTTGCAATATAGATTTATCAATAACAATCTGATCTACAAAACTCTTAAATTTTGATCTAAACAAACTATGATGGAAAGGAAAATCAAACTCTATATCTTGAATAGTTTCAAATTTCTTTGGAAGAGAGTTAGACCTAGACAAAGGACTATTCTTAGGAAGAGAATTGAACCTAGACAAAGGACTATTCTCAGGAAGAGAATTGAACCTAGACAAAGGACTATTACTACCCTGGCTCTCTGTAAGACTTTTCTTTCTCACCAATTTCTCTGGATTATCCACAAATTCAGTAGGGTTGGGATCAGGGTGAGCTCTAGTGAAAATTCTTTTGGGAGCCAAATCTATTAAAATTCATCACACAACTAATAAAATAAAAATTTAATAACACACTCAAATATATACAATATTACAACCTCAGATCATGTATTTCATTGTGATATAAGAGCTCTTTAATTTATTGAAATACTGATTAAATACTAGGGAATAATGATTTTTTCAATTTAAAAAGTATTCTTCCCTAGTATGGTCGCCACTATGTTGTCGTTCTGTATTTTTGAGGTTGAGGGAGTAAACACATAGGACATCATCAAAACCACTTTGGAAGCTGGGATCTAGCCCTGCCAGCTTCAGAGAGGGATCTCTCTGTAAAATTTAGCTATGTTTGATGTAAATTTTAGGCTAGTTATGACTGTACTGATTGTTTTGATTGAATGGTTTGGTTGATTTAATTGTTATAATTCCATTGGGCTATGGAGTCTATAGATTAAATGGATTTGCATCAAATTTTAGAGGAGTTTCACAGGGCAAGCTAGGTTGTACTATTTGGATCTTTCAGAATATTAAATGGATTGTGAAATAACAGAAATGTAAGATTCAATAGAAATTAAGGAGCAATGAAGAATTCCTTAATTTGACTTCAGAAGAAAACATGTAAATTACTAACAGCCAGAATAGGGTGCTCTAAATAACATATCCTATTCATCACAGTTTCTGTTAAGTAATTGAGATTTTGAGAAATTATAGAGAAATAAAACAATGATCAAACACATAACTGAAGAAAAACATCACCATTTGGTACACCACATGAATCCTGTGAAAATGTCCTTGTATTATTGATGCTCCAACAACTTTGAAAAATTATAATTTTACAGAGGAAATTATACTTAGAAAACAACCTTAATACTTCAAACTTTGAAGTATTTAAACAAATAATTACAAAATCATTACAAAGTGTTGTATCAACCAACAATGTATTATTAGCCTAATTCTAAACAATAAAATTTATCTCTTGGCAGAAAAATAAGCAATGTAGACAACTACATGGAATGGTGGATTTGCTTTGGTGGATTTAGTTGATGAATCAACCTCAAAATGGTGTTGCGCTAATGTGTTGGCTGTCATGCTAGCTATTGTTTTCACTGCATCTGAATTACCCTTTAATCCAGTAAATCACAAAGTTATTCCCACCTTTTTTCATCTGGTATGGTTAATTTAATTACCCTTCGGTAAATCTCATCAACCTCAGTATATTTTGCAAAAGTTGGCTTCACTGTAAAAACATGTTTTACATCATTCTCATTGTACAATTCATTTTCCATGGTTTCTAAAAATGCTCTGGCTGTCATACTGCCCTTTATGCCACTGAACTTGACATTGCTTCTGGCCATTTCCTTCATTTTCAGAACATAGTCTTCCTGAGTGATCAATTTATCATTTATCACATATATGTTGGGCAGTCCTTTCTGGATTAATGTTTCAATTTTGTTGCAAAACCTGTTCACTCCCAGCTCTAGTGTTTCACATCTTTCCTCCAATTGATCAATGAGGTTCCTTTTAGTCAAAACTTTCTTGACTTCCAAAATAGTGGCAGTCTTGTCACTAATTCCTAATTCTTCAAGTTCATATTTTTTCTTTGAATTGAGGAATTTGATAATGTTGGAGGCTTCTGTGGGCATATCTCCAAGCTTTTCCCTTACCTGAACAATGGTTTCTGTGGCTTTTTCTATCAATTCTTTCTGTTCAAAGATGATTTGGATAGATGGCAGCTTGCTCCTTTTCTTTAATCATATTTTCCATCTCTATCTCCATTTGCTTCAACTGTGCACTCTACTCCATGATGAACTTCATCATGTCTGCCTTTTGTGTCTCTATTTCTTCAATATCCTTGGCCAGAGGATCTTCCGTAGCTGGCAATTTCAACAACTTCCTTAATGTTGCTATGTCTAATTTCTTTTTATTTACAAGCTCTTCTGCAACATTGATGTTTGCCATGGGGGCTTCACTCAATGAAACTCTAACCTATCATGTGTGTTTGTGGCATATTAAACAATACCCTTATTTGACTATATATTGGAAAATACCCCTAAAAATCACATTATTTAACCCCCTACCAATACAAACCCAATACACCTTCCCAATTTAAAAATCCCCTACTTACACTAGATATTGTAGGTATCCATTTTTTCATTAACCATTTTTATACCCCTTTATATTTTTTCATTAACTTTGAGGTCCATTTTTTAACCCACTTTTGTCACCAAGTCCTCCAGAGTTTTGATCCTAGTGCCTTACCTACAAATGATAGATCCATCACTCTCTGGAAAGTGGCTCCAACATTGGTTAACCCAAATGGAATTCTAGCATACATAAATGTACCCCAAGGAGTGGTGAAAGCAATTTTTCCTTGGTCAGGTTGACTTACCATGATCTGGTTGTAACTAGAAAATCCATCTAGCATAGAAATCCTATTTGCACCTGAAACTTTCTGAAGTAGATGATCCATTTTGGGCAATGGATAGTTATCCTTTAAAGATGATTTGTTCAGATTTCGGAAGTCTACACATAGCCTAATCTCACCATTTTTCTTTCTGACAGGAACTAGGTTGGCTACCCAATCAGAATACCTTAAAGGTATTATGATATGAGCATCAAGCAGCTTTTTAAGTTCTTTCTCAATGGTTGGAAGTAGTATGGGATTGATTCTTCTTAGTTTTTGTTGAAAGGGTTTTGCTTTTGGTTTCAAAGGAATATTATGCTTAATCAAATATGTATCATAAGTTTTTAACTCATTATAAGACCAGGAAAAAACATCTTTGTAATTTTTACGAAGATTCAAGTATTTGATTTTTACATCCAAAGGCAAGGTTCATGACAATTTAGCATTTCTCACATCATTCAAAGTCCCAATATTACATTCTTCGATTTCTTCTTTAGGTGAGTTAAACAAGGGTTTTTTAGAGACGTCATTATTATCAAATAGTTTTTCCAATGGAACTAATCCTTTAGGAATAAAATTATTAGATAATTGGATGATATCATGATCACGAATTTTAGGACTGAATGACGTCTTTGGATTTTGGTGATTTGATTCTTGAACATCTTTTTGATCTTCTTCAATTTTCATATTTGAAAATTCATCAATGACTTGAAGGAAATATTTTAATTCTTCAGCATCTTCAAAAATATGCTTGTATTTAAGGTTATCAGGAATTGATGGTCTATACTTGACTTGAATTTGGTACTCTAACAATACTAGCTTAGGGATTTTGAAAGAGCTCGCTGAGGCAACTAGTGAGTCAACATGCATATTTTCATCTCTGGGAATAGTAGTTATGTTAAATCCTTGGAAGAAATTTTCAATTGTGTCCCAAGCTTCATTTCTATAGGACCTAAGCCTTGGGTGTTTCGTTTGACACAGATTTCTAACCTGCTTCACTATAAGCTCAGAATCAGAAAAGACACTCAAGTTTTGAACCTTTAAACTCTTAGCTAGCTCAAGACCAAGAAGAAAAGCCTCATACTCAGCCACATTATTGGTGACCTCAAATTCAAGTTTACATGACTGAGTTATGTTTTCTTTATTTGGTGAAATTAAAACAATTCCTGCTCCTGCTCCTTCTTTTGAGCAAGAGCCATCAAAATAAAGTTTCCAGATATCTGATTCTACAATTTTAGGTTTGGAAACTATATTTTCAATGGAAAGTTGAGTGTTTGATGAATTTTGTGAAGATAACTAAAAGCAACCAAAATCTTGATCTACTGCATAGATAGGGTGGTTTTTTGCTTGATCAGACCTACAAACAGTATGAAGGAATTTGAATTCCCTATAACCTTAAATGTTCACCTCCATATAATGGAATAGTAGCAAAAGACATGTCCATCTGAAGTGATCCTCCAAGTTTAGCAAATCATACTCTTGACATGTATTTGAGCTAAGATCACAACTAGGTCTTTGATCAATCATAGGCATGGTACTCTCTTTGAATCAAAGGTGTAAAGGTCATGATAAGAATGGGAAACTTGTAACTGAAGCTGGTCCATAAATTACCTTTGGCACAAGGTTATGAGAAGCTCCAGAATCCAACATGCAGGTATACAAAAGAAAGTCATGAGCCTTTAAATTTACATAAAATGGTGGAACAATTTCATCAATCATATCAAAACTAGGGCCAAATACTATTGAGGGATTTTCATCTTGCAAACTAATAACATCTCCTTCAACATCTACACTAGAGGATTGTATCCATTTAGACACTTGATTTTTATAACCAGGGTTTTTGGAAAGTTCAGCTAAAGGTATAGGAATCTTGACTCTTTCTAATTCATTTTCGATATTAAAAGTTGTCGAAATGGTCTTGTCAAATGAAAAGGTTTCAGTGGATGACTTTATAGTCTGAGGTGTTGGAATTTATGTTTGAATGGATTTTATTGCAGGTTCAATTATAGTGGTAGATTTTGAAGGTCTACCTAGACCCGATCTTGGTCTTAGATCATACCTCTTATTTAATTTTGCAATTAGAAATTCAAAGAATGCTTGGTATTTTGAAAGTTGAGCATCTTCTTATTCTTGTTCAAAAGAATGAGGTGAAGATGAAGGAACTATTGCCATTTGTATTGTTGAAGAATCAATATTATTGATATATTCAGTGATTAAATGGCCTATATAACATGGCTATTTATCATCAATCAACAAAGGTGGTTGAACGTTTTGATCAGAACTTGGTCTCTGAAGAATCTGCATTTGAGGAGTTCTTTAGAATTGAGTTTGAGCTTGAGGTATGACAAGAGTTTGTTGAGCAGTTCTAGGTTGTGTTTCGATTTTAGAAATCCTATTAGGAAGGTTTCTGAGTAAAGATGTAATTTCATCAATTTTCTAATCTTCAAGTTTCAATTTGGAAGAAGATGAGTCATCAACCCTAGCTTTTAGTTTTCTTTCTTATTTCTCTGCTTTAGCTTTAAGTTTTTGAGAAGCTTACCTATTAGCTTCTACCTCTATAGCATTTGTCTGGATGTCTTCTAATGTATTAGAAACCCTTTCCCTTATCATGACTGCAAATTCATATTCAAATGCTTTGGAAAATATGACCTTTGCAACTGCTACTAGTGGTTTACAATCAACAGCCATTTTATGATAGAGTTTGTTAAATCTTTTGATGAATTCAGCAACTGGTTCACCTGGATTTCTCTTTAATTCTTCAAATTCAGTGAGAAAGTAAACATGATATTTCTTTACCCCCCATTGGTTTTTAAATATAGTTATGAGTTCACTCCATGTTCTAATAGAGTCAGCTCTAAGTTTCCTAAACCAGATCCTAACATTTCCTTCTAAAGATTGTACAAATAATCTCATATAAACATCTTCCTATTCTATGTTCATATTATCAGCAAAGTTGATACATGATCCTTTGCTGAGGGACCTGTTTCTCCATTAAATCTTGGTAGATGTTTTAGATATCCATCAGGAAAATTTTCCAAGTTTGCAGGGAGAACTAGAGCAGCGTACCTTGCTTACACAATAGGTCGAAAAGCCATAATAGCAGGAGGAGTGTGGGGTGACTGAGTGGATGATGATGAGGAAGAGGATGATGAAGAAGATGAAGGAGATGAAGATGAATCGGTAGCGGTATTAGTATGTGGAGGAGAGAAAGAGGGAGGAGACCTCTTTGAGGATTTCAAAGGGGTTTTAATAACCAACTTCTGAACTCCTGGTGGAAAGTCTTCCTTATTATCAAACAAAGGATTTGAATAGACAGAAAATGTCTCTTCAAGATTAGTAGAGGTTGATGGAATAGAATAAGGAGTTGGAGTAATGAAGTCTGTAGGCTTGAATTTAGGTAAATGTAAACCCAATTCTTCCTCAGATGAAGGTGATTTGATAGGAATGGATGGGACTTGATATGACTCAAGTGATTGTATTAAAAAGGTTGATGGAAGATATACTCCTCTGGAATGGAGTTCAGAAACCCTAGGAGGTAATTGAGTCCAATCAGGATGGGATGTCACAAATGAAAAGGGATCTACAGATGAGATGTCTTCAGGGTGTAAAGCAGAAGAAGAAGAATAAGG
Organism: Pinus tabuliformis; assembly: GCA_031772625.1. NCBI lineage: Eukaryota > Viridiplantae > Streptophyta > Pinopsida > Pinales > Pinaceae > Pinus > Pinus tabuliformis. The sequence continues at coordinate 1,731,807,182 of CM062817.1, forward strand.
GGTTCTAAGTCTTCTCCTTAAAGAGGCTCCCCTAATAAGTCTTTCTGGATGTAGTAAAGGGTTAACAATATTAGAATCAAAACATGGTCTAGTATGCTTAAAAGGAGCCAGCTTAGACCAATGGAATTGCCAGGTGAAAGATGTTGACCTATATCTTTATCCTTTATTCACCTTAAAGGAAAGGGAAAATCGTTTCCCCAGGGAAAATTTAGCTTTTAATCCTTCCCTCCACGACAATGGCTCCAATCTGATGTTGTCCTTTGAGATAACCTAAGGTCAATTAGTTATGTCAAAGCATCTATAATGTTTTGTTGTTTTAAATGATTGGATGACCAATCAACTGTTTATAAACAGTGGCTTTAAACTTAGATAGATTTTTAATAAAATAAAAGGTTGTTCTTTAAATGCACATGGTTATTTTGATTTTAGTGGAATGGATAAGAAGAATATGGAGAAGTATAATTTGTTTAATATTCAAACTGAGTATTTAACCATTTATAAGCAGAAATTAAGAAAACAACGTTTTCTTAATCAACAAAATATAATCAGACTATCACAGAGACCTAGTGCATTTTAACTCAAATAGGAATTTACAATAACAAATAGTTTTGTAAATTTATCTCTTATTTAAATTACAACTTCACAGAGGATCTAAAATGAAACTGAAATTCAATTAAATTTTAAATCGGATAACTACAAAAGACTTAATTTATATGAAGAAGACATAATGAATAAACAAGATGAAATACAACTCACTGAGAGACAGACCATATGAGGCAAATCCAAAATCTTTTATTATCTCAAAAATGCTCCAGCTTAGTACAAATCTGCTTGATAACTTGTTCAAGGGTTCAACCCTTAATACTTCGACAGAATGAAGTATTTAAACAAAATTTACAAAAATATTACAATTAATGCCTGAGTGACACGACATTCTATTATTAACTTTGAACTAACAGAAAAGAAATAATGTGATCAAAAGGAATGAATCTGGTGAAGTGATCTGGACATCTGGCCCTGCTTTGGAGGAGAACAGTTGCTGAGTGGCCACTATTCGGGTGCTGCGCTGGTGAAGCTGATCTGTCTTTTTAATCCTAGAATTCACACAACTTATCCCACCGCTCTTCATCTGGAATAGAAATCTTTGTTACCTTGCGGTAGATCTCATCTACCTCAGTATACCGAGCAAAAGTGGGTTTTACTGCAAAAATGTGTTTTATCTCGTGTTGGATAAAACTTATGTTGTTGATAGCTTCGTAAAAAGCTCTCCCTGTCATAGAACCTTTGATGTTGGAAGACTTAGCTATATCCTTTGCAATGTCTTGAAGCTTCTTCTTGTAATCTTCCCTGGTCATCAATTTGTCATTGATCACAAATAGAGAAGGCAGACCTTTCTTGTTCAATGCATCTATTCTAGTGAAAAACCTATTAACTGCTACCTCCAGAGTGTGACATTTCTTTGTCAGACATGTTAGTGTCGGTCTTGAGCCCTCCATCAGTGATCAATAGCTCTTTGCATATGCATAGTTAGATGTCTCATCAGTGTCAATTTTGCATCCCACTAGGCATGCCATAACACTGAATGGAGGAGCTGGTCTTTGTTCCCTTCTTGGCTTAGCTGGATTAAATCATACCACAATGAAATTGAGTCATACTTGTTTTTGTTTTTGTCTTGAGGTCCCATGGTCTTAGGTCTAGGGTTTTAAGTCAAAATTCATTCCAAGGTCATGAGTCCAAACCCAGTGAGTGCCCAGCAAGCCAGAAGGAAGTATGTACATCTGTTTCAATGTTATTTTCATCAGCTACAGGTCATTTAATGCCTTGGATTTAAAAACCCTGTTTTTAAGTCCAAGGTCATGAGAAATTTGTAAAAATAAAGAAATTTTCAAAAGTTTTCAAAAGTGCCGGCAACAACCCTGGTTCCTTCGCCACAGCCCATCAGATGGTCAAGCTGCAAAAAGAACGAAGTCAAACGCCTCAAAGAGCTAATTTCAGGACAAAATGACTCCAAAACAGTGTTAAAAAAGAATGTCAAAGTGGAAACATTATAAAGTGGGTTTTTGAGTTAAATTTTTTCAAATGTAAGCATATAAAGGTAAATTCCCTCTTTGAAGACCCTCATTGTGCATTTGGGAGCAAGAAATTACAAGGAGAGAAGCAAGAGAGCGATTTGGGCAATTTGCAGCAAATTTCGAGCTTTTGGAGGGTGCGCGACCACTCCACCAGGGTGCGCGACCACCTGGGAGGTGCGCGACCACTCCAGCGCAAAATTTCTTTGTTATTTTGGTCGGGCGCGACCACTCGAAGGAGGTGCGCGACCACTCGTCCAGCAAACCCAGAAATTCATCAAAACTTCAAATTTCTTCCAAATTGCTTGCGGTTTCTTCAAGGTAGGCCTCCCAAACAACTTTTATGACGGTGCCATGGATTCAATGATTGGTTTGTGTTCATTTTATCATGCAAAAATTATCAAAAGATAGGTTAAGTGACTTGTTGTTTTGCAAGCTTATGTTAGAGTATTGTTTGCTTTTCAAGGTTAATTATTCCTTTGTTTCCCTCCATCTTTTTCCCATTATAAATTCACAAATGTTAGAATGTTGTTTTTATCAATCTCATTTGCAAAATTAATGCTAAAACCCCAGCCCAATTCCATGAAACCCTAAAACCCTATACAAACCCTAAATTCTACCATGTGTCCTACCCAAACCCTACACTATTACACACAGCAAAATATATGTAAAAAACACAGCAAAATGAAAAGAAACATTGTGAAAAGAAGAAAGAAAAATGATAGCAAAGGCATGCACATGAATACCATAAAAAACAGAGTAATGTAATAATGCATAGCCTAGTAAAAGACATGAGCAAAAAAGACATGTTGCTGTATAAAAATCAGAGGTTAGATAGCTGTGAGAAGTGTCCATGACAAGGTTTATAAATGTACCAGCTGCTAGCTATAAAAAAGGAGCAGTTTTGCTGTGCTAGGGTTTGTGCATTAACATGGTATCATCTCCCTTTCCCTAGACTCTGTTTTCCTACCTATTCCTCTCATGAAAACCCTAATTCAATTGCTCATTAATCCCTTCCTAAAAATCCCTATGCAATTGATATCCCTTCCCTTCTGTCAAAGCATGTAAATGAAACCCTATTTCACCTATGACAAAAGCATTTATGAAGCTGCCAGCACTGTCAAAGGAACTACTGTTATAAAATATGGTTGGCAAGCATTGTTAAAAGGTTTCATTGTCCCAAAACCCTAATTTCTTTTATCCTCTCATTTCCCTAAATACCCTTGATACATGCTATCCCATTTCCTTTTCAAACTGTCATAAGGACCCTTCCCATCCCCTACGATCAAATAAACAAGATCCCTGTTTCCCATTAGCATCAATGGCCATTTTAAAATGTTGAAAAAAACAGAGTATGTTCATAAAAAGACATTCAAAGACAAAATAAAAAGGAACAGCCTGTAAATTGTTCATGGTTGATGCTACCCTATTCCCCTATGCTCATGCCCTCATTCCCTCCATCATGAAAATTTATATTGTCCTTTCCCTTGGTGATCATAACACATTTTCCCTAATAAAGTATTGATTTGCAAATGATGAGAGATAGAATGACATGTTTGACATTGTGTGAATATTTCCTTCAAAATTCCCTGTTGTTTATATATATTTTCCCTTTCCTTATGTAAATTCCCTCCCCTAACATTTCCCTCATGATTTTTCCCCTTGAAAACAGCATACTTCTCAACATTTTTGCAGGCAAGGCAGCAGTCATCTTGGCTTATTTGTTCCACCTTGCTCAATAACATCATGTCAACCACTGAGACTAATGAGCAAGGTGATGACCGATCTTCATCCACGGAGGTTGAGACACAGCGGAGGCCTCGTAAGGGTGGCAAGAGTGGTCATCACAAGAGAGAAGAGCCCACATCCTTGGCAGAGTTGCAGGCTTGCCCATTAGCAGTGACTTGCTTTCAGTACATGTCATGCTATCAGTTTTGCGAGAGGCTTGCACAGATTCAGCATCATAGGGAGCTGGCCCGGCTATTTGTTTTACACCTTCATGACGGGCAGGTCACTCTTGCAGGAGTGAATTTTGTGTTTTCTCCAGAGGCCATCTCACAGGCTACCGGGATACCCAATGTGGGTGAGGTGTGGCCAAAGCGCAAGTGGCTGGATTTGGTATATTTCGAGCCTTATGTCAGGCCAACATACATGCACAACTTGACAGGGAACTTTCCTATCAGATTCCTCCGAGCGGAATATGCAGCTATCATGAGGCTTATTATGCACTATTTCACATGCGAGGGGAGATTCTCACGGGTATTTGCTTGTCACATCCGCATGCTGATGCACTTCACCAGGGTGAGGATGATGAACATCCCGGCTTATCTCTTTCATGACATTCAGAGGATAGTCTCTATGTTTCAGAGGCAGTCCCCAGCTCAGCAGCTCAGGAGCTTGTGTCATCATGGTCTCATCCAGCTGGTTGTTTCCCATCAGCTGAGTCAGCAGGGCATTTCTTGGGCAGATTTTATCTCCCGTGAGTTCTTCACACAGCCACAGCCAGAGCCAGAGGTCATTCATGAGGTGGGAGGTCCATCACACCAGCCCGAGATTATTGTTCCGAGACATGTGGTTTCTTCACCACAGGTCACCTATCAGAGAGGTCCTAGGACCTTATTTGCAGCAGCTCGACGAGTATTTTCTCCACAGCAGGTGGAAGGGGTCTCGGCATCTTCTTCAGATCAGCGAGTGTTATCTCCAGACTAGGTGGAAGGGGCCTCGCATTCTTCATCAGCAGAGGCAATACGGGAGGGCAAGCAGCCCATGATTGAGGATGAGAGAGCTGGTGATACACATGATGATTTCATTGGTCGTGATGCCCGCTCTCCTTCTTCAGATTTTTATGAGATTATCAGGCAGAGAGAGGAGGAGAACCTTGTGTTGCAGCAAAAGCTCCAAATGGCTCAATGGACCATCACTTATCTAGAACAGCGCACCAAACAATTAGAAGAAGAAAAAGAACTTGATGAGCTATGGAGGATCCGCAATGATCGAACTTTGAATCGTAGGAGGCCCGGTGACCCATTGCCTGCTGACCGGGATTATCCGTGTGAATGCACACTTGGAGAGATTGTTGGAGAAGGCAAATCGTGACAAAGAGCTGCTACGCAACATGAAAACACACTATTGGGCAAGATTGCATGTTTGCAAGGCTAAAATGAAAATTCTCCAAAGGAAGCTGTCAGAGGCCCAGAAGAAGAAGAGGACAAACCCACTCCGTATCTTGGCTGAGGCATCCCTCACTCACCATGGTACTCATTAGCCTTCATCCAGCAGCAAAATCAAAAAAATTTGAGAATTTTGGAGCATTTTGGCAATTTTTTGGAAATTTACAGGTTTTTGCCTGTGGAGTGGTCGCGCACCCCGCACGACCACTCGTGGGGACAGCTCAGAATGAGGAAAAGTTGACATTTTTGGAAAGGGCATGCAAAGACTAAAATTACCTATACTTGGGAGAAGCCTGATTTTGAGATTTGAGCCTCCAAAAGCTCAAAATACATCAAAAAAATGACTTTCTGCCCACTTTTTCAGTTGCAAAAAGTGACCTTGGGAGAATTGACGTTTGAGGGGTCAAATCAACTCCAAATCCAAAAATTCCACTTGGGATGGAAAGTAGACAGACCAAGCTTTCCAATGAGCCATCTTGAACCTGATTTGGACCAGTGGAACCCACTCAAAAGTTGCTGCAAAGGGGCGCGACCACTTGAGCAGGGGGCGCGACCACTCGAGCTGAATTTTGGCAGTTTTGACTTTTCAGCCCAGAAAACACTGTTTTCACCTTGGTTGATGATTTTTACTTGTAGATGATGGATGAATGTATAATTTTCATGGCACATTGATAGATTTTATCTCTCCTTACCCTTCTAGAAGCTTCCTTGATGTAAAAAGTGAATAATTAATGCATGGATCAATTAGCTAAGTAATAGAGGCAAGTTGTTGGACTGCCTATTATCTAGTGCTTAATTTAGAATTAGTTCAAACTGCCCCTAGGAAGCTGAGCTCGACCCCTAGAGGTGGGGAAAGGAGTTAGATGGTCTATATTATGCTCTCTCTTTCTCATTTTCATGGTTGGACTCTTGTGGGAGAAAGCATTATTGTGTATTGTACATCTATTTCTGCAATTTAAGGAAAGGAAAGCCAGGGTTTTGCAGACATCATTGTGGATTCTTGTGGAGTGATGTGTTGATGATGTGTTTTCTACATGTTCTTGTAAGTTTGTTTATGTATTCCACATCTCTATTTTTCTTCTAATTGGACAGATGAAGTGGTAAAGTTTGAATTCATGCTTTGACATGCTTAGCTTTTTAGTTTGTTCAATATTTATGTTTTCTACTGTCTAGAGAGGATTCAAATTGGTTGTTTGCCCTCTTTAGCTCCTCCTCTATCATCCCTGATCATCCATCTCAGATTAAGGCATCAGCACTCACTCCTACCTTGCCCCAAAGATCCCCCTGCAAAAACTGAGCCCAATCCCCGCACCCTGAATTGCACTCCCTCCAAATTGCCACCAAAAACCCCAAAATCTTTAAATCAACCTCCCTTATCAATTTACTAGCCTAAAATCTTTATCCCTAATTGGTCAGCTTATCCTATTGAAAGATCTACCGAATCTGACCCGAGAGAGCCTTCTCATACCTCGTAGGGCTAGCTACGAGGTGAAATGGTTTGATGTAGCCTTGAGAGTTTGTCTATCTCAGCCTAGGTGAATTCCAAGCGCTAACAAGACATACAACCAAGTTCTTCTTTGTTAGAACTTTCTTTACCTCAAAGATGGTTTTTGTTCTGTCATCTACTCCTAGATCATCCAGCTCATATATGTTTTTGGAATCGAGGAACTTTATGATGGTGTCGGTTGTAGCAGGAATTTCTCCCAATGCAGAATTGATAGTGGAAATGGTTTGCTTGGCTTTCTGTTTAGTCAATTTAGTGTTATCTAAATTGCTAGTATTTATTGTCAACCCGGGGCTCGTAAGCTGATGAAGTGAGGGTGTACTATATGTACTTAAGTAACCTCTTAGAGTTTTTCTTATCGTTGGGGGTGTTGTTGTGGTTAATTATGTTCCTAAGATGGAGTGAGAATTTATAAACAAGTGAGTGATGGTGTGTGTGTAGGGTGAATCCTAAATGAGTGAAAGTGTGTGTTGAGTGATCTCTAACTATTTGCTTGAAAGGAAATGCTTGAAAAGAATAAGTGAACTGAAATGACTTGAAATAAACTTGAAAGCAAATGACCACTACCAATGGCACTAGACACTGTTCAAGTTGCTGCTAATAAAAGAAAAGAGAGTCACTTTTAGAACCCAAGAATAAAGATTATCTCTCTCTAACTCGATGCTTCAAAGCACATGTACTGTGTAAAGCACGGAAAGAAAGTAGCTTAAATGGAATTAGAAAAGTGAGAAAAATATGCTTGAAAGACTAATGATAATGATTTGCTATTTCTAATTCTCTACTTCAGCCATATGTACTATGGAAAGCATGATTAGAAAGTAGTGAGGAAATAGTCTAGGAAGCACTTTAAAATCAAAACTTCTACTTTAAAGACTAGTGGTAATGATTTACTCTTTCTAACTCGATGCTTCAAAGCACATGTACTGTGTAAAGCACGGATAGAAAGTAGTGAAAGAACAGTCCAAAAAGCACCCAAACTAGCTGCAAATTAGTGATATTTTGATCTTAAAAGATAATAGTTTATGATGAAGATCATTCATGTATGTTAACAGCTCTTTGAGAAATAAGATTAAAAATCAACTATAAAGACAAAGGCAGCACTTGAATTGTCAACTTCAAATACCATTAGCTGTAAAGCAAACACACACATATAAAAATAAATCCCGGGCTAAAAGAAACCTGCAAAGAAATAACACTGATCAGCTTGAAAGAAAGGAAAACAAGTAAATGAAACTATACATGCTTAAGGAAATAAATGAGAAAATAACGAAATACTGCACATAAAATACTTTACAAAGGCTGAGATGAGCAGGGGCCCTCTGTTCATTCAGCCACAAGAAAACTCAGAGATCTGGAAACTTCAAAACGGTGCTATGTCTATTCCTCCATTTGCAAAAAGTATACAAAACAGAGTGCTGGAATAGCACTAGAAAACAGAGTTCACAAAGCTCTTAAATTCAACACAAGTTCAGAAAATTACAACTAATAAAAGTTCCTTGAGCGTACGCAGACGCAGCAATTTATAGGAGTTTCTAAGATAGCCTACTCGTACAGCTAATTAACAGAAAAACAATAAACAGTCATGCGTATTTATGGTCCCTTGACACATCACGGCTGCGTGGACGAGTTTAGTGGTTCTGTCGTCATGGATAATAAATCCCATGTTGGATTGCATCCCCTGCCACCTGTAGAACATGGACAAATCACCATTTAAGATGACGTGACCAAGCAGCTCTCAATCACCGTTTAAACAGCCTTGAGTTGACCGTAACTTAACCAGCTTTGACCATGGGTGGAGATGACGTGGATGGCTGGAACAATGGGACAGGAACCTCGAGCACGTTGATACCTGAGTGCCCATGTGGCTCATCTAGCAAACCGACACGTGGATCATTGTGTTTAACAAAAAGGCTGCAGGATCTTCAGATAGCTGCGGGATCATCAGATAGCTGCGGGATTCCTGCAAGTAAGTCAAAATCTAAACAAATAGTCATCCATTAGCAAAACTTGCTTGATCATGCTTATTGACACCTAATGTAATGATCTGAGAGGTTTCATGGTGAAAATGAGGCAAAAGTGAAGGAAAGATAAGGAAGAACTGAGGAAAATGGTAGACAAGTAGGTGTAGAATAGAGGCTCTACACTTTCTACATCAATTCCTTCTGCTCGAATATAATCTGGATACATGGCCATATTTCATCTATTTCTTTAATGGTATTGTTCCATATGATTTATTTAACATGAGCCAGTGTGTAGCCAATAGAGGACTCAGTTGCTGACTTCTTCCATGCCTCTATCTGATTTTGACCTCTTTGTAGCTATGCTGCATGAAAAGTCTCAGTCGTTGTTTGATGATCTTGTAGAATATTGACTTGAGCCTGCAATCTTTTGATCTCTTTGGTTTGGAGAGACATGTTCTGTACTGCATTTTCCAATTGATGTGCAGCATCCCCTGTGCTTGTCGTGGAAGATGTGACTGTAGGCATGGTTGTGATAGGAAGTGCTTCCAGAGGGACAATAGTAATTTTGGCAACTTTCTCCTTTTCTTTAATCATATTTTCCATCTTTGTCTCCATTTGCTTCAACTGTGCACTCTGCTCCATGATGAGCTTCATCATGTTTTCCTTTTGTGTCTCTATTTCTTCAATATCCTTGGCCAGAGGATATTCCGTAGCTGGCAATTTCAATAGCTTCCTTAATGCTGGTATGTCTAAATTCTTTTTATTTACAAGCTCTTTTGCAGCATTTATGTTTGCCACAGGGGCTTCACTCAATGAACCTCTAACCTATCACGTGCATTTGTGGCATATTAAACAATACCCTTATTTGACTATATATTGGAAAATACCCCTAAAAATCACATTATTTAACCCCATACCAATACAAACCCAATACACCTTCCCAATTTAAAAATCCCCTACTTACACTAGATATTGTAGGTATCCATTTTTCATTAACATTTGTTATACCCCTTTATATTTTTTCATTAACTTTGAGGTCCATGTTTTAACCCACTTTTATCACCAAGTCCTCCAAAGTTTTGATCCTAGTGTCTTTGGCAAGTGCAGAGACCTTTTCCATCTTCAGTTGTGATTGAACATTGGCTAATGTAACCTGTAGTTTAGACAAACTCATAGCAGTGTTAGTGACAGTGGAAAATATCATTTCCCTAGTCTGCTTGTGCATCTCCATTTGGTCAATGGGATGTATGTCTTTTACATCAAACTCAAATTTTGTCTTCTTGTAGCCTGATTCTACCTTGCGTTGGGGAACCTGTGCCTGGAGGAATGCCATTTGCATTTTACCTTTCTCTGAATCAAAGGCTGACAACAGCCTGCTTTGAGAACCAGAAGTATGCTTCCAGAACTGGTTGTAGGTGTTAATCTTCAAGGCCTCATTCCTTACTTTTATCTCCTTAAAAATGTCCATTATACTTTTCTCTATCTCCCCTATAGTAGATGTGTTGGTCTGCATTTTCTGTTGATCATGTGAAGCCGTGGAGGTAGTGGGAGACAGTGTGGTCTAATCACCCACTAATGAGGAAACAAGTGGCTCATTAGTGGTGATAATGTTCTCCTGCTCTGAATCTTTGCTGAGGCTTAGTTTGGAACTAAGCTTGGCCTTCTTCCTATACATAATTTTGAATCCTTCGCTAAAAATTTCAGTCCCTGAAGGGGAATCTTCTTCTCTGCTTCTCTTAGTTGTTTTCTCCTGCATGGTAGGAGTCTGTACTGTAGAGGATGATACCAACTGCTCCTCTACCTCTTGTAGGGTATTCTCAACCCATTCTAGCTGGTTTTTGTACTTCTCTATCTTTGGTCTGGATGTGTGAAAATAAGAAGTAGATTTGGTTTCTACTCTTAATTTAGAAATGATCCCTAATGGATCATATGACCAGGTAAATCTAAGGCTGAACTGCATTTCTTTTAGTAGCTTATCTGCTTCTTCCCCTGCTGCCCTGTTGTTGCAAATGAAAGGCCCAATCTGTGTTTTAATTTTGAACTGGGACTTCTTCTTGGTAGCTACAAAGTGGATCTCATCCATATTGAGCATCTGCCTTATGTACTCTAGAGAAAAAATCCTCATTGGGAGGAATTTAGGCAGCTTGTAAGGTGCAAGCTCACACCCAAATATTCTCAATTATGTATAGTTTTGGTAGAGGTACCAATCCCATGTTTGAACTTGGTCTAATAGTTGCAACACCTTTCTAATTTCCTCACTGATCCTCGGTTCTATTCTACTACCTAAGAGACTGATTGTTGGATGCACAAACATCTCTACAAACTGTTTGTATGTGTATTCCTTTTGTTCCTTCATTACTAGAGTAGTCCAAAAGATGACTAACTGTTGGTTCCCTTCTGCATCTAGCTTTTGTAAAGAAAGCTTGATGTTGTCTTCTAGAAAATATAAGAACATATAGACTAACACAGAAGCATACTTGAACACCTCCTCAGTCTGGAATTGATAAACAGCTCATGAACTGAATCTGCAAGAAATTGGCTAAAGTTAAACATGATGGAGGGCTTAGAATCGGCAGAGAAAGTGGACATAAATCCTATGATGGCCTCATATACCCACTAATCTGAGTAGTAGCCAAGGAGATAAGAGATAATTGTGATAATATGCTTGGCTCTCTTAGGGAAAATAGAGGAGGGATAGGGAGGGTTTTTCTTTGGCAATGAGGCATCTTCTGTCAAGAAAAGTTCAAGCGTTTTGACCCTCTTGGCAAAGTCCAATTTCTGGTACAATTAAACAAGTGCTTCACAGGAAAATGGGGTGGCATTCTCTACTGTGGGGGCTTGCATCATCTAGGATATGGCTTGATGAGTAATAGTGAACAAGATTTCTCCAATGAGGGCAATGATGGCTCTTTGGCTTGGAAGATAATAGACGTGACACTTCCTAACAAATTCTGGGGTGTTGTGGGTACGAGGAAAAATATAGTGGGGTAAATTGCATTCCCACAACTGAATGTCATCGGATTTGTCAAGGAATTTGTCCTCGAGCCAGACATACATCTCAAAAAGGTCAAATTCGCAGAGAGTTTCATGAATTTTAAGGTCTCTATCAGCCAAAGGGATGTGGTGAAAATCAATGGGAGGATAGATTAGAGGATTGACAGGTTCTTCTAGTCCCTTGTCCTTTGGAGGCATCTTTGGATAAGGCTAAGGACAGTAGTGAAAATTGGATTGGAGGCTTCAATACACAAAGAGGAGTTAGGATTTGGGGGCAAGAACAAAGGTAATATGCTGAAAACAAGTGAGCAGACAGTGTCACTCACGGGTGAAAATGTCGGAGTTTAGTCCAGCAAACCTGTAACAGAGCAATAACAGTGGTAGTGTATGAATTCAGTAACCAGTTAATGAGTGAAAGGGAGGTTTATATAACAGTCTGGTTTTTCTGTTGAAGGTGGCATAGGTCTGTTGGATTAACGGCTAAACCAATTGATTTCTTAATGGATTAATTTTGGAGGGAGTGGATGTAATTGGTGGAGTTAACGGGCAAATGACGTGGTGGAAGGTGAGTGGTGGAAGCGCAACGGGTAGGAGTGGTATCGGGAGTTAGGAAAACTACTTTTCAAGGTGGGGGGGGGGGGAGCGGTTAACGGTTTTGGCGAGGGGGGGTCTAAAAAGCTATGGTGTTGACATGTAGGGGCGGGCGCGGTTTTGAATACCGCCCATTTCAGACACCACCCACCACCCCCCCCCCCCCCCCTCCCCCAACGGTAAAGTTATGATGGTGAGGGGGGCTCGAAATGTATGTGTGGGTCGTTCGATCTTGGGAGATGAGTGCATATGAGGTGAGACATGGCGGATAGTTAATGTGGCATGACGGGGCACTTGGTGGGACCAGAAGGAATTAATTCACTGCATAGTGGGAAATATTTTCAATGTATGGGGAGGTAATAAAACTTAGGAATAAGTGGGTGGAGGAAAATATTAGTGGAGGGATGATTTTTTGGTTTTAAAACTTAGGGATAGGGGATTAATACACCAAAATTAATTGATATATAGCTCTTTAGAGTAAAACCTTTACTCATTTGCCTTTTTCTTCTTCACATGAAAACAATACTTGACTTTTGACTTGTGGCGCATTTTGACTAGCAGCCTGTGCATTTATAAAAATATGAAATGAGACCATTCTTTTCTTTTTGCTTCCCTAACATTTTATTTTTCTTTTGCCTTATTTGTTTAGGGTAGCTAACGCCTATCATTTTATTGATATGGATGCCTATAAAAGATCAAATTGGCCTAACATTTTAAATTTTCTTTCTTTTGCATCCATATTTTAACTTAAAATTTTAAAATTATTTTTGGTTAATATACCAACTTATCAAAACCAAAAATTGTTACAATAGGACCCACTTTCTTAAATGGAACTAGGAGATCGGGTCATGTCATAGTGGCACTCTGCTTCACATTTATTCAGAGGGATCGTAAAAGCGGGTAAATGTGTGGAGTGGCGTGCTATAGATTGGTATTAGAGCTTCCAAGTTAAACACTTGGATTGGATGGGCAGTATGTGATTTCTATAGATGCATGTCGGTTGTGTGCAGCTGTGGTAATGGTTATAGTTTTCATGTATCTAGTTGGTGTTACACTGCATGATGTATATGTATATATATATATATATATATATATATATATATATATATATATATATATATATATATATATATATATATATATATATATATATATATATATATATATATCATGATAATCTGGATTGATTTGTGCAGACGAGATAGCCTCCCCTGAACTTAACTAAGGTGTGTTTGATTATGTTTATATTTGGATTATCAAACATGGTATGTTTGCATGAAGAAGAGATCAGAGATGACAAGAAGAATGGTGGATTATAATTCACATGTCTCTCATTATAGATAAACTAAGCAGCATGGGGAAGAGTATTCTCCTGACATAACAAATACCTTGATAATTATAAAGGCAAAAATCAGAAGTTGCAAGACAGATAATGACAGGAAAATTTAGTCACAAGAAAATCTTGCCAGGGCTGAGAAAAAGAAAGTTAAGGTCAATCCAGTCATCCTTCAGAGCTTATCTGATTTGTAGATATAAGGACAACTAAGGATTAGTTATGGACAAGGATAAAGGACTAATGATTCATATGGTAGAAGATCTCATGGATGGCACTGGTCGTGTTAGTGTCGGTCTTGAGCCCTCCATCGGTGATCAAAAGCTCTTTGCATATGCATAGGTAGGTGTCTCATCAGTGTCAGTTTTGCATCCCGTTAGGCATGCCATAAAACTGATGGAGGAGCTGGTCCTTGTCCCCTTCTTGGCTTTGCTGGATCAGGTCATGTCAGGTATTAAGCTTGTGTCATATTTGTTTTGTTTTGTCTTGAAGTCCCAAGTCTTAGGTCTAGGGTTTTGGTCAAAAGTCACTGCAAGGTCATGAGTCAAAGGTCCATGAGTGCCCAGCAAGCCAGAAGGAGGTATGTACATATGTTCCATTGATATTTTTCATCAGGTACAACTCATTTATACCTTGGATTTAAAAACCCTGTTTTTAAACCCAAGGTCATGTAATATTTGTAAAAAATAAGGAAAATTTCAAAAGTCTTCAAAATGCCGGCAATAACCCTGGTCTCCTCGCCAGAGTCCATCAGATGGTCAACCTGCAAAAAGAATGAAGTTAAAGCGCCTCAAAAGCTAAATTCAGGACAAAGCAACTCAAAAAGCAGTGTTAAAAGTGAATGTCAAAATAGAACATTAGAGAGTGGGTTTTGTAAATTAATTTTTTCAAATTGAACCTACAAGAGGTAAATTTCCCTCTAAACATCTTCATTATGCCTCTATGAGCTAGCAAAGAAGAGCAAGAGGGCGGAAAGAGAGAAAGAGGGCGAATTGCAGAAAAATTAAGGAGATTTCTGGTGCGCGACCACTCGGGCAGTGTGCGCGACCACCTGGGCGGTGCGCGACCACTCGGCGCCTCCTCCACAGTTCAAATTTCTAACGCGCGCGACCACTCGGGGTGTGCGCGACCACTCGGGCTCCCACTCACAGAACCTTCCTAAATCCACTCAAATCGCGTTTTGGTTTGCTAATTGCTCGAGGTAGGCCTCTCTAATGTATTGAATGTTTGAAACATGGATGATGAGCTTGTGTTCATGCATTTTTACCATCAAAAATATGAAGAGAAATAGGTTTAGTGATTGTTTGTTCATGTAGGCAATTTTGCTAAGGTTGGTGTTTGCTTTCAAGGTTTTTAATTCCTCTTTATTCCCTCCATTACTCCTATTAGATTTACAATTGTCATAATGTGTCTCTATCTCATCACATTTGCAATGAATATCAATTCCCCATTCCCTATACCTAAAACCATAATCCCTCTCATATGCATCCCTTAAACCCTAATTCCTTCCCCACAACAATATTATAAAAAATATATATATATATATAAACACAACAAGAATCAAAATAGTGATGTGTAAAAGGAAAGAGCAATTGCAATGGTAAAAATAATAAAACAAAAAAGACAAAAAACAGAGGAAAAGATTACTATGTGTAGCCAAGCCATTGCAAGAACAAAAGAAACTTATTGCTGTGCATAGTCCTCACAAATACAGTGAAAAGAAGGCTGTGTTATTCAAAGCAAAAATAAAGCAAATACAGCTGTACATATTTATTAAAGGACATGCTGCTCTGAAATACTGTTTGCAAAAGAATGTTGCTGTGTCTCCAAAACCAAACCCTACGCATCCTTTTCCCTTCTATCCCCCTAATACCCTTGATGCAATGCATCTCCTTTCTCTTTTGAATTTGTTAAGTAAAGCCCTCCTCCCCTTATGACAAATGTAAATTAATTCCTTATTTCCCCTTAGCATCAAAAGTACATCAATCCCTTGGAAAAACAGAGTATGCCTAATAATGTACAGTCAAAGGACAAAATCTAAGAGCTATCTGTTGATGCTAGTAATCAGTGCTGCCCCATCTCCTGTATTACATGCTACCCCTTACCCCCTGTTGAAAAATGTATTGTCCTTTCCCTTGGTGACCTTATTACATGTCTTCCCTAATAAAGATATTTCTTTGCAAATGATTTCCCGATGATGAGAGATGAGATAACATGTTTGACATTTTGTGAATTATTCCTTAAAAGTTCCCTGTTTTTATATATTTTCCCATTCCTTATGAAAAAGTCCCTCCCCTAACATTTCCCTCATGATTTTTTCCCCTTGAAAACAGCATACTTCTCAGCATTTTGCAGGCAGGGCAGCAGTCAACTTTGTCTATTTTCTCCACCTTGCTCAATAACACCATGTCAACCACTGAAACTAATGAGCAAGGTGATGACCGGTCTTCTTCTACGGAGGTTGAGGCACAGCAGAGGCCTCGTAGGGGTGGCGAAGGTGGTCATCATAGGAGAGAAGAGCCCACATCTTTAGCAGAATTACAGGCTTGCCCATTGGCAGTGACTTGTTTCCAGTACATGTCATGTTTCCAGTTTTGCGAGAGGCTTGCCCAGATTCAGCACCACAGGGAGTTGGCCCAGCTATTTGTTTTGCGCCTTCATGATGGGCAGGTTACTCTTGCAGGGGTGAATTTTGTGTTTTCTCCTGAGATGATTTCAGAGGCTACCGGGATACCCAATGTGGGTGAGGTGTGGCCAAAGCGCAAATGGTTGGATTTTTTTTATTTTGAGCCATATGTCAGGCCAGCATTCGTACATCACTTGTCAGGGAACTTTCCTTTCAGATTCCTCCGAGAGGAGTATGCTCCGATCATGCGGCTTATCATGCATTACTTCACATGTGAGGGAAGGTTTTCACGAGTCTTTGCTTGTCACATTCGCCTGTTGATGCACTTTACCCGAGTGAGGATGATGAACATCCCGATTTACTTCTTCCAGGACATTCAGAGGATGGTGTTCGTGTTTCAGAGGCAGTCCCCAGCTCAGCCGCATAGGAGTTTGTGACATCATGGTCTCATCCAGCTCATTGTTTCCCATCAGTTGAGTCAGTAGGGCATTCCATGGGCAGACTTCATTTCTCATGAGTTCTTTACAGTGCCACCACAGCCACAACCAGAGCCAGAGGCCATTCATGAGGCGGGAGGTCCATCACACCAGCCCGAGATTATTGTTCCGAGACATGTTGCTTCCCCACCGCAGCTTACATATCAGAGGGGTCATAGGACCTTATTTGCAGCAGCTCGACGAGTGTTATCTCCACACCAGGTGGAAGGGGCCTCGCATTCTTCATCAGCAGAGGCAGTACGGGAAGGCAAGCAGCCCATGGTTGAGGATGAGAGAGCTGGCGATACACATCATGATTTCATTGACCTTGACGCTCACTCTCCTTCTTCAGATTTTTATGAGCTTATCAGACAGAGAGAGGAGGAGAACCTCGTGTTGCAGCAGAAGCTCGAAATGGCTCAATGGACCATCACTTATCTGGAGCAGCGCAACAGACAATTAGAGGCGGAGAAAGAACTTGATGAGCTATGGAGGATCCGCGGTAATCGAGGTTTGAACCGTAGGAGGCCCGGGGACCCATTGCCTGCTGACCGGGAGTCTTTGCTCATTCAGGCAAATGCTCGCTTGGAGAAACTGTTGGAGAAAGCCAACCAAGACAAAAGGCTGCTACGGAACATGAAAACTCATTATTGGGCGAGAATGCATGTTTGCAAGGCAAAAATGAAGATACTCCAAAGGAAGTTGTCCGAGGCCCGCAAGAGGAGGAAGAAGACCAACCCGCTCCGTATCTTGGCTGAGGCCTCTCTTACTCACCATGATACTCATTAGCCTCCTCTTGGCAGAAAACTCAAGAAATTTTGAGAGTTTTGAGGCATTTTTGGCATTTTTGAGAATTTTACAGGTTTTGGCCATTGGAGTGGTCTCACCCCGCGCGCGACCACTCGTGGGGACAGCTCAGAACGGGGAAAACTCTACATTTTTGGAATTTTCATGCAAAAATACACTTGCCTATGGATGGACTTCAAATTTTATGGAGATTTGGACTTCCAAAAGCTCAAAATACATGCAAATTTTGACTTTCTGCCCTTTTTTGAGTTGCAGAAAGCTGCCTTGGGAGAAATGACTTTTGAGGGGTCAAATCAACTCCAAATTCAGAAATTCCAGTGGGGTTGGAAAGTAGACTCATAGACCTTTCCAACAAGCTATCTTGCACCTGATTTGGACACCAGGAAGGCCCTCAAACACAGCTGCCAATGTGCGCGACCACTCCAAGGGAGGGGCGCGACCACTCAGGGAAATTTCACCATTTTGACTATTTCGGCCTGCAAAACATTGTTTTTACTTTGGTTGACTTTTGATGTATGTAAATGATGGATTGTTGGGTAATTTTCATGGCACATGGATACATTTACTCTCCTTTAACACTTCTAGAAGTTTCCTTGATGTAAATAGTGAATATTAAATGCATGGATGGGTTACCTAAGTTTTAGAGGCAAGTTGTTTTGACTGCCTATTATCTAGTGCTCAGTTTAGAATTAGTTCAAACTGCTCCTAGGAAGCTGAGCTCGACCCCTAGAGGTGGGGAAAGGAGTTAGATGATCTATATTATGCCTTCTCTTGCTCATTTTCATGGTTGGACTCTTGAGGGAGAAGCTCTATTGTATATTTTACTTGTATCTCTGCAATTTGAGGAAAAGGAAGGCCAGGGTTTTGCAGACATCATTGTGGATTCTTGTGGATTATTGTGTTGATGGTGTGTTTCCTACTTGTCATTGTAAGTGTGTTTATGTGTTCCATCTCTTATTCTATTGCTGCTAATTAAACAAAAGAAGTGATAAAGTTTGAATTCATGCATGCCATGCTCAGCTTTCAATTTTGTTTAATATTTATGTTTTCCACTGTCTAAAGAGGATTCAAAGTCATTGTTTGCCCTCTTTAGCTCCCTCTCTTTCTTCCTTGATCATCCATCTCAGCTTAAGGCATCAGCACAAACTCCTTCCTTGCCCCAAAGACCCACTTGCAAAAACTGAGCTCAATCCCCACACCCTGAATTGCACTCCCTCCAATTGCCACCAAAAACCCCAAAAAACTTTAAATCAACCCTCCTCATCAGTTTACTAGCCTAATATCTTTGATCCTAATTGGTCTGCTCACCCCATTGAGAAAATACCTTGAGTTTGACCGGAGAGAGCCTTCTCCTTCCTCGTAGGGCTAGCTACGAGGTGTAATGGTTTGATGTAGCCTTGAGATTTGTCTATCTCAGCCTAGGTGAAATTTCAAGCGCTAACAGGTCGGACAAGGATGACATGGTCAGAGGTGGCATATGGTTGGATACACCAAAAAGTAGAGGTAGTGGTTATGGGTTCTATTCTAGTTCTATAATAGAGAGGCATCATGGTCATAATCGCTATCATCCTTACAAGAATAATCAGAGGGGGTACTTTCCAGATGAGTTCAAGAAAGCCAAGCTTCCTACCTCTGATGAAGAGATGAAGAAACTAGAGGATGTAGAAGCATGGTTGCTTGGGATAAAGAAGTTCTTTGAATTGCATGAATATACATAGAAAATGAATTCCATCATAGTTATTTTCAGTCTCAAGGGAAAAGAAGATATTTGGAAGTAATATGGGAAGCATTTCAGAGTAATCGGGAGAGAGGAGTTGAGTTGGTATGAGTTAAAAAGACTCTTCAAGAAGAGGTACTTGTCATAGAGAAACTATGAAGGTAAGGCTAGGGATTCCTACAAATTGAAGATGGGGTCTATGACAGATGGAAAGTATACGACTACAATTCTGAAGTTGTTGAGGTATGTGCCTTACGTCAAGGATGAGAAGACGAAGGTTCAAAGATTCATCATTGGACTTCCATTAACATTCAAGGATCAGATTGAGTATAATGAGCCTCAGTTGATGGAGGAAGTCATTGGGAAGTTAAAGCACTGTTATGAGCAACCAAAGTGAAAGACTGAGCCTAAGCGTGACTAGAAAGGTAATGACAAGACCAAAGGAAAATTGCCTTTGGAGCAGGAAATACCTCAGGATGCAGGTAAGAAATAAAATATGGCTCCTTACAAGAAGTTTAATGCAGTAGAGAAGGGACATGGACCTCATCCTGGAGAGCAGTAGAATAAGGGTAGTGGCGCAAATCCATTGCAATGTTGGATATGTGGCAAGGATCATTGCAAGAAGGATTGCTTGTCATATCAGGGTGGTAGATCTCATATCTATAGTGCTCATGAGGCGCAAACAGTTGGGGATGTTGATCAGAGCATTCATCGGATTGATGCAGCATTTGATAACAAGCAGGCGGATCACCAGGCATCCATTATCGAGATGGAAGGTAAGATTTTCAATCGAGTTGTTTCCATTTTGATTGATCCTAGATCTAATTATAGTTATGTTAATCTTGACTTGGTGAATAAGTGTGTATTGAGAAAAGAAGTGGATGCAGAGTCTTGGTTGGTGCAGTTGATGATAATTACCAAGAGAATAGTTCATCCATCAAACTTCAGCACATTCCATGTCTCTAGTATAGTTTTCGATGCACTGATTATATTATTTGATTCACTTGTGAATGAGACTTGCGCATTTTCAAAGCTAGTCACTTCAAATCGTGGTTTCAGTGCACAATGAGTTTGTCATTGAGAGTTGGAGATGCATTGTGCACTGGCCTAGTGAACTATCATATCACCATCACATTGATATATTTACCTCCTCCCTTAGGCGTATAAATCAGAGAAAATTCTAGGCACATGGATTGCAATTTAAATGCTTTGTCTCCTTTCTGGGATTCGATGTTGGTACACCTTTAGTGACAATTTTCTTGACATTGTTGCCATTTTTGATATAGATTTAATAACAGCCTTATATCAGCATGTAATTCCCACCATGGTCATGCATTAATCACACCATCTCCCATGTGCTAATATTTAGTACATATATGCTTCAATCAACATCTTATTAGCATGCACCATTTTGCAGTAAGGTCCTTCCATTAACTCTTTGAAAATGGATCATTGTTTCAAGATTTACAAATCAACATGTGATTAGTGGCTTATACGATTGATACTTTGGTTCCATGCGCAAGTCGCAAATTTAAAGAACAACAAATGAATTGTTGCACATAATACCTATGACTTGTGCTATCGTTGGCATTCCATAATTCTAATTGTTTTAAACTATCCAACACACCTTTTGATCCTTGAAGAGTTGTGTCATGTAATCTCATCAGCGTTTACATGCTCTGGATAAAATGCCTCGTTGATAGGCTTATCGTTGCCTTGCGTGGCTTATTAAACTCTTCCCAATGCATGGTATTGGTCACCACGTATGAGAAACGTTTCTTAGCCATTACACATTTCTTCTCCAATTCTTTTCTACATTAAAAAGGTGACCGCATGTATATCATAACCCTTGGGAAGAAATCATTTTGACAATCCATTGGCAGACATAGGTTGAATCATCTACCTGCCAGGTATTTTAAATTGAAATTAATATGGGTCATGTCCTCTTGGTTTCATGCAACGAACACGATGCTATTGTGGAGCATGGACAATGAGTGTTGGATTTGCAGTAGTAAGGTATGGTTGGTGTAGCCTGAAGAATCCTTCTGCACACCATAATGTAATAGATTAGAAAGATTGTATGTGATAAAATAGAAAATGGTAAAATATGAAATTAAAATCTCTAGGAAGACAATATGCAAGATAAAATATGGAATCTCGAAGAATTAGTCCTTTATGTGCAAACAATATTTTCTTCCAAGAATTCAATATTTACACCTACAAATGAACTCAACACCACAGTGGCATCAACATGTGATGCGATAAAATTCTTAGAAACATTACGAAATGCTTATGGGGTTTGGATAGAGAGATGTAGAGTAAAAGAATCAGGATCAAGTTAAAGATGGCTTAGTCTCTCATTCAAGATCATGATAGCTAGGGCTTCTAGTCGTAATGATAAGAGAGCAGTGTTCTAAAGCCTAATGCATTTGAAGGGATGAGTACCATGAATGAAGAAAAATGGGAAATGTGCAATATGCATAATGCAATCATAATAATTGATAATATTTGATAATAATTGGGTCATCTAAAATCTTGATTAGTATATGACCATTAGAAAACCCTTAGGTCCTTAGACAAGGAAGGGGGGGGGGGTGGGGGGGGGGCCTGTGTGGGGGCGAAAAATTGGTGATAGACAAAATTTTAAGGTGTGTTGTATCAGCTACAAAAGAGGGTGCCATGAGAGGTGGGGAAGGGTTTCAGAGTTATTAGTATACCAAGGTATTTGAATTCCCACTAGGCTTCTGCTGCAAGAAAACCCAATATTCTAAGGAGATTACCTTGGGCAAACTTAGTAATATTCCAAGGCTAAGTTGACCTTTTTCTTTACTAATTAAACCTCTTGAGGCTAAAATAAGCTTCTCCAATACCTACTTAAATCAAGAGGAAATAATGATCGAAGGAACACTTAGAATCAAGGTATCATTTGCAAATTGATAGTGGCATATGATTTTTAATCCTCTCCTGAACTTGATTCTTGGAAGAGATTCAACCCTTCTTTCAAATTCCAATTTCTTACTAAATAATTCAGTGGAAAATATGTATAAGATACAAGAAATAGGGCATCCTTGTCTCAAACTTGAAGCTTTGAAAAAACTTATTGGCCTTCCAATTGCTAATGGAGAGATCAATGGACCAACTATACAAGAGGAAATCCATTTTAGAATGCACTACTCAAAGCCATTATTTTTCATAAATTCAAACATAAAGTTATGGTTGACTTGGTCGAAGGCAATTGATATATCCAATTTAATGATCATTCATTTCCCCCCTCTAATTTTACTTGAATGTATAGCTTTAGAAACTAATATTATGTTGTTTACAATTGTTGATTCCCCACAAATGACACATGATACTATGATATCATCTTGGCGAGAAAAAAATGAGCCTACAATCAATTATCATAGATATAATCTTATAACAGAAATTACAGAGATATTAGCCTAAATCTTGTGAAGGATGTGAGATTTACCACTTTGGGATAAAATCCAAAAGGAGGAAATAATTCTCCCCCATAATTTTGTTGTGCATATATACAAAATCAATCATAGGAAAAACTTTATAATATGCCAACAACTCAAATAAAAGTGCATTGAAAATCCATCTAACCCAGGAGCCTTATCAAGTTCAAGGAGCTTAAAGCTTTCCATACCTTCTCTTTTGTGACTAGACGTAGAATTTTCTTCATTATCATCCCGTGTTAACTAGTTCTTTGTATAATTTATTGAAACACTATGAAAAAAAAAATTAACAAAGGATGACATACGTTTAGCTTGCCTTCTCTATATCTCTTGGCAAGGGAATGTTATTTTATGGTAAAGTGGTATTGTATGTTCATCTTGAAATGAATGAATTTGCGGTTTAAAAACAATTATGTGGAGGCAATCCTAAATTGTTGTCTTCAATGGTGAAAACAGTCCCATCCTTTGCTAGAATGACCTAAATTTAACATCCCCTGGTTAAAATTTCATGTAATAAAGGTTAATAAAGGCAAGATAAGACCTAGGTCATGGGGCATGTATTCCAAGTTGAATATGTTGGATGTGTGTTATATTATTTCCACGACTAGTCGCACGCGCAGTGGGGTCACAGAGGGGGCGATAGCTACCCATGTTCGTTGCACTAGGTGTAGTAGGGTGGTCACAGGGGGGGGGGGGGGGGGGGAATTCCCCCTGTTGGTGGGTTTTATGGGGGCGGTACCCTTGAAATGGGTTTTGAGGCAGTGCCACGGGAAAAGAAATAAAAAAATTGGACCCTATATTAGGTAGGCGGACCTACCTATGGTTTTGTGCATGGGTTTTGCACATGCTTTTGGGCATGATGGTCTTCTACCCATGGTATTTTGTAGATCTAGTCAAGGGAACTACGATTTTGTTCTAATCCAGGGTTAATGGATTTGGGTTTATGAATGCTTCAACATGTAAATATATGTATTGTAACATTGAAAGGAACATAATGAAAAGTCAATCTAGTAGTCTCAGTTTTGGGATCCAGGGGAAAATATATATGTATATATGTTTTATGTTTTCGTTTCTCACCATTGTTTATTTTGTGTTTTTAGAATTCATACGCAAGTAATTTTTGTATAGGGTTAAAACCTACATTTGGTATCAGAGTTGTTTCCGCTTCAAGGGGACGCCTTTGCTGCGAAGGGGTTTTTATCGGGTCTATGGTAGACCCTATTCAGTGGGATATATGTGGGATTGATTTTTGGGGTGAAATAAGATGGCAAGCAATGGAAAGATAGAGATCGAGAAATTTAATGGTCAGAGTTTTGAGTTGTGGAAACTCAAGATGGAGGATCTGCTGGTGGATAAAGATCAGTGGATTGCAGTAGATCCGAGTACTAAACCAACGATAATGTCAGAAAAAGATTGGGTGAAGTTGGATCGAAAGGCAAAGAGCATAATACAGTTGTGTATATCTGATTCATTATTGTTGAATTTATTAGGGGAAGCTACGACAAAGAATTTGTGGGTCAAGTTAGGGATTTTGTATCAATCTAAGTCTCTCATGAACAAATTGTTCCTGCGGATAGCCAGAGGATGAAGGATGGAGACTCAGTGAGACAGAATATACTCGCATTTAATATTATGGTAAGCAAGTTTTTATCTGTTGATATAAAAATTTCTAATGAATATAAGTGCATCATTTTGTTGTGTTCTCTACCAGAATTGTGGGATAGTTTAGTTGTTAAAATAGGTAGCAATACAAATACTTTGAAGTTTGATGAAATAGTCTCATCCTTTCTGTTGGAGGAGATGAGATAGAAAAATATGGAGAGCCAAAATGGAGATGCCTTGTCTATATGAGGACGGTCCAAGAACAGAAACAAAAGTAATTCCTCAAGTGGGAGATCTAAATCTCTAGGAAAACCTATAAAGGTGTGCTCGAAATGATGAAAGGAAGGGCACTTAAAAAAGGATTGTAGATTTAAAGCTCCTAAGAAAGGAAAGGGATCTAATGATGCTCATTTTGTAGAGGCAAAAAACCACCTCAGATGAAGGTGGGGATGTGTACTTGGCTTCTTCTTCAAGTACACATGTAGATCATGAGGCATGGTTGATTGACTCATGTACATCCTTTCACTTCACTCCCCATAGGGAGTGGTTCTAGGAGTATGAGAAATATGATGTTGGTGATGTCTTCTTATGGGATGATAGGAAGGCTAGAATCGTCAGACATGGAAAATGCAAGATGTTTCTAGGTGGAAGGATTATAACACTTCCGTGTGTTCTACATATCCCTGTGTTGGCCAGAAATTTGATTTTTGTAAACAAGATGGATGATGTAGGTGTAAAAATAGTGTTTGAGAAATATACCTGCACGATGTTTCAAGGATAACTGATATTGATGCGGGTAATTTGGATTGAAATTTTGTACAAACTTTTGAGTAGTATTATTGATGGGTGCAATAGTTATGTGGTTCCTAAAAGTGGAGCAAAGAATCTAGTGGTCTCTGGAGAAAAGACCATGCTATGGCATCAAAGGCTTGGACATTGGAGAGAACGGCCTTCAAATAATTCATGGTAATGGTATGGTAGAAGGTATATATAATTTCTCTCTGGATATGGGAAGCAGAATCGGGTGAGTTTCCCCTTTGGTGTTGAGAGGGTGAAAGGGATATTAGAGCTTGTGCACAATGATGTGTTTGGACTTGTTTCAGTTTCATCGTTGTACTATGTATCATTTATAGATGACTTCTCAAGGAATACATGGATATATTTCCTCAGGAATAACTTTGAACTCCTTGACAGATTTAAAGAATTTAAGGCTCTGGTGGAAAACCAGACAAAGAAAAATATAAAGGTGTTGAGGACATATAATGGTGGATAGTTCTATAAGAAGAGTGGTATAGCATGACAGAAGACTACTCCATACACACCTCAACAAAATGAAGTTGTAGAAAGAATGAATAGGATGTTGAAGGAAAATGAAAGAAGCATACTCAGTGGTGTCGAGTTAGGACATGAATTCTTGGCAGAGGCGGTGGAGACTGCATGTTACCTAGTTAAAAGATGACCTTCATCAACGTTGGAGGATAAGACTCCACATGAGGTATGGACTAGTAAGAAACCCTCTCTTTCACATCTGAGGGTATTTATCTATGATGGATATGTACATTTTCCAAAGGATAAAAGAACCAAGTTGGATAGTAAATCTGAGTTTTGGAACCCATAAATAAGGAAGGTTGTGTACTGTTAGCCCTGAGGTGCAGTGCCGCTATTTTGAAGACTAAAGGAGGGAAATGGTCTATTCTGCTATCGTGGAGAGGTTCCCAGACGTTCCACACTTCATCTGACCAACGTTATATGCTCACCCGCTTCGACCAATCACCACCGTTAGATCATTTCTTCCAGATCTAACTGCTATCATGCATATCGCTTAGGCAACAAGAGAGAGGGATACCCGCCCGATAAAACGGTTTCCTCTCTCTCCTCTACTGCTATGTGGCGCTCGATGAATGGAATCAGGCGGGCTCCGACCTTTACCACTTACTACCCGATGACCGCCCGATATAAACCATTTCCACTTGAGTAAACCGCTCCCAGGCGTTATCCTTCGAGCACCTCCTCCACCCGATAGTCGTTTGATCTACCCATCTAAGATCTGACGGCTTAGACTTATTCCGCTCCTACCATGACTTCAAGTCTCCAGCAATTGATCTCCTCTGCCCATTCCTCTGATCCAACGACCCTCGTTCACGATCACCATAGTTCATCCTCCACTGCTTGACCAACATCCCGACTGTTGATCCACACTATCCAATGGCTCACGTGCCCCTGTACCCCACTTCCCACCAGTCACCTGGGGAGGAAATTTGTTGGCTTTGTCAGTGTTTTTGACAGTCGGACAGTTAAACTGAAATAACAAAATGCATGGCCGAAAGGGAAAAAACAACAGCACGATGCAGCCGAACCAACATAAATGATCATGGAACATCGCTGGCACGAGCGAATCACCTGACAGCGCGGTGAAATTACCAGAATTTGATTACCGTGTTTGTTAGAAATAGAGCTCTCTAAGCTCATGTTTGTCTAGTTATGGCATCAAGTAGTTAGAAGAGGGGATAGATTAAGACATCTCGAGCTTTAGAGAGTTTGAGAGTATTGTAAAAAGCCTATAAATGGTTGAAAGTTCAAAGTAATAGGGGTTCAACTTTTGGAGACTGTGGATACTCTATTCGTCCCAACATCTCATCTTCATTCCAGTAATACAAGCTTCTTTTTTTGTTACATGTTCAATTGCCATCTTCTCCTCTATTCTAAGCTTGCACTTGAATAGGTTATTCATGTTTTCTTCTGTGTCTAATGCCAGATAACTGTCATCTTATCTCTGCGTTGATAAATTAGATTTTCAAGCTTCATTTACTTTCTGTAGCTAGCCATTCATATGTGTTTATATATGTATCTGTTGGTACAATCAGGATTCTCCATCTATTCATTGAATCTATAAACTATTGAGCATTAGTGGTCGAAAGCCTTGTCAAGTTGAGGGTGTTCATGCATGTCTAGAGTGAAAACAGAGTTGAAACAATCATCTAACTTGATCCAAACCCAAATCCATTCCAATAGTTCAGAGAACGATATTGAAGATTTATATGTTACCAGGCATCTCCGAGCTACAACCTAGGAGAGTTTCCTATAGTGCTAACAAAATTGGCGTCATTGCCGGGGAGAGGAGACTGAAGCTTAGCTTCCCTGGGGGATGACACAGATCCAGCTTTGATGATAGATAAAGCCTGGACACTATTTGGGTTGTAGTTATCTATTTGGTGACTCTACTGGACGACGAACCTCTTGGCGACTCCACTCCATAGTTCTAGCTCAGTTTGTGAGGCATACTCGGAGAAGTCCTCAGAAGCCACGAGCTGACCCAGTACCTGACCTTGAAAAAATCATCAAAGTAAGAAAGGCATTGCAAAAAGGAGCATCAGGTTCAGGTAGCTCTAAACAATATTCTATATCTCTTTAAGAAAATCCCATAATAAAACAAATACATGTTGAGAGTATAGCATCTAATACTAGTAGTGAAGAAAAAATCTCAGAGATTCATAGAGTTCCTTATTCTTTAGGTTCTTCTTTCATTGTAAGCCCAAAGGAAGCCTCTCCTCCTAATCATCATACTCCTTTAGTCCTATCAGTCACTCCTCAACCCTCTGTCATTCAGACTTCTAGTACCCTTATAGCCACCACAGCTATGGCAGCACCACAAGCACCTACCAAAATGGAAAGAATCATAGTTGCTAGGTATGGACCTCTAGTACTGCCCACTCCTTTGAATGCCATGCCTACTGGAGAATATCAAAAGTATATGCCTAAGTTCACTGGGACTGAAGGTGTTATAGCCGAGGAACATCTTGAATCATTCTATAGTTATGCTGATAACCTGGACATTAGTGAAGCTGATGTATGGATGAGAGTCTTTGTCCAAAGTCTAGATGGAGAGGCTAGAAAATGGTTTAGAGAACTGACCCCAAGGTCTATAGAAGATATTTAGGCTTTAGATGATGCATTCCTAAAGCATTGGGGGGATAAGAAGGATCTACTCTACTACCACACCAAGTTTGGGAACTTAAAGAGGGGAAATGGTGAGTTGTTGTTTCATTTTAATAAGAGGTTTAACCGCATGTACAACAAGATACTAGCTAAAGTAAAACCCATCACTACCTCTGCTAAACTCACCTATGCCAGTGCCTTTGATTCTTACTTCTGTCTACTATTGAGGGAGAGACGATGTGCTACCTTGGCTGATATGCAGGATGCAGCCTTGGAAGTAGAATCAAACATCATGGCTGCAGAGAAGCTCAAGGGGAATGTTGATAGAAAGAGATAGAGGGGTGAATCTTCATCACCTTCAGATCCCAAGATAGATAAAAAGACCAAAATGATAGAGTCATTAGCCTCTGAAATATCCAAATTAAAGGTTGAGCAACACCCTGGGAAAGGAAGAGTTCCTAATACCTTTGCTCCTAGAAATCCAAATCCATATAGAAGAGTTAATGAGCAGTTGTAGA
Source organism: Pinus tabuliformis (assembly GCA_031772625.1). Taxonomy (NCBI): domain Eukaryota; kingdom Viridiplantae; phylum Streptophyta; class Pinopsida; order Pinales; family Pinaceae; genus Pinus; species Pinus tabuliformis. The sequence goes on from CM062817.1 coordinate 1,731,835,947, forward strand.
TTCTGCAAAGAAGAAAAGATGCCAATGAAGACCAAAGGGTGAAGACCCCTTTCTAGAATGTAGTCATAGAAGAAGAGCAGTTTGAAGAAGATGATGAGATCCATTGTCTGGAAGACTAAGGCAGTGCCTCCTTTTTGACCTTAGCTGCCTATGAAAAGTAATTATTCAATGACCAAATCAGCCAAGAGTGGGATGGTGGAGCTGTTCTGCAAACTGATGATCAACACAGATATGATCTGAGGTCGAAGATGAATAATGCCAAGGAAACTCCTATTCAGAGAGCTGTTGTCCCTGCAATATAGCAAGCTAATAAGCAGAAACAACTGGCAGTTGATCCCATCATCCTCAAAGCTCCAGCTCATGAGGTAAGAGGCCTTGACAAGTCTCCTTCTCCTTTCAGTTTTGAATCAGAAATTCAGAAGCTAAGCATACCTATACCTCTGATTGAACTAGTGAAGAATGAGTCCTTCAAGAGATCTATCCTCGAGGCCCTTGAGCCTAAAGCCATCCAAGCCTCCATTGACTATGTAAATCTGCAAGACGACAAACCAGCTGTTGTTCTCAGCCCAATGATTGAAAATTGTGATGACATCTCCCCATCATTCTATGTCTCTTTGACTATTCATGACAAAATCCTTCACAACTGCCTTCTGGACATAGGAGCCAGCCATAATCTAATTCCCAAGGCTGTCATGGATGAGTTGGGTCTTGACATTACCAAGTCTTATCATGACCTGTTTTCTTTTGACTCTAGAAAAGTGAAATGTTTGGGATTAATCAAAGACCTAGCCATCACCTTGTCTCAGCTGCCCATGAAGAGCATGATGATGGATATTATGGTAGCAGATGTACCCCCCAAGTTTGGCATGTTGCTTTCCAGAGGTTGGATCAAGAGATTAGGTGGAACATTGCAAAATGATATGTCCTATGCTACTGTCCTAGTTTTCGGAGGTGAGAGTAGGGTATTATACAGAGAAGCTCAGTTGGCTTATATCATTAATGATGAAAGGAATCCCACTAATCATCCCATCTATGCTGTCGACACTGATTTTGGAGCCTGTATTCTTCAGATTGAAGAATCCCAGTTGGCCTCCATGCAACTTAGGAAACCGGTTTGCCAGATCACAGAGGAAGAAGGCCCACAAATTTGGGACATGTTCTTTGATGGAGGTTTCTCTAAGGAAGCTGTAGGGATAGGTGTAGTCCTTGTGTCCCCCACACAAGAATGCATTCATTTATCTTTCAAGTTAACTTTTTAGGTCACAAATAACATAGCAGAGTATGAAGCCTTAATATTGGGCTTAAACACTGCTACACAAATGGGCATCAAAGGTATGAATATGTTTGGAGATGCAGACCTTATCATTCAGTAGGTGAACAAAACTTTCCAAGAAAAGCATCCAAGGCTGAAAGCATACAGAAATGAGGTATGGAAGTTCAAGGGTTCTTTTAATAGTTTTAGCACTTCTTACATCCCTAGAATGAAGAACCAGCTTGCTGATTCCCTTGCAATGTATGCTAGCACGTTTATTCCTCCTTTGCCTCCTAAATTGACTTATGAAGTTCAGCTGAAATATAGACCATCTTTGCTTGACAATGTCAAATATTGGAAAGTTTTTGAAGATGATGATGAAATTAATAGGTTTTTACAAGTCATTGATGAATTTTCTGAAATGCACATTGACCAAGAAAACGAAACCATTGAAGAATGCAACCAGTCCAAGCTAAAGGACGAGATTGGTCAGGATAGCATTGTTCAGCTGCCTAGTAACCATATACCCAAAGGATTGGTGCCCCTAGAGAATTTTTTGATCATAATGATGTACCTTATAAGCCTGCCAAAAAAGAAAATGAGTCTGCAGTTCATAGACATAATGTAGGGAGTCCAGCCCATCCAAAGTACATAAATTTGTCCACTCACTTGTATTCTGCCCAAAGTTCTAAGTATTGCACCCTAGCTGATATTTTTTCTTGGGAGTATAGTGAACTTAGGACCTATGACACCAACATCATTCAGCATAAGATTCCACTGGAGAAGAACACCATCCCTTTTAAGCGGAAATTAAGACCTATCAACCCTCTCTTATTTCCTTTGATTGAAAAGGAAATCAAGAAGTTTCTAGATGTCGAGATCATAGTTCCCCTAAGGTATTCAAAGTGGATAGCTAACCTTGTGGTAGTAAGAAAGAAGAATGGAGAAATCAAGCTTTGTGTTGACTTCAAGAATCTGAACAAATGCTCTAAAAAGACAACTACCCCTTGCCTAAGATGGAACACTTGCTGCAAAAAGTTTCAGGGGCTAGAGTCATGTCTTTCTTAGATGGATTTTTAGGTTACAATCAGGTTGTTGTACATACAGAAGATCAGGAAAAAACTACCTTCATATTCCTTGGGGCACTTTCATGTACTCTAAGATGCCTTTTGGACTGATGAATGTTGGGGCTACTTTTTAGAGGGCCATGGACGTAGCCTTTGTGGGATAGAAGGACAAGTTTGTCCTTATTTACCTTGATGACATAATAGTATTTTCCAGCAGTCACAAGGACCATTTGCAACATTTGAAGAAGGTGTTTCTAAAGTGCAGATGGTTTGGAATTTTTGTGAACCCAAAGAAGTCACAGTTTTCTCTAGAAGAAGGCAAACTTTTGGGACATATTGTTTCTGCTGAAGGTGTGAAGATCGATCCAGCAAGAGTTCAAACAATTCAGACATTGTCCATCCCAAGGTCAAAAAGGGACATTCAATATTTCTTGGGTAAGATTAACTTTGTCAGGAGGTTTATTCCAAACTTTGCAGAGCTAGTGAAGCACATCACTTCCATGTTGAAGAAAGGATTAGAAATAAAATGGACAGATGGTGGAAGTAGCTCTTTTGAAGCCATAAAAAAAAGCTATCATGGAAGCTCCCACTCTAATCAATCTAGATTATACCAGGGACTTTTATATCTTCTCTTTTGCCTCTTATGATACACTTGCAGTGATTCTATTGTAGAAAAATGATGAAGGTGTAGAGCACCCTGTGGCCTTTTTCAACAAAACTCTGAGGGATGTTGAACTAAGGTATGACCTTATTGAAAAACAAGCTTATGCTCTCATAAAATCTTTAAAGGCATTCATAATTTATATTCTGCATTCCAAAGTGGTTGTGTATGTACCTTCAGCCTTAGTAAAAGATGTCCTAACTCAGCTAGATATTGATGGAAAGAGAGCTAAATGGATTGCAAAATTCATAGAGTTCAACATAGAGGTGAATCCCACCAAGCTTGTCAAAGGCCAGGGCTTGGCTAAGATTATGGCTGAGGAAAATTGTAGTTTGTTATACATCAATTGCATGGGTTCAAATTCAGGTGGTGAGCAGATAGAGGAAGCAGCAGAAGAGCAAGAGCAGAATCAATCTTTGGCTGAAAATCTAGCCACCTGTGAATGGTATTCCAGTGTAGTTCATTTTTTGCAGAAGCTAGAAGTCCCTCTAGTGCGTAGCTCAAGTCAAGCCCGGGCCATTAAGCTCAAATCACCCAAATTCTACATTAATAAATACCTGCTTTATTGGAGAGACCCATTAGGGATCCTCTTGAGATGTCTAGGCAAAGGACAATCTATGGAAGTCATGCACCAGTTCCATTCTAGCATCTGTGGAGGGCATCATTATTGGAAAACCATAGCCCACAAGATCCTGAGAGCTGGGTATTTTTGGCCTACTCTGTTATCTGATGGGTTTTCTTTTGTGAAGTCTTGTGACAAATGTCAGAGGTTTGCAGGAAGACAATAGCTAAAATCTCTACCCTTGAAGCCAGTACACGCCAATGGTCCCTTCCAGTAGTGGGGCTTGGACTTGATAGGTAAGACCAATTCACATTCTAGTGGCCAGCATAAATGGATCTTGGTAGCCACTGATTATTTCACCAAATGTATTAAGGCTATACCCACTAAAAATGCTAATCATAAGTTTATCATAAAGTTCTTGAATGAGAATATTTTCACTAGATTTGGTTGCCCAACCAAACTAGTCACTGATAATGTAGCAGCTTTCAGGGCAGAAGAATTTGTGGACATGTGTGAATCCATGGGCATTCAATTGGTGCATTCTACCTCATATTATCCTCAAGGCAATGGCCTGGCAGAATCATCTAACAAGAGTCTTGTAAGGATAATCAAAAAACTGTTGGAGGACAACAAAAAGTGTTGGGATTCCAAGTTGAAGTTTGCACTGTGGGCTGACAGAGTTACCAACAAGAATTCCATAGGAAATTCTCCATTTAAGCTGGTTTATGGCGCTGATGTTGTTTTTCCTATCTAGCTGATTCTCCCTATGGCCAAATTCTTGCAAGAAGAACATGATGAACAAAATTACATGGCGAGGAGAATGAGTAACTTGGTTGAATTACAAAAGATCAGAGAACAACTGGTTGAGAAGTTAAGAATTCATCAGAAGAAGATCAAAGAAACCTTTGATAGAAAGGCAAAAATGGACAGTTTTTAGGTTGGTGACTGGGTTCTCAAATGGGATGCATTGAAGGAAAGGCAGGGCAACCATGTTAAATTTGATGCCTTATGGACGGGACCGTTTTTAATTGCTCAAGTTCAGATGAACAATACTTTCATTCTGCACAATTTGGAGGGGGAAGGTGTTTTTGATGGCCCAGTCAATGGGCGGTTTTTGAAACTTTACCTCATATGAGGCTTTAAGGCCTTAATATTGTAATAGGTTTTTTCAGTTTTTGTTTTCTATGTAAATAAACTCCATGCCCAATGGAACACTAGGATATAAGTTTGTTTTGGTTGTTACTGGAAAGGCAGTAATCTACAGTTCTTGAAACCTCACAGGGAGGCTTTCATCCCCAGAAGGAGCTAGTGTTAGCCCTGAGGTGTAGTGCCACTATTTTGAAGACTAAAGGAGGGAAATGGTTTATTCTGCTGTCATGGAGAGGTTCCCATATGGTCCACACTTCATCCGACCAACGTTATACGCTCACCGCTTCGACCAATCACCACTGTTAGATCACTTCCGCTAGATCTAATGGCTATGCGCATATCGCTCGAGCGACAAGAGAGAGGGATACATGCCCGATAAAGCGGTTTCCTCTCTCTCATCCACTGCTACATTGCACTCGATGAATGGAATCGGACGGGCTCCGACCTTTACCACTTACCGCCGGATATAAACCATTTTCGCTTGAGTAAACTGCTCCCGGGCGTTATCCTTCGAGCACCTCCTCCGCCCGATAGCCGTTCGATTTGCCCATCTAAGATCTGATGGCTCGGACTTATTCCACTCCTGCCACGACTTCAAGCCTCCAGTGATTGATCTCCTCTGCCCATTCCTCCCAATCCAACAGCCCTCGTTCACGATCACCATAGTTCATCCTTCGCCGCCTGACCAACATCCCGACCGTCGATCCACACCATCCAACGGCTCATGTGCCCCCGTACCCCACTTCCCACCAGTCACCCGGGGAGGAATTTTTTTGGCTTTGTCAGTGTTTTTGATAGTCGGACAGTTGAACTGAAATAATAGAATGCATGGCCGAAAGGGGAAAAAACAACAGCACGATGCAGCCGAACCAACAGAAATGATCATGGAACATTGCTGGCATGAGCGAACCACCTGACAGTGCAGTGAAATTACCAGAATTTGATTACCGTGTTTGTTAGAAATAGAGCTCTCTAAGCTCATGTTTGTCTAGTTATGACATCAAGTAGTTAGAAGACAGAGGGGATAGATTAAGACATCTCGAGCCTCAGAGAGTTCGAGAGTATTGTAAAAAGCCTATAAATGGCTGAAAGTTCGAAGTAATAGGGGTTCAACTTTTGGAGACTGTGGATACTTTGTTCCTCCTAGCATCTCATCTTCATTCCAGTAATACAAGCTTCTTTTGTTGTTACATGTTCAATTGCCATCTTCTCCTCTATTCTAAGCTTGCACTTGAATAGGTTATTCATGTTTTCTTCTGTGTCTAATGCCAGATAACTGTCATCTTATCTCTGCGTTGATAAATTAGATTTGCAAGCTTCATTTACTTTCTGTAGCTAGCCATTCATATGTGTTTATGTATGTATCTGTTGGTACAGTCAGGATTCTCCATCTATTCATTGAATCTATAAACTATTGAGCATTAGTGGTCGAAAGCCTTGTCAAGTTGAGGGTGTTCATGCATGTCTTGAGTGAAAACAGAGTTGAAACAATCATCTGACTTGATCCAAACCCCAATCCATTCCAATAGTTCAGAGAACGATATTGAAGATTTATATGTTACCAGGCATCTCCGAGCTACAACCTAGGAGAGTTTCCTGGAGTGCTAATATGTACAACCAAAATGTTGTGTTTAGAGAGGTGAAAGATGTTATTAAACATGAAGTCCTACCAAAGGAACCTAAGAAGATAGAGTTTGAGCTAAAGGAGGAATAATTAGACTCTACAATAGAACAAGAACTAAAAGATGAAGAGACACAAACTCCAACTATGAGAAGATCAGTTCAATAAAGAAGATAGCCAAAAAGGTATAGTCCATCTACTTTCTATTAAAAAAGTTCTTTATCTATTACTGATGATGATCCAAGAACTATTAGGGAGGTAGTATATTCAAAGGATGGAAAACTTTGGAAAGGGGACATGGTTGATGAAATGGCATCTTTGGACAAAAATGAGGCTTGTGATCTAGTGGAGTTTTCGGCTGGAAGGAAACCCATTGGAAACAAATGGGTGTTTAAGAAGAAAATGAATGTTGAAGGAAAGGTGGAGAAGTACAAAGCTCAGTTGGTAGCAAAAGGTTATTCCCAAGTGTCGGGAAATGATTTTGGTGATATGTTTTCTCTTGTTGCTAAGGTAGCTTCTATTAGATTAGTTTTATCTTTTGTTGTTTATTTTGATTTTGAGGTAGAGAAAATGGATGTGAAGAAAGCATTTCTTCACGGGAATTTGGAAGACGAGGTCTACATGAAGGAACCTGAAGGCTTTGTGGTGAAGTGAAAGAAATAATTGTTATGCAGGTTAAAAAATTATCTATATGGGTTAAAATAGTCACCAAGAATGTGGTATCAGAAATTTGATACATATATACAGGGAATTGACTTCACAAGAAGCAAAGAGGATCAATGTATGTATTTTAAATTAATTGGTGACCATGTTATTTATCTGGTATTATATGTGGATGATATGTTTTTCATTGGAAATGACAAAGAACTTATCCAGGATTTGAAGACCCAATTGTCTTCCAAATTCGACATGAAGGATCTTGGTGCTACAAACTATATTTTGGGCATGGAAATTAAACGAGATCAGGAAAAGAGGAAGCTTTGGTTAAACCAGAGGAAGTATGTCGAGGCAATACTGTAGAGATTTAATATGTAGGATAGTAAACCAGTGAAGGTTCCTATTCATGTAGGTGTAAATTTATCTGTTGAATAGCGTCTCAAGACACAATAAGAGGAAGAGGAAATGCCATGTGTTCCATATGAAAGTGAATTCGGTAGCCTAATGTATGCAATGGTTTGTATAAGACCATACATTGCACATGCAGTGGGAATATTGATTAGGTTTATTTCAAATTCAGGGAAGGAGCATTGGACAACACTGAAGCATCTTTTTAGGTATTTGTTTGGCACTAGTGATTAAGGTATGTGCTACCAAGGAAGACTAGGATTGGACAGAGTTTTGGACATTCGTGGATTTGTTGATACTAGAAAGGATGGAGATTTGGACTGGAGAAGTTCTACAAGTGGTTATGTGTTTAATCTATTTGGACGTGAAGTCAGTTGGAAGAACAAAACAGAGTCTGTAGTGGCTCTTTCAACTAAGAGGTTGAATACATGGTAGCCACTCATGCAAGAAAGGAAATAGTTTGGTTGCAAAGATTGTGTTCAAGTATGGGGTTGGTACAACTAGTTATAAGGATAGACTGTGACAGCCAAAGTTCAATTTTCTTGGCAAATAACCATGCTTATCATTTAAAGACAAAGCACATTGATGTTTAGTATCACTATGTGAGGGATATGGTTGAGGACAAAAAGGTGTTGTTGGTAAAGGTGGAAACTTCGAAGAATGTTGCAGATGCATTGACGAAGTCTGTGAGCACTAGGAAGTTTTCTTGGTGTAGAGAAACAATGGTCATTGTAGGGATGGACCAATGACTAAGCTCTCTTGTGCCCCCATGTGTGGAAAATAAAACAACATGTGGGAGAGTGTTGGGTGTGTGTTATATTCTTTCCACGGCTAATCGCACATGCGGGGGGATCATAGGGGGGTTATAGCTCCCCCTATTAATTGTGTCAAGAGCAACAGGGGGGTTAGAGGGGGGTGTTTTAGGGGGCAGTAGCCCCCTGTACAAGGTCCGAGGCAGCACCTCGAGAAAAAATTTAGACCCTATATTTGGTTGGCGAACCTACCTATATTTTTTCGCATGGGTTTTGCACATGGTTTTGGGCATGATGGTTTTCTTCTCATGATATTTTGTAGATCTGTTAAAGGGAACTATGGTTATTTTCTAATCCAAGGTTAATGGATTGGGGTTTATGAATGCTTAGGCATGTATATATATGTATTGTAACATTGAAAGGAACATGATGAAAAATCTGTCTGGTAGTCTCGGTTTTTGGATCCAGGGAAAAATCTTTGTGTGTACTAGTTTTATGTTTTAGGTTCTCTCCTTTGCTTATTTTCTATTTTTAGAATTCATATGCAAGTAATTTATGTATAGGGTTAAAACTTACAGAATGTTGGGCAAAGCACTATAGTGGGCATCACTTTTGGTTTATTTATGGCTAAGAAAATTGGCAAAGGCAAAGAGGCATTAATTGGCATTTATTTATGAAAATGAAGGAAAATAGGAGAAAAGGAAGGTGAAGAGACATAGATTTGCATGAGAGAGAAATTCGAGTAAAAATGAAGAAAATAGAGGCCTTAATAACAAAAAGGCTTATAAGGGTCAGTTTACAATTTTTTGTCAATTTGGCTTTGGAATTAGTGTCAGAAAGAGAGAGAGCACCAAGAGGAGAAAGCAATCAAGCAAGGGACAGAAGTAAAAGGATAAGCAAGGAAAATCAAAGGAAAGCAAGGAGAAGGTTGGATCAAGAACTTCAGTAGGAATATTTTGGGGGTAGCAAGTTGCATGTGTGATATCCTAGCTGAGAAGTGAATGCATGGTTCATGGATTTTCATATTTGATTCATTTGTTGTCATTGACATGAGTTTTGTTGGGTTTGATAGTGGTTTTAGCCTTACCTTGACATTTCCTGGATAACCATGGTGTGATGGGATTCATTCTTGGTCGATCTTTGGATTGTCAGAAGTTTTGGAATAAGGTGAGGTGGCCTCAAAAAAATTCCCAAGGGTTGGGGATGCAGATGGTGTTTTCCAGGAAGCCCTCGACAGGTGGGTGGAGACAGGCAAATTCCTCAAGGTATGGTGAAGAAATTTAGAGGCATCCAAGCTTGTTTTGGTTTGTGATCTCTTGACCGGTTTTGGAAAGATCACGACAGTTTGAGGTTGGAGGTAGTTTAACCTCTGGATTCCCTTGGTTTTTTATGTCTTGGTTTATTCCATGAGATCCCACATTCATGCTTAGAACATGGCACAGGGGTGATTGGTTGAAAGAAATATTTGATCCAGCTCAATCTATGGTGAGTTGGTATGTGGAAGTCCCTCACTTGGTTGGATTTTTCATATGTTAATAAGATTTATTTCCCTATTATGATTTATGAGAATTTGTACTTGGTATTATGTTGTTTTAATGGCAATTTTGTCATGGCTAATATTCTGGTTATATGCCTATTATAAGCATGGTTCTATAACATGTTCTAACTATGGCTCGTGTTATGCTTTGATAATTTAGTGAATGGTTGATGAATGCAAGGGGTAGTAAGTGTTGTTGCAGATATTTGAGAAGGAATTAGACCTTCTCGACGATTTTAAGCTAAAGTATAGAGGACTATATGTAGATATGCATTCACGACCTATAGCTTACATGTTTACCATGTTTTTTAATAAATGCCTAGTTTGCTCTATTTAGTCTAGGTCAATTTTTGGCTTCAAGTTTGAATGATTAGCATTGTCATTATGAGAAATATGATTATGGACAGTTACACGAAGTTTTGGGTAGTTTTCTAGAGTCTACCCTTGAAAAGTGCCTCATATCTCAAGACCGCAGGCATAGAACTGAGGATTTGGGTTGATAACCGCATGGAGCAAGGGTTGTGAGGGAGGTTTGAGGCTCACAAACACATGCAAGAAGTTTCAAGGGTATGGTTATAGGTATATATCACTCAAACAAGGTTCCAGCTTAGGGATTGACCACTTAGGGGGTTTCTTCAGCTCCTAGGTAATTTGTAGTCCTTGTAGGATGTCAATTTGTGGTTATTTTGTAGGCCCCACTTTCTTAAATGGAACTAGGAGATCGGGTCATGTCATAGTGGCACTCCACTTCACATTTATTGGGAAGGATTGTAAAAGCGGGTAAATGTGTGTGGTGGTGTGCTTTAGATTGGTATTAGATCTTCCAGGTTCAATACTTGGACTGGATGGGCGAGATGTCATTGTTATGCATGTCTGTCAGTTGTGTGCATGCGTGGTAATGGTTATGGTTTTCATGTAACTAGTCGATGTTACAGTGCAAGATGTCGATAGGTTGATATGTTGGTATCATTATATATATATATATATATATATATATATATCGTGCTAATCTGGACTAGTTTGTGCATACGAGATAGCATCCTCTGAACTTCACTAAGGTGTGTTTGATTATGTTTCTATTTGGTTTATCTAAAATGGTATGATGCAGGAAGAAGAAGATCTGATATGACAAGCAGAATGGTGGATTAGAGTTCACATGAATCTCCTTATAGATCAGCTAAGCAGCATGGGGAAGAGTATTCTCCTAACATAGAAAATACCTTGAGAATTCTAAAAGAAAAATTCAGAAGTTGCAAGGCAGATACTGACAAGATAATTTAGTTACAAGAAAGGCTTGCCAGGGCTCAGAAAAAGCAAGTTGAGGTCAATGCAGTCATCCTTCAGAGCTTATCTGATTTGTAGAGACATGGATAGCTAAGGATCAGTTATGGATGGGGAGAAATGAATAATGAGGCATATGGTAGCATATCTCATGGAGGGAATAGGTCGGACAAGGATGACATGGTCAGAGGTTCCATATGGTTGGATACACCTAAAAGGAGAGGTAGTGGTTATGGGCTCTATTCTAGTTCTGGATCAGAGAGGCATCATGGTCATCATCGCTATCATCCTTACAAGAGGAATGAGAGGGGGTACTTTCCAGATGACTTCAAGAAAGCCAAGCCTCCTGGCTTTGATCGAGAGTTGAAGAAGTAAGAGGATGTATAAGCATGGTTGATTGGGATGAATAAGTTCTTCGAGTTGCATGACTATACATAGAACATGAATTTCATGATAGTTATTTTTGGTTTCAAGGGACAAGTAGATATTTGGTGGGAATATGTGAAGAATATCAAAGGCATCGAGAGAGAGGAGTTGAGTTGGTATGAGTTCAAAAGACTCTTCAAGAAGAAGTACTTGACATAGAGAAACTATGACAGTAAGGCTAAGGAGTTCTATGAATTGAAAATGGGGTCTATGACAGATGAAAAGTATACGACTAAATTTTTGGAGTTTTTGAGGTATGTGCCTTATTTCAAGGACGAGAAGACGAAGGTTCAAATATTCATCATTGGACTTCCATTATCATTCAAGGATCAGATTGAGTATAATGAGCCTCAGTTGATGGAGGAAGTCATTGGGAAGTTGAAGCACTGTTATGAGCAATTGAAGTGCAAGACTGAGCCTAAGCATGACTAGAAGGGCAATGATGAGACCAAAGGAAAATGCCCTCTAGAGCAGGAAAGACCTCAGGATGCAGGTGAGAAAGAAAATGTGGCTCCTTACAAGAAGTTTGATGCAGTAGAGAACGAGAATGGACCTCAGCCTAGAGCGCAGTAAAATAAGGGTAGTGGCAGAGAACCATTGCAATGTTGGATATGTGGAAAGGATCATTGTAAGAAGGATTTACCGTTGTATCAAGGTTGCATACCTTAGATCTACAAGGCTCTTGAGGTGTAGATAGTTAGGGATGTTGGTTAGAGCATTCATCGGATTGATGCATCATTTGAGAAAAAGTAGGTGGATCACCAGGAATCCATTATCGAGATGGAAGGTAATATTTTTGATCGAGTTGTTTCCATTTTGATTGATTGTGGATCTGTTATGAAACCAACTCACAAAGAGATAGAAAAGATAGATCAACACCATAGAATTCAGCCTCTTCGAGGGGGCAACCTCCTTTACATTACATAAATGAGCAATTCTTGGATGATTCAAATGACATAACCTCCTTTCTATATATAGGAGTCTATGGAGTCACAATATAACCCAGCCGACCTAACAATAATAATATAAAGCCACAAAAATAACAATAGAGGGATTCTATGGGGCACAGTAATAAAAATATGGGGACAATAGGGGCTCAACAATATTAATAAGGGATACAACTACAATAGTAATGGGGTAATCACTAGTATTATAAGGACCTAACAGGAACTAATTATAGTTATGTTAATCCTGACCTAGTGAATAAGTGTGGATTGAGAAAAGAAGTGCATGTAGAGTCTTGGTTGGTGTAGATGGAGACAAGTACTAAGAAATTAGTACATCCCTCAAAATTCAACGCATTCTATGTCTCTGGTATAGTTTTCAATGCACTGATTGCATTATTTGATTCACTTACCAATGAGACTTGCAAATTTTCATAGCTAGTCACCTCAAATCATGGTTTCAATGCATAATGAATTTTTCATTGAGTGTTGTAGGTGTGTTGTACATTGGCCCAAGGAACTATCATATCATCATTGACATGATATATTTACCTCCTCCCTTGGGCGTATAAATCAGAGAAAATTTTAGGCACATGGATTACAATTTAAATGCTTTGTCTCCTTTCTGAGATTCGATGTTGGTGCACCTTTAGTGACAATTTTCTTGACCTTGTTTCCATTTTTTATATAGATTTAATGACAACCTTATATCAACAGGTAATTCCCACAACGTTCATGCATTAATCACACCATCTCCCATGTGCTAATATTTAGTACTTACATGCTCCAATCAGCATTTTATTAGCATTTACCATTTTGCAGTAAGTTCTTTCCATTTACTCTTTGAAAGTGGATCATCGTTGCAAGAGTTACAAATCAACATGTGATTAGCGGCTTATAGGATTGATACTTTGGTTCCATGCACAAGTGGCAAATTTAAAGAACTCAACACCATAATGGCATCAACATGTGATACGATTAAATTATTAGAAACATTATGAAATGCATATGGGGTTCGGATCGAGAGATGCAGAGTAAAATAATGAGGGTCAAGTTAAAGATGGCTTAGTCTCTCATTCATGACCATGATAGCTAGGTTTTCTAGTTGTAAAGATAAGAGAGTAGTGTCCCAAACCCTAATGTATTTGAAGGGATGAGTACCATGAATGAAGATAAATGGGCAATGCGCAATATGCATAATGAAAGCATAATAATTGATAAGTTTTGATAATAACTAGGTCATCTGAAATCCTGATTAGTTTATGATCATTAGAAAACCCTTAGGTCCTTAGACAAGCATAGGGGGGCTCGAAAAATTGGTGATAGACAAAATTTTAGGGTGTGTTGTATCGGCTACAAAAGAGGATACCATGAGAGGTGCGGAAAGGGCTTTAGCATTATTAGTATACCTAGGTATTTGAATTCCCTCTAGACTTCTGCTACAGGAAAACCCAATATTCTAAGGAGATTACCTTGGGAAAACTTACTAATATTCCAAGTCTAAAGATGACCTTTTTATTTACTAATTAAACCTCTTGAGGCTAAAACAAAATTCTCCAATACATACTTAAATATAGAGTAAATAATGGTCGAAGCAACATCCAGAAGAAAGGTAAATTCTGCAAATTGAGAGTGGCGTATTCTTTTTAATCCTCTCTTGAACTTGATTCTTGGAAGAGACTCAACCCTTTTTTCAAATTTTGGTTTCTTGCTAAATGATTCAACGAAAAATATATATAAGATACAAGAAAGAGGACATCCTTATCTCTAACTTGAAGCTTTGAAAAAACTTATTTGGTCACCCATTTACTGATGGGGAGATCCATGGACCAATTATACAAGAGGAAATCCATTTTAGAATGCACTACTCAAATCCATTCTTTTTCATAACTTCAAACAGAAGGTTATGGTTGACTCGGTCGAAGGCAATTTATATATCCAATTTAATGATCGTCCATTTTTCCCGGCTACTTTTTCATAACTGTATAGCTTTATAAACCAATATTATGTTGTTTACAGTTGTTGATTCCCCACAAATGACTCATGATACTATGATATCATCTTGGGGAGAAAAAAATTGAGCCTACAAGCAATTATCTTAGATATAATATTATAAGAGACATTACAGAGATATTAGCCTAAATCTTTTTAAGGATGTGAGATTTACCACTTTGGGATAAAATCCCAAAGGAGGAATTAGTTCTCCTCCACAATTTTGTTGTGCATATATACAAAATCAATCATTCTACATAGGAAAAACTTTATAATATGCCAACAACTCTAATAAAAGTGCATTGAAAATCCATCTAACCCAGGAGCCTTATTAAGTTCAAGGAGCTTAGTGCTTTCCATACCTCCTCTTTTGTGACTAGATGTAGAATTTTCTTCATTATCATCCTGTGTTAACTAGTTTTTGTACAATTTACTAAAACACTATGAAAAAACAAATTAACAAAGGATGACATACATTTAGCTTGCCTTCTCTATATATCTTGGCAAGGGAATATTATTTTAATGTAAAGTGGTATTGTATGTTCATCTTGAAATGAATGAATTTGCAGGTTAAAAACAATTATGTGGAGGCAATCCTAAATTGTTGTCTTCAATGGTGAAAACAATCCCATCCTTTGCTAGAATGACTTGAATGTAATAGCCCCTGGTTAAAAGTTCATGTAATAAAGGTTAATGAAGGCAAGATAAGACCTAGCTCATGGGACATGTATTCCATGTTGAATGTGTTGGAAGTGTGTTATATTATTTACACGACTAGTCGCACACATGGGGGGGTCACAAGGGGGTGATAAATCCCCCTGTTCGTTGCATCGGGCGCAACACGGGGTCACAGGGAGGACATAGCCCCCCCTCGTTGGGGATTTTTAGGGGGGCAGTAGCCCCCCTGTATTGGGTCCAAGGTAGTGCCACAGGAAAAAAAAATGGACCCTATATTAGGTAGGCGGATCTACCTTTGGTTTTGTGCATGGGTTTTGCACATGGTTTTGGGCATGATGGTTTTCTGCCCATGATATTTTGTAGATCTGGTCAAGGGAACTACAATTATGTTCTAATCCAGGGTTAATGGATTTATATTTATGAATGCTTTGACATGTATATATATGTATTGTAACATTGAAAGGAACATAATGAAAAATCAATCTAGTAGTCCCGGTTTTGGGATCCAAGTGAAAATATCTGTGTATATATTTTTTATGTTTTATGTTATCACAATTGTTTATTTTCTGTCTTTAGAATTTTTACGGAGGTAATTTCTACACAGGGTTAAAACATACATTTGTTATCAGAGTTGTTTTGGCTTCAAGGGGATGCCTTTGCTTTTGAGGGGTTTTTCTCGAGCTTGTGGTAGACCTTGTTCAGTGGGAGATCTACGGGATTGATTCTTATGGTGAAAGAAGATAGTGAGTAGTGGAAATATAGAGATCAAGAAATTTAATGGTCATAGTTTTGTGTTTTGGAAACTCAAGATGGAGGATTTGATGGTGGATAAAGATCAATGGATCGCAACATATTCGGGTAATAAACCAACAATAATATCAACAGAAGAATGGGTGAAGTTGGACCAAAAACCAAAGAGAAAAATATAGTTTTATATCTATGATTCAGTATTCTTGAATGTATCAGGGGAAGCTACAACGAAGGATTTGTGGGTCAAGTTAGGGACTTTGTACCAATCTAAATCTTTATTGAACAAATTTTTCCTGTGGAAAAACTTGTATAACCTGAGGATGAAGGATGGAGACTCGGTGAGGGAGCATAGAAATGCCTTTAATATTATGGCAAGCCAGTAGTTATATGTTGATATAAAAATTTCATATGAAGATAAGTGCATCAGTTTGCTATGGTCTGTACCATATTTGTGGGATAGTCTGGTTGTTGTAATAGGTAGCAATACAACTACCTTGAAGTTTGATGAAATAGTCTCATCCTTGTTGTCAGAGGAGATGAGATTGAAAAATATGGAGAACCAAAATGGAGATCCCTTGTCTGTATGAGGATGTTCCTAGAATAGAAACAAAAATAAGTCCTCGAGTCAGAGATCTGAATCTAGAGGGAGATCTAAATCTCCAGGAAAACATGTAAAGGTGTGCTTGAAATGCGGAAAAGAAGGTCACTTCAAAAAGGATTGTAGATCTAAAGCCCCTGAGAAAGGAAATGGATTTGATGATGCTCCTTCTGCAAAGGCGAAAACCACCTCAAATGAAGGTGGGGGTGTGTACTTGGCTTCTTATTCAAGTACACATGTAGATCATGAGGCATGGTTGATTGACTCAGGTGCATCCTTTCACTTCAATCTCCATAGGGAGTGGTTCTGTGAGTATGAGAAATATGATGGTGGTTATGTCTTCTTATGGGATAACAAGAAAGCTGGAATCGTCGAACACGTAAAATTCAAGGTGAAGTTGCAAGGTGGAATGATTAGAATACTTCCGGGTGTTTTGCATATCCCTACATTGGCTAGAAATTTGATTTTTGTAAGCAAGATGGATGATGCATGTGTAAAAACAATGTTCGAGAAAGATACATGGTTCTGGGTAGTACTGTTATCGATGGGTGTAACAGTTATGTGGTTCCTGAAAGTGGAGCAGAAAATCTAGTGGTCTCTGGAGAAAAGACCATGACATGGAATCAAAGGCTTGGACATTGGAGAGAAGGGTCTTCGAATAATTCATGGTAATGGTATGGTAGAAGGTATTTCTAATTTCTCTTTGGATTTTGATTTCTGTGAACATTGTGTATATGGGAAGTAAAATCAGGTGAGTTTCCCTTCTGGTGCTAAAAGGGAGAAATGGATATTAGAGCTTGTGCACAGTGATGTGTTTGAACCTGTGTCAGTTCCATCACTGGGTAAGTTTGTGTACTATGTATCATTTATAGTTGACTTCCCAATCAATACATGGATATATTTCCTCAAGAATAAATTTGAAGTCCTTGACAAGTTTAAAGAGTTTAAGGCTCTCGTGGAAAACCAGACAAAGAAAAGATAAAGGTGTTGAGGACGTATACTGGTGGAGAGTTTTGTAAGAAGTGTGGTATAGCATGGAAAAAAGAATACTCCATACACACCTCAACAAAACAAAGTTGTAGAAAGAATGAATAGTTTGTTGATGGAAAAGGCAAGAAGCATGTTCAGTGGTGTCGAGTTAGGACAAGAATTCTGGGCAAAGGCGGTGGATATTGCATGTTACCTGGTTAATATATCACCTTCATCAATGTTGGAGGATAAGACTCCACATGAGGTATGGACTGGTAAAAAACCCTCTCTTTCAAATTTGAGAGTATTTGGATGTGATGCAAATGTACATGTTCCAAAGGAGAAAAGAACCAAGTTGGATAGTAAATCTAAAAGGTGCATCTTTATTGGGTATATGGATGGTTTAAAATGTTATAAGATTTGGAACCCAGAAACAAGGAAGGTTGTGTACAGCCAAGATGTGGTGTTTAGAGAGGTGAAATATGTTATTAAACATGAATTCCTACCAAAGGAACCTGAGAAGATAGATTTTGAGCTAAAGGAGGAAGAATCAGACTCTACAGCAGAACAAGAATCAGAAGATGAAGAGCCACAAACTCCAGCTGTGAGAAAATTAGTTCAAGAAAGAAGGTAGCCAAAAAGGTATAGTTCTTCTGCTTTCTATACAAATTTTTCTTTATCTATTACTGATCATGATCTGAAAACTAGCAGGGAGGTAGTAGATCCAGAGGATGGAAAACTTTGGAAAGAGGACATGGTTGATGAAATGTCATCTTTGGACAAAAATGAGGCTTGGGATCTAGTGGAGTTGTTACCAGGAAGGAAATCCATTGGAAAAAATAGGTGTTTAAGAAGAATATTAATGTTGAAGGAATGGTGGAGAAATAAAAAGCTCATTTGGTAGAAAGAGGTTATTCCCAGGTGTCTAGAATCGATTTTGGTGATATCTTTTCTCTTGTTGCTAAGGTTGATTCTATTAGATTATTTTTATCTGTTGTTGCAGATTTTTATTTTGAGGTAGAACAAATGGATGTGAAGACAACATTTCTTCATGGGGATTTGGAAGAAGAGATCTCCATAAGCAACTTGAAGGCTTTGCGGTGAAGGGAAAGAAATAATTGGTATGCAGGTTAAAAAATTCTTTGTATGGGTTAAAATAGTCACCGAGAATGTGGTATCAAAAATTTGATACATATATATGGGGACTTGGCTTCACCAGAAGCAAATCGGATCATTGTGTGTATTTTAAATTAATTGGTGGCTGTGTTATTTATCTGGTCTTATATGTGTATGATATGTTGCTGATTGAAAATACAAATAAATTATCCAGGATTTGAAGACCCAATTGTATTCCAAATTTGACATGAAGGATCTTGGTGCTGCAAACTATATTTTGGGCATGGAAATTAAACAAGATAGGGTAAAGAGGAAGCTCTGGTTAAACTAGAGGAAGTATGTCAAGGAAATACTGCAGAGGTTTAATATGCAGGATAGTAAACCGGTGAAGGTTCATATTCCTATAGGTGTAAATTTATATGTTGAATAGTGTCCCAAGACACAAGAATAGGAAGAGGACATGTCTCGTGTTCCATATGCAAGTGCAGTCGGTAGACGATGTATGTTATGGTCTATACTAGACCAGACATTGCATATGTAGTGGGAGTATTGAGCATTTTTATGTCAAAACCAGGGAAGGAGAATTGGACAACAGTGAAGTAGGTTTTCAGGTATTTATGTGGCACTAGTGATTATGTTATGTGCTACCAAGGAAGTCGAGGATTGGATAGAGTTTTGTAAATTCATGGATTTGTTGATGCAAAATGGGTTGGAGATCTGGACTGAAGAAGATCTACAAGTGGGTATGTGTTTAATCTATTTGGATGTGAAGTGTGTTTATCCACTCATGCAAGAAAGGAACCAGTTTGGTTCTTGATGCAGGAGCATCTGACCACCCTTAATCAAAAGTCAAAGTCAAAGCTATGGAGGAGGAGAAGTGGGAAATCATGTAAATTGGGAGCAAATTTCTATTAAAAATGAGTTAATTTGATGGAATTGATAAGTCTCGAGAAGACTTAATTTAATGTAATTATCTTCCATGTATGTGTGTTGAGAGATTTAGGTGATTTGTGAGAGGAAATCATGGATATGAGATGATCCACGACTTTGTAATTTCTCTATAAAGAGTCTGTGTGTGTGAGAAGAGATAATAGAGAGGGGCAGGAAACATGTGTATAGACAGAGAGTGTGGATTCAATGTAGTCGAGAGGAGAATTTGTGACTAAGGTTGAAATGCCTTAGACTGTAATTATACTGTGTATAATATAAATTGTGTGTTATGTGGATTTCTGTATGCTTGTGTACAATTTACATATATATTCTTTAGTGTGAGTTAAATTTCGTGTTACGAGATTGTTGATCGACCATCGATCACTATAAGGATCGATGGCGATCCAACGTTAATATGATATATGTGTGTGAGTGTTTAAACAAAGTGTGGTAGAGTGAATCTGGGTGGAAAGGTGAATTCCATCATAAGCAAACAAGCGCAGAGGGAGTTGTCGGATCATTTAGATAGATGGATATTAACGGTGGAGGAATAGACTGTGGGGGATAGGAATGCACAGATGTCTTGATCATGGTCGAAGGCCAACAATTGATCTTAGCCATTGATTGCAAATTTCAAACACTTATGTCGAAGTAAACTACGTGGGTTGAGTTGTTTCGTAATCCGCGTGCTAGTTGAAGGGCCACAAACCATTGGATCACTGTTGATGCTGACTGTTGGATTAATATCACATTGCATCATTCATGAGTGAATGAACCCTGGCCGGGAGAAATTGTGATATGCGATGTGCAATATCGTTGTGGATCGTCAGATCAAATAGGTTTTGATCTACAGCGTAGGATCACCGAGTAGCTCTGTTGATTGAGGAAGACATCAACCGTCAGATTGAATGGTAAGATCAATGGTGGAGATTGAAGCCGATAGGCTCGGGCTTGAGCAGACCTTAGAAGTGTATGGATGCAAGTTTAAACCTATTTGAGGTCTGGTCTTATGCATTCAGGTGGGACGATGTTAGTTGGCAAATTATGTGTTATATCATTGTACGGTGATTGTTTGGGTTTTGTTTAAAATCCACCAATGTAATGCTTCCATTTGGTATAGGTGGGCCATAACCCACAGGCTCATGTAAGGTGATTATGAAAACCAGGGAAATTTCCTTTAGGTGGTTTTTCCCGCATCAAAGTGGTATCAGAGTAGGGAAAGGTTTCCTGGGAGTAGAAAGAAGATTTTGTATGCAAAAAGGGAAAGTCAACGTGGGATCAATTGTTGTTCAATTGTTGTTCAATTGTTGTTCAATTGTTATTCAGTTGTTGTTCAGTTGTTGTTCAAATTGTTGTTCAATTGTTGTTCAGTTGATGTTCAATTGTTGTTCAATTGTTATTCAATTGTTGTTCAACTATTATTCAATTGTTGTTCAATTTCTGTTCAATTGACCACCTACGTCATTTTAGGCGAAAGGAAGAGGTACAGTTATGTGAAGATTGGTGAGTTTGTGTTCTTTATGTTGTTATGTAGGTAACAGCATAAGAAGGTGAGAAAACTTGCAGTAGCCTAGAGCATGGAGTGATCATATGGTTCCACAAAAGAGAGAACCAGAGAGATGCCGAAAGACTAAGCTCAAAGGAAAGAAGCCTGGTGAGGTATCGTGTAGCAGGGAGGACTTGTTACTGTAGAGGTTTTGTTGTAGCTCATAGAAAGATCATGAAAGCAGTTCCACTGAGGAAGTGGGTAGAATTGCTATGGGATGAAGGAGAAGCATATGACCCGGAGGTCATAAATTTTGTGCCTCGGGAGTCTGATGCAGGAGCATCCGACCACCCTTAATCAAAATTCAAAGTCAAAGCTATGGAGGAGGAGACATGGAAAATCATGTAAATCGGGAGCAAATTTCTGTTAAAAATGAGCTAATTTGATGGAATTGATAAGTCTCGAGAAGACTTAATTTAATGTAATTATCTGCCATGTATGTGTGTTGAGAGATTTAGGTGATTTGTGAGAGGAAATCGTGGATCTAAGATGATCCACGACTTTGTAATTTCTCTATAAAGATTTTGTGTTTTGAGAAGAGATAGGAGAGGGGCAAGAAAAATTTGTATAGACAGAGAGTGTGGATTCAATGTAGTCGAGAGGAGAATTTGTGACTAAGGCCGAAATGCCTTAGATTGTAATTATATTGTGTATAATATAAACTGTGTTATGTGGATTTCTGTATGTCTGTGTATAATTTACATATATATTCTTTAGTGTGAGTTAAATTATGTGTTACGAGATTGTTGATCGACCATCGATCACTATAAGGATCAATGGCGATCCAACATTAATACGATATATGTGTGTGAGTGTTCAAACTAAGTGTGGCAGAGTGAATCTGGGTAGAAAGGTGAATTCCATCATAAGCGAACAAGCGTAGAGGGAGTTGTCAAATTGTTTAGATCGACGAATATTAATGGTGGAGGAATAAACCGTGGGGGATAGGAGTGCACGGATGTCTTGATCATGGTCGAAGGCCCGCAATTGATCTTAGCCATCGATCGCAAATTTCAAATGCTTATGTCAAAGTCAACTACGGGGGTTGAGTTGTTTGGTAATCCGCATGCTAATTGAAGGGCCGCAGGCCATTGGATCACTGTTGATGCTAATCGTTGGATTAATATCGCATCACATCATTCATGAGTGAATGAACCCTGGCCGGGATAAATTGTGATATGCGATGTGCGATATCATTGTGGACCGTTAGATCAAATAGCTTTTGATCTACAACGTAGGATCACCGAGTAGCTCTATTGATCGGGGAAGACATCAACTATCGGATTGAATGGTAAGATCAATGGCGGAGATTGAAGTCGATAAGCGTGGGCCTGAGCGGACCCGAGAAGTGTATGGATGCGAGTTTAAACCTAACTGAGATCCGGTCTTATGCATTCAGGTGGGACGACATTAGTTGGCGAATAATGTGTTATATCACTATACGGTGATTGGTTGGGTTTTGTTTAAAATCCACCAATGTAACGCTTCTGATTGGTATAGGTGGGCCATAACCCAAAGGCTCATGTAAGGTGATTATTAAAACCAGGGAAATTACCTTTAGGCAGTTTTTCCTGCGTCAGTTTTAGAGATTGTGTTCAAGTATGGGGTTGGTACAACGAGCTATAAGGATAGACTATGATAGCCAAAGTGCAATTTTATTCACAAAGAACCCTTATCATTCAAAGACAAAGCACATTGATTTTCAGTATAACTTTGTGAGGGATATGGTTGAGGACAAAAAGTTGTTGTTGGTAAAGCTGGACACTTTGAAGAATGTTGCAAATGCATTAGCGAAGTCTGTGAGCACTGAGAAGTTTTCTTGGTTTAGAGAAACAATGGGCATTGCAGGGTTCGATCAATGACTAACCTCTCTTGTGCCCGCCTATGTGGAAATAAAACAACATGTGGGAAAATGTTGGGTGTGTGTTATATTCTTTCCACGATTAGTCACACATGTAGGGGGGTCACAAGGGGGTGATACCTCCCCCTATTCGTTGCATCGAGTGCAGCAGGGGGGTCACAGGGGCTGTTTGAGGGGGGCGGTAGTCCCCCTATACAAGGTCTAGGGAAGCGCACCGGGAAAAAAAATTAGACCCTATATTAGGTGGGCAGACCTACCTATGGTGTTGTGTATGGGTTTTCACATGGTTTTGGGCATGATGGTTTTCTACCCATGGTATTTTTTATATCTAGTGAATGGAATGATGGTTATGTTCTAATCCAAGGTTAATGGATTGGGGTCTATGAATGCTTCGACATGTATATATGTGTATTCTAACATTCGAAGGAACATAATGAAAAATTAATCTGGTTGTCTCGATTTTCCGATCCAGGGGAAAATCTTTGTGTATATTTGTTTTATGTTTTATGTTCTCGCCATTGGTTATTATATGTTTTTAGAATTCGTATGCAAGTAAATTCTGTACATGTTTAAAACTTACAGAATGTTGGACAAAGCATTATAAGGGTCATCACTTTTGGTTTATTTATGGCTAAGGAAATTGGAAAAGGAAAAGAGGCCTTAATTGGCATTTATTTACGAAAATAAAGGAAAATAAGAGAAATTAGAGGAAAAATGAAGGAAAATAAAGAAAATAAAGGCCTCAATGATAAAAAGGATTATGAGGATGAGTTCACAGTTTTTTGTTAGTTTGGCTTTGGAATTAGTTTCAAAAAGAGAGAGAGCACCAAGAGGAAAAAGAAATCAAACAAGCAAAGGAAGGAAAAGGATAAGCAAGGAAAAGAAAAGGAAAACAAGGAGAAGGTTGTATCAACGACTTCAGTGGGAAGATTTTGCAAGTAACAGGTTGCATGTGTGATATCCTAGATGAGAAGTGAATGCATAGTTCATGCATTTTCATATTTGTTTCATTTGTTGTCATCGGCATGGGCTTTGTTGGGTTTTATAGTGGTTTTAGCCTTGCCTTGCCACTTCCTGGATAACCATGGTGTGATGTGATTCATCCTTGATTGATCTTTGGACTATTGAAAGTTTTTGGAACCATGTGAGGTGGTCTCAAAAAATTCCCAACGGTTGCGGGTGGAGATGGTTTTTTCTGGGAAGCCCTTGACAGGTGGGTGGAGACAAGCAAATTCATCAAGGTATAGTGAAGAAATTCAGAGGCATCTGTTTGGTCAATTTAGTGTCCTAAATTGCTCTACATAAATTATCAATTTGGGTATCGTAAACTGATGAAGTGTAGTGCATTGTTTGTGCTAGATGACCCTTCTTACTTCATTGTTTTTATGTTTTATGTTGTTTTGGGGGTTTTTGGTCCTTTAATCCCTAATGATATACAAGGAAACTAACAAAATCTTAAATCTAGCTTCTGTAAATACTGCTAAGAACCTAAAGAAATGAGAATTACAAGAGCTTAAGTAAGATTTGGAAGCAAAGTTTAATCAAGAAATGAAAACAAAGTTTCTATTTTTGCTCTTATCATTATTTCCAAATCATGAACTAAAAACTAAAAAGTAAGATTGCAACTACTTTCTAATCAATTGCAAAAACAAAACTTCGGAACGCTTTCCATTGACTCCACTGCCCTTGATTGTCCACCGCTTTCACCGGGCACTCTGCATTTGCTCTCCACAGCCTATCTGTCCTCTCCATCCTTTGATCCACACCCTCCAGAGACCATATACCAGAGGTGACCCTCCCCCTCTCTTCGCGAGCAAGTTTTGACAAGTGTGGCTGCAAACCCTATGGTGGGGCCTTCTCTCCAGGGTTGCGGCACATCCACCTCGGCCACAATCTCTCTGTCTGGGCATTTTGAGACTCCTGTCATCAAGGTTAAATTGGCAGCACAGCAGCAACAGGAAGGAGGCTCTCCCCCGGATCCATTACAGGACCATCCCACCGCGCCGTGAACCTGCAAACGAAAGGTAAAGTGCATTAGAGCCACAACCAAGGACTTTACGATTAATTTCGGAGAAGGGTTATCAATGGGGGAAATTGCAGATAAGTCAAGTACTGTCCTGGTTGGCCATGTTCGGGGAAGGGCATATTCGGCGGAGCGATTAACACTTTGGGTTCAAGAAATTTGGGGAAACACCTTGCAAGAGTTACTGAAGGTGCAGCTTCTACCTTGTGGCTGGTTTGCATTACACTTCTCGAAGGAGGAATACACACATCTAGTTCTAGCACGCTACTGGCATATTCAGATGGCTCTGGTCCTCCTCAAGCACTGGAGCCCGATGTTTGATCCAGAACGGGAACAGATTGGTGCTGGTCCCCTTTGGGTTCGACTTCCGGGACTCCCTCTGCAGTATTGGTCGGAGGATGTTTTCGTGCGGATCAGGAACATGCTTGGTACCTATCTGGATTATGACAGATCCTACATCCAGATGAAGAATCGAACTCTCGCACGAATACTTGTCTATTTGGATACCAGAGAGGGTCTGGAAGAGAAAATCACTTTATAGTGGAAAAATGTTACTCGGGTGTAGATTCTGGACTACGAGGGAGTCCCTTTCCGTTGTAGGAGATGTCACAAGGTTGGACATGTCTTCAAGGAATGTCCTCTGGTTAAAAAGGCTTCGGACTCACCGACCAAATCTGTTGAGGCAAAGGGTCAATCAACTCCTCGCTCGGACTGTCCTCCTATGTCGACGAAAAGGGCCTCTGCTCGTGTGGTCTCCCCTCAAGATGCAGAATGCTCGCACAGAACACCGTCACCTCCCATGACGCGATCCAGGGCAGCTGCTGAGACCGCGAGGAAAGCGGGTACTTTCTCTAACCCCATATCCTCTACATTTGTATCATGTATTGTCTCTCATGCTACATCATCACCTTTGCATTTCATCCCCTCCATTCCATGTTCGCTCTCCATCCCTCCTCCTTTTTTCTCCACTACAGCTCCATCATTCCCATCTGTCACATCATCCCCTCCCACATCCTCTGTGGATGGGTCAGAACCCTCACACTCATATAATTTGCGCTCTCGCTCCCATCTGTCCAAAGCACCACATTCTAAATCAGGGCTAGGACTCTCCACTCCTGGCCCCTCCACTAAATCTACTCGAGGACGCAAATCATTTTTATCCAAAGCTATTCTCCAGGCAGGGGCCGAGATAGTTTCAGGGAGGCAATCATCCATTGATAGGGTACTTAGAGCGATGAATACCCAGGAGCAGTTCCCCTCATGAAGTGTCTCTCATTTAACTGCAGAGGTATGGCTAGTACCTCAAAAAAACTAGCCCTAAGGAGACTTTTCGAGTCTGAGCCCATAGACATCATCCTGTTACAAGAGACTCTGGGGGAGGCAGATATCATTACTAATACCTTGACATCTCTCAAACCTGGCTGGCCCTTTCACTCTGTGGGAGCCTCGGGTCGATCTGGTGGACTTGCTATTGGGTATAACCCTAGATCCATCAAAGCCCTATCTGCTTGGGGTGGCCCAGGGTTTATAGGGTTGGACTTATTTTTAGCAGAGTTGGGTCGGGAGCTCCGGATCATTAACATCTATGGGCCCTGCCACAGATGAGAGGATTTTTGGCACAGGTTTCTTAATTTGGCTATGGTCTCTGGTGATAACATCATCTTGGGAGGGGATTTAAATTTCTCTCTTGGGTTTGGAGAATTGTGGGGTTTACAAGCACAAGTGGATCCTCTCTCTGAGTACATGCTGAACATTTTAGAACTCCACAACCTTGCTGATATTCCCATGAATAAACCACTCCCCACCTGGAGGAATCGAAGAATTGGGGAGGCAGCTTTGGCCAGAAGGCTTGATCGATTCATGATCAAGATACCTTTGATGTAGCAGCTGCACAGATACAGACAATGGGTGGGTGTGGGGGAGTCTCAGATCACTCTCCCATATTCATGGAGATCCTTGGACCATACCCTAAGCCAAAACCTCCCTTCAAGTTCAATCACATCTGGCTACAGGACCCGGGTTATGTCAAGCTTATCACAAATTTCTGGAATACTAACCCTATAACGGGCTATCACTCCCTTGCTGAGGGGTTCTGTCACAATCTCTCCCAGTTGAAGAGATTATCTATTACCTGGGCAAAAGAAAAAACACAGAGGGAGGATCAAGCCCTCTCTTAGATTGAACCTGACCTGAAAAATCTATTGGATGAAAAAAATAAGGGATTTGAATCCATCCAAGACAAACTACACCTTATTGAGCTTGAGAAGTCCAAGGATAAGATTCTTAAAGAGAGAGAGGAATCCTAGAGACTAAAGAGAATATCTCTTTGGGTGCAAGCCGGGGACGACAACACAAAGTTCTTTTAGAATTATGCTAAGGGCAGAAGGGTATCTAATACCATCTGGAACCTTCCATTACCTGAGGGAGGTGTGGTTGACACTTTTAGTAAATTATATCATCCAGGCACCACTCATTTCCAAAACCTATACAAGTCTCCTCTAGGGATAAACTTAGCTGATATCATACAAGTGGCTGGCAAATTTCCATGTTTTGTCGACGAAGAAATGGAGGCAGAACTCACCTCTCTTGTCTCATCAGCTGAACTAGAAGGAACCTTGAAATGGTTCAAAAAGGACAAAAGCCCTGGACCGGATGGATGGACAGTAGAGTTTTACCTTGCTTTTTATGAATTATTGGGAAATGACTTGCTACATGTGATTGAGGAATGCAGAACTTCTGGGAAATTATATAATGCTATTAACTCCACTTTCATTGCCCTTATCCCAAAGTCGGACTCTCCCTCTTCTTTTAACGACTTCAGGCCCATTTCCCTGTGCAACTGTCTTTACAAGATCATAGCCAAAATCATTGCAAATAGGATCTGACCCATCCTCTCGCAGCATATTTCCCCTGAACAATTTGCCTTCCTGGAGAATCGGTAGATTCATGAAGCCATTGGCATGGCTCAAGAAGCCATTCACTCCATTCGGTCAAAGAAACTTAAGGGCATCATATTAAAAATTGATTTGGCCAAAGCATTTGATCGTGTCAGTTGGCTATACATCAAAATGCTTCTTATGCATTTGGGATTCCCCCACAGCTTCATTACTTGGATCATGGCCTGCATTACCTCAACTACCTTCAACGTCCTCATTAACGGTTCTGCATCCCACTTCTTCCATGCCGAGAGGGGCCTTAGACAAGGCTGTCCCCTCTCACCCCTCCTCTTCCTAATTGTCATGGAAGGCCTCAGCCGAATCCTTATTCACGAAAAGAGAATTGGTAGACTTTTGGGGCTCAAAATTACAGAGCAATGCTATCTCACTCATCTATTATTCATGGATGATGTCCTTATCTTCCTTGATGGAAGCATCAGAGACTCTGCATCTTTTGCAAATGTGCTCTCTCTATTCTCTAAGGCTACGGGAATGCTTGCTAATCAGGCGAAATCCACTATCACCCTTGCCTTCACCACCATTCAAGAGTCTCGGTTTGCCCAGCACCACTTCCCTTATATCATCATCCCTCTCGACCAGGGGTTCAAATATCTGGGCTTCTGGATAAAACCCTTGAGTCAGAAAATTGCGGATTGGATTTGGTTGGTCATCAAGTTGGAAAAATGGTTGACTCACTGGAGTCACCGGTTCTTATCCCGAGCTGGAAGATTGGTCCTTATCAAATCTGTTCTGGAGGCCACACCAGTATTTTGGATGTCTCTAGCATGGATCCCCAGGAACATATTGGCCCATCTTCAACAAATCTGCTGCAGATACCTCTGGAATGGGCATCAAGATAAAAAAATATTTGCTTGGGTGAGCTGGAAAAAGATTGCGCTACCTAAAAAATGGGGAGGCTGGGGACTAAAAGATCTCAGCCATTTTGCTCAGGCATTGGCTGCAAAAATGGGATGGACTCTACTTACAGGTCAGAATCTCTGGACTACGGTCTCCTATCACAAATATATCTAGCATATGCAGATCATGGATTGGTTCGCCTACCTGTTTGGAATAACACAGGTATCTCCTCAGTATGGAAATCTCTGATTCATTCCCTCCCCATCTTTTGAAACAATCTGGTTTGGAGAATCATCGATGGCAAAAGTGTTCATATTGGAATGGACCCCTGGGCAGGTGGGGGAGCCAGATACTGTCTCCCGAGAGATCTTATTCTATTGTTAAACCAAAGGGACATAAATATCATTGCTCACATTGCTGATCATGATAACACTACCATCTTCTCCCAAGGATGGAAATCTGCTGATGCTCTCCACCTTCCACCATAATGGCTCCGTGACTGGCAAGAATATATCGATGCTTTGACCGAATGCCATATCAAAATCCTTGAAGGTCCTAACGAACTTAGATGGAGTATGGCTGATAATGGAATATACACGCCCAAAGCTAGTTACCTTACTATCAGTTCTCATAGACAACCTGAGAACCCTCTTGATTGGTGGCATTTGATATGGAAGCTAAATGCTCCCCCGAGGACCAGACTCTTCTTCTGGTGTGTGCTCAGTAATAAAGTCCCTACGGGGGAATTATTAGCTCGTCGATCATTCCAAGGTCCAAGTTGGTGCGTCCTATGTAAACAGGACTCCGAAACCTCTGACTATCTTTTCCTAAAATGTGATTTCTCAAAAAATCTTTGGGAATCCATTGCATCTACATTACAATCTGGCATATGGGAAGCACACTGTATAATCAGTGCATGGCACAATTGGAGCACAGTCAACCATGGATCTAAATTGCTAAACCTCCCCTTGCTTTTCTACTGGTCCATATGGCTGACGAGGAACATAATCATATTTGAAGAAGGGATTGCAAATGGGGCTATCATGGCTGCCAAAATACTCACAGTCTTCCATGAAATTCTTGAATACAAACCCTCTGCACCGCGCCGTCCTATTGCCCCTGCTCCGATCGACAAATCCACTCCTTGGGCTTACTTTGATGGGGCTGCGCAAGAGCAAGGATGTGGGGGAGGTTTTATCCTGCATATAAATGAACAACATTATTACAGTGTAAAAATGGGACTTGGAGGTGGCACTAATAATTATGTTGAACTCATCACTCTTCGTCATCTATTGCATTTTTCATTGGGACATGAATGCATTAATCTACAGATATTTGGTGACTCAAAAATCATAATAAACTGGTTCAACAATGTCTCTGCTTGCCATGCACACTCACTTAGACATATTCTAGATGAAGTGATATTGTTCAAATCACAATTTAACAGAATCTCATGTCATCACATTTACAGGGAATATAACCAAGGCACTGATAGGCTTTCCAAGGAGGCCACCATATTACCCAGAGGACAGTGGTTGATTCAGGAACAGATTGAAGCTGAGTAGTACCAATATTATCACCAGTCGTACATAGATCAGGCATATCATATGGCAGATAGGCCCTAGTTTTCAATTTTGTTACTTTTTTGAACTCAGATTTTTTGGACAGCTACATTGTATATTACTTTGCATGATTTTCATAGACTCTTATTGCACTCGCCATGTGTGGCGAACATCATTGTAATTATTTCATTTATAGTATATGTTAGACTACCCTGCGTGGTATGTAGACCAACAACTAGCTCATTTTTGAGACATGAATATGTAAATATACTCTCACAGATATGGCTGCAAACCATAACTGCATATGCTGCTGAGCATCTACTATATGTAATTTTTCAAATATAAATGGAAGATTACGATTTTTCTTGGTGGAAAAGAATTGCAGAAACAAAACTAGCTGAAAGACTAAAAACTGAAAGTGAAATTGCAACTAATGTCTAATTTATTACAAAAACAAAACTAAATGAAATACTTAGTTACTCTGCCTCTCAATTTTGAGAGAAAAATCTCCTTGTGATGACATTCTGAGGAATTCTGTACTTCATTATTCTAAGAGAAAATAAATGAAAAAATGCAAAAAAGACTCATTGCATGAATGAAGTATTCAACCACTTAGTTTAAGATGAGTTATCAACTAGAAGGGCTCTTCAGAAACATTCATTAACACCATGAGTCGATAAACTAGTCATAAAATGGCAAGAACTGTAATGGCACTGATCAGTCTAATTGAAAATTTAAAGACTAGTGAAACAGTAAATGAAACAAACTACGTTACACTACTGAATTTCGACTTCTAACTACTGATAAAAACTAGAAATAAATTGAACAAAAAGAAGTTATTTTGTACTGAAAGAAGCTATTCTGCATTAGTAAAGAAATGATAAAAGTTGCATTATAAACAAGGTTAGTACAAAAATGATTATGAACATTGTGAGAAGAAATGATGAATTTACAGTTTAACTAGAAAAGACAAAACAAAATAAAATAAAACCTCAGTCAGCGCAGGGGCCCTCTGCAACTGATCAGGTTATGTGTGCTTAATCAATCTCCAAGCAACTCTTTCACATATCCATAAAACTTGCAATCTTCATATTAAAAGCAAGAAATGAGTTTTTCAAAATTACATAACAGTAAGTCTGAGCTTAATACATGAGGAAATTCGAACTCCTTTTGAGTTCTTTACACAGGTATTTATAAGAAAATTATGCAACTGTTTGTGGAGAAAAATAAGCTATAGCCAAAAACACGTAGAAGACAGGCACACAAAATTTTCTTCCTCGGCTGCTGGAGACATAAATCCAAGATGATGGTTGTTGGATTCGGTTGCATAGATGGATGTTGGAGTCTATGGGTTCAGGAAGTTTTTTCGGATAATGCTTCCCATCACTGTGAAATGTGTTTATTTTCCATGAAATAGAGTCATGTTGCCGTCGGTCTTTATGTTTGACTTCTCCATTGACCAGAGTCTTGTACCATCTTCCTTGTCGACCTGGGCTAGGTGAATAGGACACGGTCCATGTCATGATGATTTCCAAGCTTCCCATGTAGTTAGTTTCTCCTTCTGACACCTGGAACCTGTTAAAGCATGGAAGTAGTTGCGGAACAGCCGATTAGCTGCAGAATAGGCTGTGTTCCGTAGCTAAAAGACAAAAATTTATTCAAATAGCAAAACATAAAAGCATAACATGTAAATCACTAAATGTCCTCCTTAAGGCAATATATATTGGTCATTGATGATAGGAATGCATTTCTTCATGGAAAAACAAAGAAAAGGGATGAGAAGAGTTGCTAAGGAAAGAGCAGTTTTGAGGCTCAACATACCCCCACTGCAAAACCATTGCATGTCCCCATGCAATCAAAATTGTGAACTTCCTCCTCCTATTGCATTTGTTTTGACACTTCTGCCAACACATCCAACTTCCTCTTCTTACTTTTCTTTGCACTGACTGCCATCCTTGGCTTCCTCATAAGAAATCTGTATTTGAGGTTAATAAGTGTTCTGCTCAGCTTCTTATTTTTCCTTTTTAGCTTCCTATTCTTTTTGTACCATAATCCCAAGTGTAGCATTGTGTTGTCATGAATAGCTCTATCCAGCTTATTCTATTCCCTCAAGGTTTCATTTTCTTTTTGGATGTGCCTGTTCAGAATTTCTAGCTCAAAGATCTCTTGTTTGAGAGAGCTAGTTAGAGTTTCTTGTGGGGTGATAGGTTGCTCTAGATTAGCTGAAGTTCTTGGATCTATTGAGGTATTATTTTTCTCTAATGACTCTATGTAGTCATAGATTTGTTGTTGTATTGGATCTATGCCAGGAGAAGCTCTACTTGGGCTGCCTTCAAAATTCTGTGGAGGAGAGTTCTGTGGACTTTGTTCAGATGGAATATTGTCAGGGGACTGAACTAGGGTTTCTTCCTCTAAGTTTATAAACTGGGCCTCTTTTGATTTCACCTTCTTCACCTTACCTCAGAGTCTAGAGCTCCTCCTCAAGTTTTGGAAGCTTATGGTTTCTTCTTTTGTGTCCTTTTTCCTCTTTCCTTTCTCCTTATTTTTCTTGATTTGCTCCTTGATCTTGGTTAGTCTTTCAGAGAGCAGTTGTTCATCTTCTTGAGGTGATGAAGGTTTAGGAATGTCCTTATTGATTTCTTCAACCCTTTCTTTCATTTTTCTCTTCAGCTTAGTCTGCTTCCTAACCTCTGGTTTAGGAGCCATTTCTGCATCATCTTTTTGTGAGGAGCTTTTAATGCTGATATTTCTTCTTCTACTTCTTTTAACATGACTTCCCTCAGATAAATATAGAGCATCTTGGAAGAAATTCCTTACCAAGAAGTCTTCCCATGTATCCCCTACACTTCTCAAAAGGAATTCAACTGAAATCTTCACTACTCCATGGTGATATAGGGTTGTTTCTATTGATTTAACTTTCTTTTAGACATTTGTTGCCATTCTTCTCAGACTATTTAGAAGGAAAAAGGGAAGATTGAGGGTTCCATTCTCTAGAAAATTCATTAACAAACGTATATGATAAACATACATAGACCCAAACCTTCCTTCACATGTAATGAATTTTTGCAGTATTAACAACATGCTACTCCATTTGTTTTTGAGTGCTGAAATTGGAATCCCTTTTCTAAATACTGTAACATCCATACCTGGGTTTTTAAGAATCACCTTCCAAGATTCATCATGAAACTCTTTGTTTTTAAACCATCTTTCTCCTAGTCTTGGGAGTTTTGTTGCTTCTTCTATGAAGGATTCCGTAACTGCAAATTTGATATCCCCTATTTCCACTTCCGTGCCATCAAATGATCTTGCAAAGGATTTAGTGATTTCCTTGTGGTAGCCATCAAATTTTTCAATAAAACATAACCACCCAGCCTTCTGTAACATCCCCTTGAGCTGCAAATACCCCTCCATGTATTTTACCCCTACGGGCTCAGTTCTAACAATAAGCCCCATATCCTCTGTTCTTGGTTACCCTTCAAAATTACTCTCACTATCTAAGAAATGGAATGACTGCGTATATGGAAATAAGAAGACTGTGTATACAAAAATAGGAAGACTGTGTATACGAAAATAGGAAGATTGTGTATACGGAATGACTGCGTATATGGAAATGGAGTGACTGGGTATATGGAAACATAATGACTATGGATATAGAAACAGAATGATTGTATGGCTATGTGAATATGAGATAAAAGTTGAAGAATTGGCATGTAATAAATAAATAGGCAGGGTTTGAGAGTCGTAGATAAGCAGGTCACGTCGTTAATCTGACCGTTAATAGGTGTAGCTATGGAGGACCGGTTAAGTACAAGTTATGGAGTTTGAAGCGGAGATCAGTTATGAAGGAATCATTGGACCGTTTGTCATTGAAGGCAGAAGATATGGTGGAGACATCGTGGCGGTCAAATCACATGATGGTTAATTAAGGAGACATGTGATCATACATGTTATACAAGCTTATGTTTTCAAATTGCTTTTTGAAATAAATTTTTGCATTTACCTTTGGAACCTTTACCTTCCGCTTGCTAATATTTTGATGTTTGATCCATAGGTACTTTAGGCATGATTGGTATTCAAAGTTGATTTTTCTTCAATTACCTGCATACATAATTTTATTATGAACTGGACGCTTGTGCCTAAACTGATAAACAAATTGTTGTTGCAGAATCATATTAGTTGCAGAATCAGATTAGTTGTAGAACAGAATCAGCTGCAGAACGGATTCAACTGCAAAACGTGAAAAATATGGTTTATGAACGAATGAAATGGAAATGGCTATGTAAGTGAAAATAAGGCAAGATGATAAATGAAAATGGAGATGAAAGAAATAATGGAAAAAGGAAAAATTTGTTGGTGAAATATGGCAATAGAATGAAGTGAAACTGTAAAAGTAAAACAGAGTGAAGTGAGATGAGATAATGATTTTTTGCAAAATGCAGAGTGACTATGGCTTTTTTTCACCACTTTTTACAGAAAGGAAATGGAAAATATAGGGTGTCAGAAACTTCTGATTTTCACCCTGTATTTTCTGTATAAGCATGCCAATCAATGATTGGTTTTCAACCTTATACAATTTTTTTTTCTTATACTTTTTTTTTTTTTAGATAGGAAAAATAAAGACTAAGTTGGTCAAGAAGAAGGATTCTTCTTCACTAACTTCATTTCAGAATTGTTCTGGAAGATCTTGATGAACTCCTCCTTTGAAATTGGTTTTTGATATATGTTCAATCTATGACCATTCACAAGAGGAGTTTGAATTTCATCTATTGTTCTGATCCTCACTGCTCCATTACTAAAGACTTTTTCAATCTCATATGGCCCAAGCCAATGAGTTTGAAACTCACTTTGAAAATATTTAAACTTTGAATAAAATGACAGTGCCCAATCTTATTCTTGAAACCTCTTGTCCTTGATGTATTTATCATGCCATTTAGCCCTTTGTTGCTGGACTATACCAGTCCTTTGAACTGCCTCTTTCTTGATTTCATCAAGTTCATTTAATTGCTCTAGTCTATGTTTTTGAGCCTCTGATAGTTCCATCCTCAACTGGACTGCCATCTTGAAAGTTCTGACTTGGAACTCTATAGGGAACAGGACTTGTTTCCCATAAATAAGTTCATAGGGTGTATGTCCCGTTGTGTTCTTCCATGTAGTTCTATAGGCCCATAAGGCTTCAGGAAGCCTTTCTGTCCAATCTCTTCTATGTAGATGCACAGTCTTGGTGAGGATTCCTTCAATCACTTTATTTGTAGACTCCACTTGACCATTTGCTTGTGGATGATAGGGAGTAGATTTCCTATGCTTGATCTTGTACTCCTCCACAAGCCTTTCCACCATAGTGGATGTGAATTGGGATCTCTGTTCTGTCACAAGTTCTCTTGGGACACCAAAACGAGTGAAGATATCCTCAAAAACAAAATTAACTACAGTTTTTCATTAGCAAAAGGTAATTCTTTGGCTTCTACCCATTTGGTGACATAATCAGTACATACCAATATATACTTTTTCTGCTTAGATGGAGGATTAATTGGTCCAATAAAGTCTAAAGCCCACTTTTCAAAGGGTTCAATAAGTACTTGAGTTTGTAATGGAATTTCGTTTGAGGGAGTAGGTTTCCCTACCCTTTGGCAGTTGTCGCACCTCTTGACATATTCTTTAGCATCTTTTAAGATGGATGGCCAATAATATCCTAAAGAAAGGATTGTATAGGTTGTCCTCTTGTCAGCAAAGTGTCCACGACATGGCTCATCATGACATGCTTTGAGAATATCGGGCATTTCATCTTCCCTGACACACCTTCTGATCATAAGGTTTGGCCCTGTTTTATACAATTTGTGAGTGATCCATGAATATCTTGCACTTTCTTGAATAATAATTCTTTTCTCTCTAGGAAACAAATGTGAAGGTAACTTCCCTATAACCAAGTAATTAGCAACATTTGCAAACCAAGGAGTTTGAGTACTACAAAAATATATTCATCAGGAAATTTATCTTCAATCGGAGAGTCTTCTTTGATATTTTGAATCCTGGACAAGAAATCAGCAACTATGTTTTGTTTTCTAGGTCTATCTAGCACAATAATGTTGAATTCTTGCAAAAGTAAAAGCCATCTTGTAACTCTGCCATTAGTAATAGGTTTATTAATCAAATATCTAATTGTAGAGTGATCTGTATGAACAAAGGTTTCATAGCCTATTATATAGTGTCTGAACTTATTAATTACATGAACAACAACTAAAACTTCCTTTTCAGTCACAGTATAATTCAACTCAGTGGAAGTCAAATTCTTACTTGTATAGTAAATGGCATAAGGAATCAAATATTTTTGTCCCAATACAACTCCCAGAGTTGTATTTGAAGCATCTGTGGAAATATGGAAAGGAAGTTTCCAATTTGGACCTCTTAAAATAGGTGCTTCAGAAATTTTTGCTTTCAAGGTTTCAAATGCTAGTTGGCAATCAGGATTCCAACTGAATTCACAATCTTTTGTAAGCAATTTGAAGAGTGGAGATGCTATTTTAGTGAAGTTTTCTATAAACCTTCTATAGTATCTTGTAAATCCTAGAAAACTTCTAACATCCTTTTGGCAATTTGGAATTGATAACTTAGAGATGACTTCAACTTTAGATTTGTCAACTTTAATCCCATCTCCCGAAATGTGATGTCCTAAAACAATACCTTCTATAAACATCATAAAACATTTTTCATGGCTTAGTGAAAGGTTTGTTTCTTTACATCTTTTAAGAACTTTTTTCCAAATTTTCCAAAGCTTCTTCAAATGTGTTTCCATAGACTGTAAAATCATCCATATATACCTCTACACAATCATGTATTAGATCAGAAAAAATTCCTAGTACTGCTCTTTGGAATGTTGCAGGAGCATTACACAACCCAAAAGGAAGTACTCGGTAGGCAAAAGTTCCCCATGGACAAGTAAATGTGGTTTTATCCTGATCCTCAAGTGCTACTTAAGTTTGGTTATAACCACTAAAACCATCCAAGAATAAGGAATACTTCTTACCTGCTAATGTATCTAAAACTTGATCTATAAAGGGCAAAGGAAAATCATCTTTAAGGGTTGCTTTATTCAATTCTCAGTAATCAATGCACACCCTCCATTTACAATTCTTTTTAGGCACAATTACCAGAGGAGAAACCCATTGGCTATCTGAAATTGGGTAAATGAAGTTTACATTTAGTAATTTTTGGAGCTCTTCTTTTACAATTTCCTTAAGATTTGGATTCATTCTTCTCTGAGGTTGCATGACCGGTCTACTATTTTCCTCAATATAGATATGATGGATGCAAGTCTTAGGATCAATGCCTTTCATGTCAATGTATTCCCATGCAAATGCAGTAGAATGTTTTTGTAATGTTTTTGTTAGCTCTTCTTGTTGTAGTTTCTCCAAGTTTTTGTTTATGTTCAATGTCCTACCTGGAAAAATTTCAATTGTAGAGCTACCAAACTCTTCCATAGAATAAAGAGACATCTGCCTAGATGACAAGTATTCAACATTAGATTTTTCTTGAAATTGTGCATGATCATATTCTGAAGATGTTTCAAAATTTTCCAATGTATTCAAAATTTGACTATCTTCACTAATTTCTGACATAGTGAAGAGAGGCTGAATATCATCTTCATCATCAATCCATTCCTTGTCATCTATTTCTGTGATTGCTTTTGCTGGAGGATACAAAGTAAATTTCTTTGTTGAATTACCATCAGAAATATACATGTCACCAGATCTACAACTAATAAAAGCATTAGTTGTGGCCAGCCAAGGTCTTCCTAATATGAGTGGGTGTTCTCCTAGAATATTCTTGGGAATTTAGATCATGAAATCAACAGGATATTCCCAAGAATATAAGGATACTGAAATGTCTTCTAGCACACCATCTGGTTTGATTACTGATCTATCTGCAAGTTGTAGTAAGGTAGGTGTGTAAAGAAGATTGGGAAGTTTAAGCTGCTCCATAGTTTGTCTACTCATGATGTTTATTGCTGCCCCTAAGTCAATCAATGTATTTGGAATTTCAATTCCATTTATATGTGTCTTGACAATTGGACTCCCTGGATCCACATATTTCTGTATGGCAATTTTTCCCATCATTATGTCTGCTATCTTTCCTACCAGGTGAATTCTTTTTGTTTCTTTTGCTTTTCTTCCTGGTCTTTTGATGCTCAACTCCTTTATTGTTTTGGCTAGAATTGGAATTTCTCTAATGGCTTGTAGCAAAGGAATTTTGATACAGACATTCTTCAATTCATCTAGAAAATCATAATTGGGCAACAAGATCTGTTTTTCTACCCCTCTATCAATTTGTAGTCTCTCAGGAAAAGGAGGTGTAGAAGTAGATGTTGGTTGCTCAATGATAGGAGTTGTGTTCACTGGTTCTTTTTGTTTTTCTTTTTCAATGTTTTGGTTTTGGAGAGATGTTTCCTCAAAAATTTTATTGACTTTTAGAGAATCTTCCTCAGAAGTGTCTTGTTCTTGAATAATTACAAAAGGTCTTTCCTTTTCTAATATCCTACCAGATCTTAGTTGAATACCATTAAGATCTAGAGGAGTAATCATGTAAGTTGGAAATTGTTGTCCTTCTACCATGTAAGCATTCTGAGGGTTTTTATTGTTGGGTTTGGTAATGGTTGGGTAGGTAGTTGATTTGGTTTCTACTGAAATGGTAGCAAGAGTTGAGGATTTTGACTTTGTTGTGGGGGTTGTTGTGGAAATGGCAATGAAAGTTGAGGGTTTTGATTTTGAAGTTGTGGTTGTTGATTTTGTTGTTGATTTTGTGGGGGAGGATAATTCTGATAGGATGGAGGATATTGATAATATTGAGAAAATCTTCCATAAGGATTTTGTACCCCTTGTGCCCATGGTTGAGATTGATACTGAGATTGAGGTTGAGGTCGAGGTTGAGGCTAAGGTTGCTACCAAGAATTCCAGTTTGGTGGGGGTTGAAGATACATTTGATTGTTAAATCCCTGATTTTTTGGCCCCAACCAAGGTCTTCTTGTAACAAAACAAAGAGATTTTGGAAAATTTGGGACTGTTTCCTCTTGAAAGACAGCCTCAAGACCTGGGATTGAAGGACAACCCTTGGTTTCATGGCTTTCCGAACAGATCATACAAGTTTCTACAATTTTTGCATCTAAAGGGAATTCCCTTAGAGCATGTTTCTTTCTGCATTTTGGACAAAAAATGGCTAAAGCATCAGCCTCTGTTTTCTGCTTGT
Organism: Pinus tabuliformis; assembly: GCA_031772625.1. Taxonomy (NCBI): domain Eukaryota; kingdom Viridiplantae; phylum Streptophyta; class Pinopsida; order Pinales; family Pinaceae; genus Pinus; species Pinus tabuliformis. Next base: position 1,731,875,320 of record CM062817.1, read on the forward strand.
TTTGAATTTTAAGGGTGTCTAGTTGCTCACTAAGGCTCCCTAGAATGTCAGTTTTAAACTCATCAAGCATATTGCCAATTTCTTCCCTGCTTACAGAACCAGTTGCATATTTGTTTTCTCTAACAAGAGAAGGATCTCTCGGCCCTTTCCCTGTTTTAGATTTCCCTCTTGAGAGATGAACACACAGTTCTCCTATATCACTCAATGGAAGTTGAGAGATATCTCCCTTCCCCATCATGTTAAGGATATCTATCCACTCATCTCTAATGGATTTTAATAAAAGAGCTTTTAGAGTTTCTTCATCTAAATTGTTCATCTTTGCTCTTTTCAAATTATAGTTGAATCTCTCAATCAAATCTTCTAAGTTTTCATCCTCTTTTTACATCATTTTGAGCACCTCATCTTTATGATAGGTAGGCATGAAATAATCTAAGTACCTATCTAAAAATATCTTTTTCATGTCATTCAATGTTCTAATAGATTGAGTGAATAACCCCAGGAACCATTTCAAAGAAGCTCCTTTCAATGTTGAAGGAAACAATTTAAGTTTTTGAGAGTCTTCTAGATAGTCATAAGTTCTGCACAAGACTTCAAACTCAAACAAAAATGTTTCAGGGTCCTCACTTCTCAACCCATAGAAGTTTGGGAGGACAGATGGTGAGATATTTTTCATTGTGGTATGTGTTTCCTCATCCACTATAGGGAATCCAAAAGAGTTATCTATTTCCCTATTTCCTCTGCCTCCTCCATTATTACCTCTACCTCCTCCATTATCTCCTCTACCTCTCCCTCTACCCCCTCCTCCAAACAGTGAGAATTCTCCATCTTGTTCCTCTTCTGCCATTATAGTTTCTTCAGAGTCAGTATAGGGTTCAACCTGCAAGGTTATTCCCTCCTCCTCTGGTTCTTCTATTAATGGACTATGGGAGAGAGGTTCTACTTCTTCTTCTCCACCAAGTACTCCTAATTCTTCAACTATAATGGGCTCTCCTGTGGAGGTAAGAAAAATTATTCCTATTGTTGGAGATTCGAAATTTTTCTCCCCTAGGACAGTCTTGGTAGAAGAAGTAGGAGATTCTTCTTATTGGATTTCTGCCCTTGGAATTTCAGGAGTCCTATGGTTGGGAGTATGAGTTTGGGATGGAGGTGTGCCTTTTCTTGCTCTCGGTGGAGTAGGTGGTGTTGTAGGAATCGAACTTCTGCCCCTAGCTATAAATCTACCCCTAGAGTCTCTTTCTCTATGCATGTCATTGTTTTGTTTTGTTTTTTTTTTTTTCTAATGTAAGAGATAAGGCTACCTAGTTACACTTCCCCGGAAATGGCGCCAAAATATTTGGTCAATTTAGTGTCCTAAATTGCTCTGCATAAATTATCAATCCAGTTATCGTAAAATGATGAAGTGTAGTGCACTGTTTGTGCTAGATGACCCTTCTTACTTCATTGTTTTTATGTTTTATGTTGTTTTGGGGGTTTTTGGTCCTTTAATCCCTAATGATTTACAAGGAAACTAACAAAATCTTAAATCTAACTTCTGTAAATACTGCTAAGAACCTAAAGAAATGAGAATTACAAGATCTTAAGTAAGATTTCGAAGCAAAGTTTAATCAAGAAATGAAAACAGAGTTTCTATTTCTGCGCTTATCATTATTTCCAAATCATGAACTAAAAAGTAAAAAGTAAAATTGCAACTACTGTCTAATCAATTACAGAAACAAAACTAAATGAAAAACTAAAAACCGAAAGTGAAATTGCAAGTAATGTCTAATCTATTACAAAAAAAAAAAAACTAAATGAAATACTTAGTTACTCTGCCTCTCAATTTTGGGAGAAAAATCTCCTTGTGATGACATTTTGAGGAATTTTGTACTTCATTATTCTAAGAGAAAATAAATGAAAAAATGCAGAAATGACTCATTGCATGAATGAAGTATTCAATCACTTAGTTTAAGATGAGTTATCAACTAGAAGGGCTCTTCATAAACATTCATTAACACCATGAGTCGATAAACTAGTCATAAAATGGCAAGAACTGTAATGGCACTGATCAGTCTAATTGAAAATTTAAAGACTAGTGAAACAATAAATGAAACAAACTACATTACACTACTAAATTTCTACTTCTAACTACTGATAAAAACTAGAAATAAATTGAACAAAAAGAAGTTATTATGTACTGAAAGAAGCTATTTTTCATTAGTAAAGAAATGATAAAAGTTGCATTATAAACAATATTAGTACAAAAATGATTATGAACACTGTGAGAAGAAATGATGAATTTATAGTTTAACTAGAAAAGATAAAAAAATAAAAAATAAAACCTCAGTCAGCGCAGGGGCCCTCTACAATCGATCAAGTTATGTGTGCTTAATCGGTCTCCAAACAACTCTTTCACATATCCATAAAACTTGAGATCTTCATATTAAAAGCAGGATATGTGTTTTTCAAAATATAGAATAGCAAGTCTGAGCTTAATACATGAGGAAATTCGAACTCCTTTTGAGTTCTTTACACAGGTATTTATAAGAAAATTATGCAACTGTTTGTGGAGAAAAATAAGCTACAGACAACAACACGTAGAAGACAGGCACACGGGATTTTCTTCCTCGGTTGCTGGAGACATAAATCCAAGATGATGGCTGTTGGATTCAGTTGCATAGATGGCTGTTGGATTCCGTGGGTTCAGGAAGTTGTTTCAGATAATGCTTTTCATCACTGTGAAATGTGTTGATTATCCACGACACAGAGTCTTGTTGTCTTCAGTCTCTACGTTTGACTTCTCCATTGACCAGAGTCTTGTACCATCTTCCTTGTCGACCTGGGCTAGGTGAATAGGACATGGTCCATGTCATGATGATTTCCAAGTTGCCCATGTAGTTAGTTTCTCCTTCTGACACCTAGAACCTGTTAAAGCATGGAAGTAGCTGCGGAACAGCCGATTAGCTGCAGAATAGGCTGTGTTCTGTAGCTAAAAGACAAAAATTTATTCAAATAGCAAAACATAAAAGCATAACATATAAATCACTAAATGTCCTCCTTAAGGCAATATATACTGGTCATTGATGATAGAAATGCATTTCTTCATGGAAAAACAAAGAAAAGGGACGAGAAGAGTTGTTAAGGAAAGAGCAGTTTTGAGGCTCAACAACATCCAAGCTTGTTTTAGTTTGTGATTTCTTGAATGGTTTTGGCAAGATCACTATAGTTTGAGGGTGGAGGTGGTTTAACCTCTGGATTCCCTTGGTTGTTTATGTCTTGGTTTATCCCATGATATCCCACATTCATGCTTGGAATATGGCACAAGGGGCAACTCGTTGAAAGAAATATTTGATTCAACTCAATCTATGGTCGGGTGGTATGTGGAAGTCTCTTACTTGGTTGGATTTTGCATATGTTAATAAGATTTATTTCCCTAATATGATTTATGAGCATTGTACTTGTTATTATGTTGATTTAATGGAAGTTTTGTCATGGTTAATATTTTGGTTATATGTCGGTTATAAGCATTGTTCCATAACATGTTCTAACTATTGATCTTGTTATGATTTGATAATATAATGAATGGTTGATGAATGCAAAGGCTAATAAGTGTTATTGCATCTATTTGAGAGGACATTAGACCTTCTCGGTGATTTTCAGCGAAATTATAGAGATCGACACGCAGATATGCATTCACGACTTGTAGCTTACATGTTTACCATGTGTTTGAATAAATGTCTACTATGTTCTATTCAGTCTAGGTTAAGTTTTGGATTCAATTTTGAATGATAAGCATTGTAGTTATGAGAAATATGATTATGGAAAGTTACATGAAGTTTTGGGTAGTGTTCTAGAGTCTAGCCTAGAAAAGTGCCTCATATCCCAGGACCACAGGCATAGAACTTAGGATTTGGGGTCATAACTGCGTGGAGCAAGGCTTGTGAGGGTGGTTGGAGACTCACAACCATATGCAAGAAGTGTCAAGGGTGTGGTTATAGGTCTAGGTCACTAAAACTAGGTTCCAACTTAGGGGTTGACCACTTGGGGTGTTTCTTCAGCTCCTAGGTGATCTATAGTCCTTGTAGGATGTCAGTTTGTCGTCATTTTGTAGATCCAACTTTCTTAAATGGATCTAGGAGATCAGGTCATGTCATAGTGGCACTATGCTTCACATTTACTCAGAGGGCTTGTAAAAGTGGATAAATGTGTGGGCTGATGTGCTATATATTAGTATTAGAGCTTCCAAGTTCAACACTTCGACTGGATGGGTAGGATGTGATTGCTATGCATGCATGTCGGTTGTGTCCATGCATGGTAATGGTTATGGTTTTCAAGTATCTAGTTGGTGTTACAGTGCATGATGTTGATAGGTTGATATGTTGGTGTCATTATATATATATATATATATATATATATATATATATATATATATATATATATATATAGATATATATTGTGCTAATATGGATTGATTTGTGCACACAAGATAACCTCCCCTGAACTTCACTAAGGTGTGTTTAATTATGTTTATATTTGGTTTATCTAACATGGTATGTTTGCAGGAAGAAGAAGATCAGAGATGAAAAGCAAAATGGTGGATTACAGTTCACATGACTCTCCTTATAGATCAGCTAAGCAGCATGGGGAAGAGTATTCTCCTGACATAGAAAATACCTTGAGAATTCTAAAGTAAAAAATCAGAAGTTGCAAGACAGATAATGATAGGATAATTTAGTCACAAGAAAGGCTTGCCAGGGCTCAGAAAAATAAAGTTGACGTCAATGCAGTCATCCTTCAAAGCTTATCTGATTTGCAGAGACAGGGACAGCTAAGGATCAGTTATGGACAGGGAGAAAGGATTAATGAGGCATATGGTAGCAGATCTCATGGAAGGCATAGGTCAGACAAGGATGACATGGTCAGAGGTGGCAGATGGTTGGATACACCTAAAAGGAGAGGTAGTGGTTATGGGTTCTATTATAGTTCTGGATCAGAGAGGCATCATGGTCATCATCGCTATCGTCCTTACAAGAGGAATGAGAGGGGGTACTTTCCAGATGAGTTCAAGAAAGCCAAGCCTCCTCGCTTTGATGGAGAGCTGAAGAAACCAAAGGATGTAGAGGCATGGTTTCTTGGGATGAAGAAGTTCTTCGAGTTGCATGACTATACATAGAACATGAAGTCCGTGATAGTTATTTTCAGTCTCAAGGGAAAGGCAGATATTTGGTGGGAATATGTGAATCATGTCAGAGGCATTGGGATAGAGGAGTTGAGTTGGTATGAGTTCAAAAGACTCTTCAGGAAGAAGTACTTGTTAGAGAGAAACTATGAAGGTAAAGCTAAGGATTTCTAAGAATTGAAGATGGGGCCTATGACAGATAAAGAGTATACGACTAAATTTTTGGAGTTGTTGAGGTATGTGCCTTGTCTCAATGATGAGAAGATGAAGGTTCAAATATTCATCGTTGGACTTCCATTAGCATTCAAGGATTAGATTGAGTATAATGAGCCTCAGTCGATGGAGGAATTCATTAGGAAGTTGAAGCACTATTATGACCAATCGAAGTGAAAGACTAAGCCTATGCATGACTAGAAAGGCAATGACAAGACCAAAGGAAAATGGCCTCTGGAGCAGGAAATACCTCAAGATGCAGGTGAGAAATAAATTGTGGCTCCTTACAAGAAGTTTGATGCAGTAGAGAAGGGACATGGACCTCGGCCTAGAGAGCAGTAGAATAAGGGTAGTGGCAGAGAATCGTTGCAATGTTGTATATGTGGCAAGGATCATTGCAAGAAGGATTTCCCGTTGTATTAGGGTGTCAAATCTTAGATCTACAGTGCTCATGAGGCGTAGACAGTTGGGGATGTTGGTTAGAGCATTCATCAGATTGATGGAGAATTTGATAACAAGCATGCAGATCACCAAGCATCCATTATCGATATGGAAGGTAAGCTTTGTGATTGAGTTGTTTCCATTTTGATTGATCCTGGATCTAATTATAGTTATGTTAATATGGACCTAGTGAATAAGTGTGGATTGAGAAAAGAAGTGCATGCAGAGTCTTAGTTGGCGCGGTTGGCTACAAGTACTAAGAAAAGAGTTCATAATTGGGTGAGATTTTGTGCATTTGAGTTGAATGGTATTCCTACATCAAAACATATAAATGTGCTTCCTTTGGGTTCACACAGTATGCTTTTGGGTGTGGATTGGTTGTACCTTCACAGGACTAAGGTAGATTCTAACAAAAAGGCTATTGAGTGCTTGGATGATGATAGAGAGAAGAGAATCTTGCAGGGTAAGAAGAAGCCTACATCGATGAGAATGGTTACATTTATGCAGGCTAAGCATATTGCAGGAACTGGTGTGTATTGTTTGCAGTGCATGTTTCCAATGACAAGGGGAAGTATGTTGAGGATGTTGAAGTACTATAGATTTTCGATCACAAAGAAATGGACTTTTCTATTGAGTTGGTATCAGGAGCAGCACCAACATCAAAGGCACCTTACATGATGAGTACTCCAGAGTTAGTGGAATTGAAGTTGCAGTTGAAGGAAATGCTTTATAAATGATACATAAGGCCAAGTGTGTCACCTTGGGGTGCACTAGTGTTGTTTCTGAAGAAGAAATATGGTACTCTAAAGTTGCTTAGTGATTACAGGTAGTTGAATAAAGTGACGATCAAGAACATGTACCCTTTGTTGTGGATTGGTGACTTATTTGATCAGTTGAAGGGAGCAGCATTGTTCTCAAAGATTGACTTGAGATCAAGATATCATCAGGTACGCATCAAAGAAGAGGACATCTATAAGACAACATTCCATACTAGGTATGGGCATTATGAATTTGTAGTGGTTCTATTTGGTCTTACTAATTCTCCAGCTACTTTCATGTGTTTGATGAATAGTGTGTTGCATCCTTATCTGGACAAGTTTGTGATAGTATTCATTGATGACATATTGATATATTCTAAGAATGAGGAAGAGCATGTAGAACACCTAGCAGCAGTGTTAAGATTGTTGAGATAACATCAATTGTATACAAAGTTTAGTAAGTGTAGTTTCTTTCAGACTAAAGTTCATTACTTGGGACATGTTATTTCCAAGGAAGGTATAGCAGTGGACCCAAAAAAGATCAGAGTTATCATGGAATGGGCAGCTCCTAGGAATGTGGATGAGGTCAGATCATTCATGGGACTAGCAGGTTATTACAGGCAGTTCATCAAGAACTTTTCATGGATTGCCTATCATATTACATCCTTGCAAGGAAAAGGGAAGAAGTTTGAATGGACCGAGGAGTGTGCAGCTAGTTTTGAGTAGTTGAAGCATTTTCTTATAAATGCTCCAATTTTGAAGATTGCAAACCCAGACAAAGAGTTTGTGGTATGTAAAAATGCTTGCAAGAGGGGACTTGGTGGAGTCCTGATGCAAGAAGGACAGGTGGTCTGCTGTGAATCAAGGAAGTTGAATGAGCGCGAGCAGAACTATGTGACTCATGATATTGAGTTGGCAGCTATCATTCACGCATTGAAGATGTGGAGACACTATCTTCTTGGAAGGAGGTTCATCTTGATGAGTGATCATAGTGGGTTTAGGTACTTGTTTGATCAATCCAATGTAAATGATAAGCAATTAGATCGTTGGCTACTCTCAATGAGTTTGAATTTGATATCGGATACATCAAGGGCAAGGAGAACAAGGTTGTAGATTCTCTCAATAGGAGAGTGCAGATGAATCATATCACAATAATGGGTTCTTATGGGGAAAACTTGCAAGAGCAGATCTTGCAGGCAAGACAACATGATGAAAGGTATCAGCAGTTGAGGCACGGGTTACAACAACAGGATGAAGGTGACAGAGATGAGGAATATCACCTCACGCTAGATGGATTAGTCAAATTTAGGAACAAGATTTATGTGCCAGATGACAGTGAGCTTAAGAAGCTTATCTTGAGGGAGCTTCATGTTAAGTTGTATTTAGGTCACGTGGGATATCAAAATACATTGAAAACAGTTAAGAAATTTTATCATTGGCTGAACTTGAAGGAAGAGGTGGTTGAGTTTGTTATGATATGTTTGGACTATCAACAGGTAAAATCATAATGTAATCATCTAGGTGGTTTATTACAGCTAATTTTGATTCCATAGTGGAAATGGGAGGTCATTTCCATGGACTTCATTACAAGTTTGTCGAGGACATCGAGATAGCATGATTCCATCATGGTTGTGGTTGATAGGTTAAGTAAGGTAGCTCACTTCATTGCAGTTAAGTCTATGAATTCAGCTAATGAGGTAGCTTGGATTTTCATCAAGGAGATAGTGAGGCTACATGGTATTCCCAAGAAGATCATATCAGATAGAGATGTCAATTTCACTTCCAGGTTTTGGAAAGAATTGTTTGCAGGTTTGGGGACAGAGTTAGTTTTTAGTATAGCTTATCATCTATAGACATATTGACAGACAAAGAGGGTTAACAATATTCTTTAGGACATGTTGACTCTTGAGGATGTACATAATGCATCAGCAGAGGAAGTGGGAAGAGTATCTTCCATTAGTAGAGTTTGCTTATAATAATGGGTATCAGGAGTCCTTGAAGATGAGTCCATTTGAGGTTCTTTATGGGTGGAGTTGTAATACTCCTATTAGTTGGAGTGATCCAGTGAACAAGGTATTGATTGGACCGGACATGTTGGCAGAGATGGAACAGGAAATGCATGTTATTAAGAGGAATTTAAAGACAACACAGTATAGGCAGAAGATTTATGCAGATTAGCACATGGTATTTAAGGAGTTTCAATTTGGGGAGCGTGGGTACTTGTGCATCATGCCCAACAGGAGCTCCTTGAGGATTGGATCATGTGCCATGCTAGGACCTTGGTATTGCAGGCCTTTTTAGATCATAAGAAGATTGGACTAGTGGCCTACGAACTTGCACTACTTCTGACAGTACAAGTCCATGATGTTTTCCATGTTTCATTGTTTAAGAAATATGTGTAGGATGTTGATCATGTGATTGACTAGTTTGTATTTCAAGTGGAACCAGAGGGAGAATTCTAGCCATAACCAAAAAACATATTTCAGTGGAAATAGCTCATGCTCCAGAACTGAGCAATAGAGAAAGTTAAAGTGCAATGGAAGCACTTTGGTGTTGATGAAGCTACATGGGAGATGGTTGATCAAATGCGGGCTTTGTATCCTTCATTATTTGTTGGGCCAACCAAATGAATTTTGGTATATGTATTTATATATGTATATGGTTGTAAGTACCATGATGATTTATGTTATGAAGCTCCAATAAGCGGTATGATTGTCATGTTTGTTATGTTGGTCAAGGTTTCCAGTAGTTGAAGATTGGACTAGTGGCCTACGGACTTGCACTACTTCTGACAGTAAACGTCCATGATGTTTTCCATGTTTCATTGTTTAAGAAATATGTGTAGGATGTTGATCATGTGATTGACTAGTTTGTATTTCAAGTGGAACCAAAGGGAGAATTCCAGCCAGAACCAAAAAACATATTGCAGCGGAAATAACTCATGCTCCAGAACCGAGCAATAGAGAAAGTTAAAGTGCAATGGAAGCACTTTGGTGCTGATGAAGCTACATGGGAGATGGTTGATCAAATGCGGGCTTTGTATCCTTCATTATTTGTTGGGCCAACCAAATGAGTTTTGGTATATGTATTTATATATGTATATGGTTGTAAGTACCATGATGAGTTATGTTATAAATCTCCAATAAGCGGTATGATTGTCGTGTTTGTTATGTTGTTCAAGGTTTCCAGCAGTTGTTCATTGTAAATACTGCATTGAGCTATGTTGTAAAGCTCCATAGGCAATATGTTTGTTTCCATAGGTTTGTTGTTCATAGGTATCATAGAACACTGAGGACGATGTTCCCTAAGGGGGAGGGATTTGTAACATCCCGAAGTTAAAAGTTCATACAATAAAGGTTAATAAAGGCAAAATAAGACCAAGTTCATGGGACACATATTCCAAGTTGAATGTTAGGCAAAGTACTATAGTGGACATTACTTTTGGTTTATTCATGACTAAGGAAAATTGCAAAGGCAAAGAGGTATTAATTGGTGTTTATTTATGAAAATAAAGGAAAATAGGAGAAAAGGAAGGTGAAGAGACACATATTTGCATGAGAGGGAAATTAAAGGAAAAATGAAGGAAAATTAAGAAAATAGAGGCCTCAATAATAAAAAGGCTTATGAGGAGTTCACAGTTTTTTGTTAGTTTGGCTTTGGAATTAATTTCAGAAAGAGAGAGAGCGCCAAGAGGAGAAAGCAAGCAAGAAAGTGAAGGAAGGAAAAGCATAAGCAAGGAAAATCAAAGGAAAGCAAGGTGAAGGTTGGATCAACAGCTTCAGCAAAAAGATTTTGTAGGTAACAGGTTGCATGTGTAATTTTCTAACTGAGAAGTGAAAGAATGGCTCATGCATTTTTGTATTTGGTTCATTTGTTGTCATTGGCATGGGTTTTGTCGGGTTTAACAGTGATTTCAATCTTGCCTTGGCATTTCCTAGATAGCCATGGTGTGATGGGATTCATTCTTGATTGAAATTTGGATTGTCAGAAGTTTTTGGAACCAAGTGAGGTGGTCTCAGGAAAATTCCCAAGGATTGGGGGTGGAGATGGTTTTCTCCAGGAAGCCCTCGAAAGGTGGGTGGAGACAAACAAATTCCTTAACGTATGGTGAAGAAATTATGACGCATCCAAGCTTCTTTTGGTTTTTGATCCCTTGACCAATTTTGGCGGGAATGTGGTAGTTTGAGGGTGGAGGTGGTTTAACCTCTAGATTCGCTTGGTTGTTTATGTCTTGGTTTATCCCATGAGATCAGACATTCATGCTTGGAATATGGCACGGGGGTGATTGGCTGAAAGAAAGATGCGGTTCAACTCAATCGATGGTTGGGTGGTACATGGAAGTCCCTGACTTGGTTGGTTTTTGCATATGTTAATAAGAGCTATTTCCCTATTATGATTTACAAGCAGTGGTACTTGTTATTATGTTGCTTTCATGGTGGTTCTGTCATGGTTAATATTTTGGTTATATGTTGGTTATAAGCATAGTTCTATAACATCTTTTAACTATGGCTCTTGTTATGCTTTGATAAGTTAATGAATGGTTGATGAATGAATGGGCTAAAAAGCATTGTTACAGCTACTTGAGAGGGCATTAGACCTTCTCGGTGATTTTCAGCTAAAGTACATAGATCTATACTCAGACATGCATTCATGACGTGTAGCTTACATGTTTACCATGTGTTTAACGAAATGTCTAGTATGTTCTAATCAGTCTAGGTCAAGTTATGGCTTCAAGTTAGAACAATTATCATTTTTGTTATGATAAATGTGATTATGGAAAGTTACAGGAAGTTTTGGGCAATAATCTGGAGGTTAACCTAGAAAAGTGGCTCAGATCTCAGGACCACAAGCACAAAACTTAGGATCTTGGGTCATAACCACATGGAGCAAGGCTTGTGAGTGCTGTCGAAGACTCACAACCACATGCAGACAATGTCAAGGGTGTGGTTATAAGTCTAGGTCACTGAAACAAGGTTCCAGCTCAGGGATTGACCACCTAGAGTGTTTCTTTAGCTCTTGGGTGATCTATAGTCCATATAGGATGCTAGTTTGTGGTCAGTTTGTAGGTCCCACTTCCTTAATTAGAACTAGGTGGTCGGGTCATGTCCTAGTGGCACTCCGCTTCACATTTACTCGAAGGGCTAGTAAAAGCAAGTAAACGTGTGGGGTGTCATGTTACACTGAACCCAACTAATCCAATTATTTAGGACTACATGTTCAATAATAAGTTAGAAGTAATGTAAGTAAAAGAAAAAACATGTCCACAAGCATACTAACTAGTGGTTTTGAGAATAATAAGGTATATTCACTTGAGTAGATTTGAGGCATTCTCCAGCTTAGTATGGTAGAGATGTTGTAATGTAATGCCATGTAACTAACTCGGTCAAAATAAAATAAATAAAAAATAAAAGTAACCCTATGTTGAAATAAAAAATTTACATTATTATTCTTATTTTTATTAATTTTTGTTGGGTAGTTAAAATAAACTTGACTTGGTCAAGTTACGCTGGTTTTTTAGCTCTAGGATTATGAGAACCCACAGTATTCATGTGGAATACAGTCTATTTAAATTGAAGGATTAAACCAGCCTAAATCCATCTTAACTCTGGATCTACCAAGCACAGAGATAGATCAAATCTCTTAAGATGTAAACCACTTTTAGAGTGAAAAGAGATTTGATCCCTCAGTGCTTGGTAGATTCAATGCGAACTCATTTTAGAGTGAAAAGAGCATTAAAGAAATTTTGAGGTCTAAAATGGGTCTCAAAACAAAAATGTACAACCAAAACTAATTTTATAAGAACCAATAGGATTCAAGATGATAATGTCAACCATAGGAATGATTCACCATTTTTGGAGTAAAAAATTAGAAAGATAAAAAAAAATTAAAAACTATTTTTTCAACTTATCTCCCTATGGTTTTACTTAAATTTCGAGTGGGAGTAGTCGTTGAATGCGGAATTCAATTCCTCGTCCAAGGAGTACCCATGTTGCATACTTTCGATGGACCCTGACACATGAAAAATGAGAAATACATGAAAAACGTTATTGCAATCACATTTTTTCATGTATTTGTCATTTTTTGTGTAGTAACTTCATCCAAAGTATGCAACATGGGTACTCCTTGGATGAGAAATTAAATTATGCATCCAACAAGTGCTTCTGCTCGAAATTTGAGTAAAATCATAGGGAGATAAGTTGAAAATACGAGTAGAAAAAACAGTTTTTCCTTTTTTTCCTTTAAAATTTGATGATGTTATATAATCTTATTTTATTATTTCCACTATTATTTTATAATATTCCTTAGGAGACTCATTTAAGACCTCAAAAATTCTCTATTGGATTTGATCTCTCGGTGCTTGGTAGACCCATAGTTCATATGAATATAGGGTGGTAGTGTTAATAAATTAAATTAGAGGTGTGATGTTTATAATGTTAATAAATTAAATTGGAAAAAAATAAAAGTGAAATTAATTTATTTAATATTAATCATAATAATAAATGATTTATAAGTCTTGAGGGTTAGCTCACTTGGTTGGTTGAGTCTCTATCATTAAAGCATCTATGTTATTAAGAGGTCATGGGTTCAATTCTCTTGACACTCTCGAAGCTAGACTCTGTGATTGAGCTAGTAGGAAGTCATTATTTTGGATAAAATTTTTTGGTACAATTATTCCATGAACAATTAGGTCACCAAGAGATTCAATTCTCTCGACACCCTTGAGGTAGGCTCTATAGTTGAGCTAGTAAGAAGTGATCATTTTGAGTAGCAGTCACAAATCTCCAAGAACTGTGAAATATATATATATATATATATATATATATATATATATATATATATATATATATATATATTCGGACTCATACTCTTCCTAAATCATAGAGAGGTCAAGACATTAGCACATATTGCAGATCCTGACCCCCGCATTTTCCTCAGACAACAGTGGAGATCAGCTCATGATTTGGATATCCCTGAACAGTGGCAACAAGCATGGGATTTTTTCATAAGGGCTCTTCAGGAGGCTCATATTCTACTCAATCAGGAACCCGATGCCCTTGTTTGGACCCCTACTGCACACGGGATTTACAGCCCTAAGCTAGGATACCTACATCTTATACAGGCTCGAAAACCTCTCCATCCGCAGAACTGGTGGCAACAATTATGGAGGTTAAAAGCACCCCCACGAACCCGACTATTCATGTGGTCTGTTCTGAACAACAAGACCCCACAGGAGAGGTGCTCATGCATCGATCTATCTATGGGCCAAGCAGATGTGTGCTATGCAAACAGGCATCTGAGTCTAATGACCATTTATTTCTACACTGTACACAAGTCTCCCACTTCTGGCAAGAAATCACCCAGCAGCTCGCTATCAAGAACACATGGCAGGGACCTTCTATTATTCATGCCTGGAACTGCTGGACATCTGCCCATCAAAAGCATAAAGAGCAATGCCTTCCTCTCATTCTCTGCTGGTCTATCTGGCTTGGGCGAAATCGTTTCATCTTCAAAAACCAGCCTGTCAATTGGCATCTACTCTTTGTACAAGCCCTGACTGCTTTCCATGATATCCCAGAGGACTTGCCTCCTCGCACTCGCTCTATATCAGGCCCCGGGAACATTGATAAGTCTCGGCCATGGGCCTTTTTCGACGGAGCAGCACAGCCTCATGGATGTGGGGGGGTGGGTTTCTGCCTATATATCTCTGAAACACATTCTTACAAAGTCAAACTGGGTCTGGGAGACAGATCTAATAATTATGCTGAGCTCCTTACACTTAGACACCTGCTGCATTTTTCCCTCGCACATAATTGCTTATCTGTTCAGATTTATGGAGATTCACAAATCATCATAAACTGGTTCAATGTTGTTAATCAATGTCATGCCATTACTCTACAAAACATTCTTATTGACATGCTAAATCTCAAATCAGCTTTTAATCTGATATCTTGTCAACACATTCATAGGGAATACAATGAGGATGCTGACGGGCTTTCCAAGGAGGGCTCGTTACTTCCCAGAGGCTTGTGGATAATTACAGAGCAGAAGGATGCAGAAGTCTATCAATACCACCATAGACCGTACATAGATCAGGAATATCACAAGGTGGATCGGCCATAGACATTGCAGAATTGGCCGATGTTTTTTGTTATTTTCCTTGTATTTAAAGTGCATATATAGAACTGAACATGAATATTTATTTTTTGCTAATTGCATCACAGACAATTTTTGAAAATGATCGGCAAGGTCAAGTTTTGCGAATGCAAAATATGTATATAGCTCTGGCGGACAAAACGAGATAGCGCATATGCCTACAGGGATTTACTACATGTAATTTTACTCATCTAATGAAAGATTACGATTTTTCTCTTCAGAAAAATATATATATAATTTAAAAAAACAAAACAAACAAACAGACAGTTTATAATTTTTTTAATAAATCTAAAAAATATAACTAATAATAATAAGCAAACTAGTAAAAAAAAAAAATCGTTTATAAATTTTTTAATAAATCTAAAAAATATAGCTAATAATAATAAACAAACCCGTATAAATCAATTTTTTAATTATGAATTTATCTTAATTACTACTTTTAATCCTCCATGATTTTGTTGTTCCATTTATTTTTAATTTGAATAAACTGCTAAATTCACTGTTGCATAGTAGCATAATCAAGTATTGAGAAACTTGTGAGATTTTAGATTAAAATATATCTATACTGTTCTATAAAATACAAAAATTTGAGGATCATTTAATAATAACTGATAATTAGAATTAGAATTTAGAATGACAGTAGACATCATAGGATAAAAGGTTAAGGATAATATTCATGTCACTGCAAGATGCACAAATTATATCCTCATTTAGAAGTAGGTCAGTTTTTTGCCATGTAAGGTCTTTGATCCTCATTCAGAATCAGGTCAGATTTTGGCCATGCTAAATATCTGCATTTTAATGTAGTTAACTATATTGTGCCTTTTAATCACATTCCAGGTCAGTTTTGGGGGCATGTAAGGTCTTTGAGCTAAATATCTGTATAGACAAGAACAGTAGGTTAATGTAGTTAACTATATTGTACTCTTTAATCACATTCCAAATATTCAAACATGTAACAGAGAGGTACAGACTTCCACTAGGTTTTGTGATTGAGTTAGCCTGGAATGATTTTTTTTGGGTAAATTTGTACGATATTTTTGTTTGGTACAATTATTTTATGAAAGTAGCGGTTACTTAGTGATCATAAGTTCAATTTTCTCGACATTTTCTGAGCCAGTAAAAAATGAATTTTTTAAATAACAATTATCAATCTCCAAAAACCATAAACCAAATAATAAAAAAATTAAATAAATAAATTTAATCTAATTATATATATATATAACTACAGACTTCCACTTAAACTAGGCTTAACTACAGACTTCCACTTAAACTAGGCTCTTGGATTTCCCCAGTTCAAAGGAAAATCACTTGCTCCTTGTGAATCCCAGTATCCACCTTAATAAGATGGCACACAAATTTCCATTTAATTCCAGCTCACTCACTCATTGTAGGTAGACAATGAATCTCTATTGACAATTAAAGAACATAATGGGAAAGGTTCTTGTCTAAAGAACTAAGGCATGTGAAGAAATCCTTTTCTGTGTTTAAACTTTGTAACAAGAAGTTAACAAGATGAATTACAAGCTCAGCAAGTTTGCCCAAAGAAATAAGCTAATCTAGATCTCCAAAGCCAGCCATGAGGATCTGGTCCCTGCTTCTATCCTGTGGACTCTCCCAACAGTAAAAAATTATGTCTACTTTTACTCTCCTGGTTACCGGTTCTAAGTACACTACTCCTAATTTTGTCAATAGTTTCTGAGCTCTCTGGTCATTGCAGTCGTTTTCCATTATGTCATTATGTATATAAACATGTTCTACTTTGTTTGAGGAACTTTTAAAATGGCAGACGTTTTCCATTATGTCATTATGTATATAAACATGTTCTACTTTGTTTGAGGAACTTTTAAAATGGCAGACATGCTTTTATATTTCTGGTTTGGTTGCTTTAGCAGTAAGTCAAAAATATAATTTTGTACTTTTTCTTTAGTAAATCAAAAATGTAATTTTGTATATTTTTTTATTAATAATATATAAAGGTTTAAATTACTTAAAAAAAATCTTAAACATTAATTATAATAATTAAAAAATTACGCTGGGGTGTCGCTCAATTGCTGATGGCTTTCTTATAAAGTAATATGTAAAGTATGAGATTCAAAGTTCAAATACTCTGGGTTAGACCAACAAAAAATATTTGGTCCAGCAGGCAGCTCAATTGGTGATCAAAGTAATGTACTCTCAGAGATTTACTAGTAGTTACATGGCCGCTGGGCTCATAGCTAGCCTAGTTCCATCAACCACTAAGAAAAATCTAATTTCCTAAGGCATACATTTTTTATCATTTAATTCCATATCATATATTAATCCTTCATATTAAATGATAAAAAAATTACAACTTAAAAAATTTGATCTCTTAATATTTGATAAATATAATATAATTTTTTTTATCATTTAATTCCATTTTATATATTAATTTCTTCACATTATAAAAAAATTGTTATTTACGAAATTTGGTCCACTCAATATTTAATAAATCCATGTTTCAGATAAATACACATTAAATATTATCAATACACATACATACATATTTATTTATTTAAAGTCAGTGGGTGACTAATACTAATTAATTTAATTGAAAAACAAAAATTGAAGCTGGCGTTTTTATACCCAAACCTAACCAATCCAATTATCCAGGATCAGATTCAATAGTAAGCCATTAGCATTATAAGAGCAAAAACATGTCCACAATCAGAGTTAGTGGGTGACTAATTAATTTAATTGAAAAAAAAGTGAAGCTGGCGTTTTTATATTTGTAAAGACTAATTATAATAATAAAATATTGATAAAAATAATATAATAAGTTTAAAAAATGCAATTACAGTATGAAACCATTTTAAATCTGGATTTATCAAATATCAAAAATCAAATTGTCTTGGGTGTAAAATACTTAATCATTTAATTTAATTATATGTTATGAATTAGTTGTTTCATATTAAATGATTAAAAAATTACATCTTAAAAAATTTGATCGACATCTTTCAATATTTAAGACATCCAAATGTTGATTTAATTTTTTTAGATGTTGTCTCATATGTATGTATTATATTTATTTTTTATTTAATCTTTTTGAAGTTACATAACATCTCTTCCATACTAAACCATAAAGCAAATCAGAGTATATCAACATTAACTAAAGTTTTTAAACATCTGAAATTAAAAATAAATATATGCTGTTTTATAAACACCAAACTAAAAATTATTTTAAAATTACTAATGTCCACAATCGGAGTTAGTGGGTGACTAATTAATTTAATTAAAAAAAAAATTGAAGCTGGCCTTTTTATATTTGTAAAGACTAATTATAATAATAAAATATTGATAAAAATAATATAATAAGTTTAAAAAATGTAATTATAGTGATAATGGTGTAAAACCATTTTTAAATCTGGATTTATCAAATATCAAAAAATCAAATATATTTAATCATTTAATTATATGTTATGAATTAGTTGTTTTATATTAAATGATTAAAAAATTACATCTTAAAAAATTTGATCTCTTTCAATATTTAAGACATCTAAATGTTGATTTAATTTTTTTTAGATGTTGTCTCATATATATGTGTTATATTTATTTTTTATTTAATCTTTTTGAAGTTACATAACATCTTTTCCATAGTAAACTATAAAGTAAATCAGAGTAGATCAATGTCAATTAAAGTTTTTAAACATCTGAAATTAAAAATAAATATATTTTGTTTTATAAACCTCAAACTAAAAATTATTTTAAAATTACTAACCATTAGAATAACACAGAACATAAGAATATGATATATAGTTGCTTCCTTATGTTTTCTGACTAGAATACCAGATTACATCTGGTTCCTAATTTATTCCTGCTAGTAAGTAGTACTTTCCATATCTTGATACTTGATTGTCCTAATTATCTAAGATGAAAGTTAAAATTCTTGAATCCATCTCAATAATATGCCATAAGCATTTTCATTTAATTTCAGCGAATTTTTTTTTTTATTGAAAAGTTTTAGTTGAACAAGAGCAAGCACTAGCTATTTGACATATAATGATAAGAGAAATCTATTATTTGATGTGAAGATTCATAAATATATTTATTTCATCAAAATTATCTAAAATGCCTAGTCACAATTCAGTATGATAAAGATGTTGTAATATAATATTTTTCAGGCATATTTTTATTTTTATTGAAAAGTTTTAGTTGAACAAGAGCAAGCACCAGCTATTTGACATATATATTCAATGTGATAAGAGAAATCTATTATTCGATCATTCATAAATATATTTATTTCACCAAAATTATCCAAAATGCTTAGTCACAATTCAGTATGATAAAGATGTTGTAAATTAATAATTAAATTAGTCTGAATCTATCTTAACTCCGAAACCCCAGTATGATAAAAATGTTGTAATATAATATTTTGTTTACCATTTTGGTTCATAGCAATAATTATTATTATAATAATTATAATTAATAATTAAATTACTCTGAATCTATCTTAATTCCAAATCTACTCACTAACTAACATTTTGATTAGATCAAATTACGTTCATAATATTAATTATTATTATAATAATTATAATTAATAATTAAATTAGTCTAAATCTATCTTAACTCCCGAATCTATTCGAGGCCATAAAAAATTAAATATCTTATAATACAGACCTTTTTAAGAATTAAAAGAATTTGATCAAATATCTTGTAACACAGACTTTTTAGAATGAAAAAAAAAAAAATTAATTCCTTTTGATGCTTGATAAATCTGCAATTAAAATGGATATAAACTGATTGATAAACCTGCAATTAAAATGGATATAAAGGGATTAGCTCATCTATGTTTATTTTACCAAAAAAAAAAAAAAAAAAACAAAACAAAAAACAAAAAACTATGTTTATTTTACCACAAAAACCAGACATGTCTCCCTGGAAAGACTTAAACCTGGAAGGGGTGATAGCAATGCCTTACTTTCACTGCCCAGCAAGCAACCACTAATGATAGCTACATTTTTCAATTGCGAATCATATCCGTTTTCCCTGTATCTTAGCTTTTGGTGCAGATAACCCCATTCCTTATTTCACCCGCAAAATCACATAATCAGCAATTACCCACTTCTATAACACTTGCAAGGATTTTTCCCGGCAGGAACCACTTAGATTGCTGCATATTCGCCGAGTAACCTCATTGTTATGTCAAAAAATAAACCAACTTATTCAGCAGATGCAGAGGATTTGGTTTTATGATGGTAGCTGAAATATTTTCTCTTTGATCCAATTTTCTTTACCAGAAATGGGCAGCATGTAATTGTTTTCCCGTACCATGTTGGAAAAATTGAAGTTTGTATCAAATCATGAAAGTCATACAAAAGTCAATTTTCTTTTGCAGAAATACAATCATGCCTAGCTCAATCTCTTATTTGATTATGATATGGAACTCACTGGCCCATTCTAAGAAACATTTTCAGTCAGTTTGGATAGATATGTAGTTGTTTCACTCTCAGATAACAGGGAGTTGGTCTCAATAGAGACGCAAATTATCGAAACATCCGATTACTTATGTATGTTGGGGAATCAGAGTCCATCATTTGCTCAAAGTGAACTCGAACTTACGCAAATAGAAGAACTCAGGGAATGCAACCATTAGTTCCTACAGTATAAAAGAACGCATGCAATCAACATCAAATGGTTACTGCAAAAGGTAAGCAGTCATGTACACCACACAGAAGGCCATGAGCACGAACAAATATTGATGTGAACAAGTAAACAATCTTGTTCATGTGTATTCAGAGAAAACTGCTTGTGTTTAGGGTCTGATGTCAGGAGAAACCCTTCACCCATCTGAAGAAACCAATCTGTTAGACAAAAACCCAGATCTAATTAGTAAATTTTTCAAAATCTCGCCTTACACCCAGTGCTTTGGGCTACTGAACAGAGGGGACTATTGTTAGATGTGGAACAAAATCTACCGTAGTATAGTGTCACTGCAGTAGACAACCATGTTGATGTGGATTTCAGAGAAAACTGTTTATATAGATAGAGTCTGATATCAGGAGAAACCCATCACATATCTGAAAGAAAACAATCTATTAGACTAAGAACCAGGTCTATTTAGTAAATTTTTCAAAATCTCGCTTCACACCCTGTGCTTTGGGCTAACTAAACAGAGGAGAGTATTGTTAGATGTGGAACAAAATCTCTAACATAATACGTCACTGTAGTAAAATAGCATAACAACAAGCAATAACATAGGAACCTCTAGTTTCATCAGAAACATAGCGAAACCAATTCTGGCAAAACATGCCATTTCAGACAAAGGTAACAAATCCCTACAAGAACATGAACAGACAATGGTACACAACGACCTGGGCCCGACGCAAGATATAAGGTTGACAGCTTGATTTGAAAACCTCTCTTCATGTGTTGGTAAATTTAGCAGTCGCAGTTGTCGGCTTCAGGCAGGAGGCCAGCGAAAAGGCCCCTCCCCGCGGGCCATTCAAAAGATAAATAATTGGGCTATAATTGGCCATTCTGACCGAAACAGGCAGTGTCAGAAAACACAGTTGACCTCTACCACAAGACGTTTAAAAATACTGCCAGAGACGTATTCCTTAGCCTTGACTAAGATTGTGTTAAGAGAATGACAACAAATAAAGTAAAAACCTAAATTTATCTAAATACATTTTATGGTTATTTTAATAATGTCGGTTTTCAAAATCAATGATGGTTTTGTAATGGCCCTTATTTCATTTTATCACTCAGCTTGAGTGCAAATACTTTTTTATTAATAAAATACCTTACCTTGCCCGAGGGAGGTTAATTTAATTTGTTATTTCTGTCATTATTCCTTTGATATAAATGTTTTACAGTCTGAAAACCAACAGATTGAACATAACCTAAAATTGGAAGCTTTTAAATCAATCATTACAGTTTGCATGTCATTCCTTGTAACAACATATTATTTGGTGTATTGTATCGGCCAATTTAAAAGAAGTCAGCTGTCATATGTACAGTATTTCGCTGTTGTTTATTATTGCTGTTCCAAATGCTCACTGTCAATATATATACAAAGGAATCATCCACTCTTTTGGCACTTTCACAAATGTAAGATTTTGTTATTTCAATACTTAACAAGAGGGCATTTCGGTAAGAACAATAGAGAAAATTGCTCTGATACCAGTAAATGATGGACATTCAGGTTATGTGTTAATGCTATATAGCCCCGCTGTATTGCCAGAAAGGATCAAATTTCAGCTTCGCTGATTGAATATCTTACTCCCAAGTTACTTTGAGACGTTCCATATATGGACCTCTTCAAACAATTCTTATTTTTTTATTTAATATAATTGTGGGATTTAAGGGTTTACGTAGTTACAAGCCTTGTTTATTTGCACCTATGTCACAAGGTTCACCAAACTTCAAACGTAAGGTTCATAATTCGGTGAATCCTAAAAAAAAAATACTTGAAGTTCGTCGAACTTCATGGCAGTTGACCAAATCCACATCTCAAGCTCATAACCTTTAGATGTCAAAGGTTAATCTCTCCTTCCAGTTTTCCATATCCATCATCAACAAATTTAATGTCTACTGATGTTGATTTCTTACTGTTTTGCGCTATATATCATTTTATTATAGACAAACTTATTCATGAACCTCATCCAAACTTTGTCGAGAAATTCAAATTTGAATCCAAACTGAAATTGAACCCAAACCATGTGATTTGGATTTACACTTCACTTCTATATATATATATATATAATCTCAAACCTCATCCAAACTTCATCAAAAAAAATTAAAATTTGAGCCAAACCTGACCTTGAACCCAAACCATGTGACTTAGATTTATAATCTCAAACCTCATCCAAACTTCATCAAAAAAAAATTAAAATTTGAGCCAAACCTGACCTTGAACCCAAACCATGTGACTTAGATTTATACTCATAACCTGAACTTCAACCCAAACCATGTGACTTAGATTTATACTCAGAACAGACATTAGGCAATAATATATCCACAGTAACCAAGTATCTAGCAGCATAGACAAAAACAGAGGCTACACATTAGAACAGGTATCAGTTGCTTATGGACCAGAGTTTCCACTTTCGGGGTTGAGATTATGATTACAGTATTATATTCGAGTATTTTAACGAAAGTTTCCCTCATATGACAAATTAAGGTTAGGCGATTCTAGGTTAAGCTAGAATTAACCTAGAATGTGCACACCTTGCTGGAACCACATCAGAAACAGGTCCTAGGCAATTCCTCGACAAATCCATGGGCTCAAATTGGGTCACTTCTAATCAAAATCCAAGGGCCTATTTTGAAATTTCGAGAATCCATATATAATTCTACAAGAAAGAATTGGTTCCTAACACAATCCCATCACCAACTAACGAGTAGACTTGATAGCCAGATTAGGAAAAATAGATTCAAAGATCATCACTACACTTTAGACACGGATATCGGCACTCCATTTAAAAATTTCATATAAGCAGCAGCACATAATGAACCCCAGTAAAGATTACAAAAATGAGCAAGCACAAGTTATCTCATCTCCAATAAATATTTGAAAGAGATGGTTCAATATCAACTGTTCTTGCAGTCAAAAGGTTCAAACAATGGCAGCCATGTCACTTTTCAAGGCTGCAAGAAACTTGGGCCAGTGGTGATCCCAGATTAACATAGCAATTAAATATAGGGCAATAGAATATTTTCACGCACAACTTTCATTTAAAGTAGTACGAAATGCATTAACGTGTTTGTAATACTATGCTTTGAGCATTGTGTCCAAATTCCAACAATTTGTTTCAACCAAGGGACCTTCATAGAAATCCATGGAGACAACACACTAAAAACCATTAGATGTCGCACAGAAAATGTAAGGGGCTCGCAAGAAATATAATTGTACCCCTCGAAGAAGCAATTTATCAGAATCTCAACAATAACATCTTAAGTCAGATTCCAACCAACTTTCTAGTTCAGTTACACTATTCAGCATAAGCTTCCAAGCTCCAATATATGTACAATGGTTACACTGAAGTATAAATGGTATCTGAAACATTATTCATGCAAATCAAATGTTACTTCTCTCATGATATATCATTTTTCCAATAACAGAATTCAGATGCTGCAGTCCGCACAAGATGCATACTAAACCATCTATGCTAAGGCACCAAAGTTGAGAAAACAAATATTAATTAGTACAACTAAAAAAGATATTGCCAACTTGTAGACTTCAGTCTTGACATCCATTTCAAAGAGCAAAGCTCTGTGAAACAGTTTAAGCAATGAGCCCAACTACAGTATACAATCAGAACCCAATGATGAATTCCCATGGAAAACCCTCCAGTTACCTATCCTTCTAATTAAAATACAAAGATTCTTTGAAGACTTGTGGTTCACTCTAATGGTTATTTCGCTTTTGCTTCTGCCGTTTCTAAAAGTCAGACTACCTCTTTGCTTATACGATCTGTGTATTCTGTATCAAATTAAACTGCAGGTAACACCCACAATTTAAGTTGTGGTTAGACCTGCATGTTAAATCGCTGTCAGAACCCATAAACTAATTGTGGGCAGAACCTTCTAATATTGCAGGAAAAGAGAAGTAATTCCTAAGAATAATTTACTATAGGTCTTCACGAATAAGTCTGTTGAGCAAAGTGTGAAGAAGGGCATCTCGCTTTTCTGCACGTCCTTCCTCTCTAACACGCCTTTGCTCTTCTCTCTCTCTCCAAGCCTGCTCCATGAGTATACGTTCTCGTTCCAATTTGTCCACAGCTTGACGCCAATCTTGTTCAACTAAACGCCTCTCCTGTTCTCTCCTCTCAACATACTCCCGCCACTGGATTTCAATACGCTGCTGCTGTTGGAAAAAATCCTGGAGAACTTCTTGCATACTATTTGCCCGACTCTTCTCAGCAGTCACCCTGTGACGTTCACGGTCAGCCTTTCTTTTCTTATTCCTGACAATACGTTCATCTTCACTGTCTTCTTCCTCATCTTCCTCATCATCTGAATACTCATCTGAGGACTTCTCCCCTTGTAAGCCTTTCAATCTCTTAAGCTTTTTCTTTGGTTGATTGTTTCCACCCTCAGATTCCAGCATCAGTCGCTGCATGGTATTGGCACGTTCTGTGAATATTGCATGCAATTCATCAAAGAAAGGGCATTGCCTGCCATTTTCTGGATCTGAAGTCTCTTTACCCTACACAAAAGAAAAATGTAATGAATTTCATAATGATGTGCTCAGATGATAATATGCTATTGCACGCACACAAAATATTGCACTGCTTATTGGCATAAACTAAATATTCAACTTTAGAAAATTGCAGATACCAACATAGTTCACAGATGACAATATGCTATTGCATATCCACAACATATTGCACTGCTTGTTGGCATATTCAACTTTAGAAAATTGCAGATGCCAACATAGTTAAGTCTACCCTAATGATTAGCATGCCACTACTATTGCATTCAACCATTTCTACCAATAACCATCGAAACAAATTGAAAGTAATTACAAAACCAAACATATATTTGATATTTTCACAGTATGTTCATCCACCCAAATATCATGCTATCATTGACATTCCATATAAGCATTGTCATAAATATAACCGCAAGAAAAAAATTCAAAATTATACACATAAACACCCTCTGAATACTAACAAAGCCCTGTATTAATTTTTTAAGTTGTCTGTTTTGGTAGCTAGGCTGAGCCCTGTATTAATTTACTCAAATAATAAATATTTAGTATATCCACTGAGTAATCAGAGTGATAATAACTAATGTTCTTGCAAGGTATTCAAATAAATGTTATATTTCCTATTCATTTGAGACATTGGCATGGATTTAAGCTCCAAATTGATAAAAGGAACCAATTGATTTCGTAATCAGATCTTCCATATAACTATTTGAAGAAGCCAATACAAGCTACAACAATGAACAGCACACTATGAGGGATAAACAGGACGTCCTACTAGGATCTCCAACCGATGCATAATTTACTGAGTAATTCCAATGCATATCCATGAAAACTTTTAAAAGATGAAGTCATCAAAGAAACCGAAAGACGCAACAAAAAACTAGATCGGGGAAAAGAAAGCCTGGACAGTCGAGTCCGAGTCCTAAACACCAAATTGTCCTGACATAAATAATTTCATTTCATAAATAGGCAAATCAATACCTAAAACTAAGTTCCTTTAAGAGGAAGACATTTCCAAAGACACCGAACTGGAATTCAAATTTGCAACACGCATTCGAGAAAATAATAATAAATATAATCTTTAAAGTTCCACACATCAACCTGATCAAAAAGTTAAAACACACCTGACAAAAACTTCACAGGCTTCTATGTGAATGCGGCCAGGTACAAGTCCTGGGTAAGTTTAATGGAAAATATACCCCTCCACAGTTGCATCTCTTAGCCAAAGGTAGATGGATCGTAAAGCAGATCTTGGATAGAGTTTCTTATCCTCTCCAGTGAAAAAAAGGGAATGTGCGCACAAGCCATAAAGCTTACTCCTCATGCTATCACTAGCTTTTATGTGGATGCGGCCAGGTGCAACTCCTAAGTGATTTTGACGGAAAATATACTCCTCCAGTTGCATCTCTTAGCAAAAGGTAAATCGATCGATCGTAAAGCAGATCTTGAACGGACCCTCTCTAGTGTAAAAAGGGTATGTGCGCACAAGCCATTCCATTGAAATTACGCCGGAGTAGAAAATTGAAATACACAACTAGGTCCTAAACATGGTGTTTCCCCTCATCAGGGGGACCATGCAGCTCAGTAGTAGAGGAGCCCATCAACATGAGGAAATCCTGGGTTCACTTCCTACCCTACCCATTGTTTTCAGAAGTTAAAGAACAACGGTTGTGTATAGGAATTCCCAGACCTGGGTATAAATGACTTATGTCACCTAAGTGGGGATGTTAGAATATATATCCACAGCTGCACATGACCGCCCCTCATCAAGAGGAAATGTAGCTCAGCGGTAAAATGACTTCAGAGAGAATGTTTGAATACAAATCCTCAGCAGATTAGCAGTAAAATGGCCAGGGGCGGGTCTTCAGTTCCATTCCTAACCTCTCCCAGTGTTTTAACAAAACCATATTAATTTTAAACACACCCACATCAAGAACTCGATCACACAAAAACGCACACCAAAACCCTAAACCAGCGTGCTCAAATGCTAAATACCATCACTGCTACATTTAACAACTTTCCAGCACAACGACATTAAAAATCCATTAATCATATCCACAGCAGAACAAAAAAATCGACTGGCATACCCACATGCTAAAACACAATCCATGCTGAACTAAATTTACATCAAATTTCAGCACAACCACATCAAAGATTCATTACCTACATTCACCACAGATTTAAGTCTAAGCTGGCACTCCCAAATGCCAACACGCCATTCCCAGTGCATTTAATCCGATTTTAATGCAGGCCCACATCTATAAAATCAATGACAGAGACCCTTTTTCTATGAAATCTAAAACTAGCAATACCCAAATGGTAACATCCCATTCCCAATGCCCTGAAGTCTCCTAAGCACACCCAAAAGAGAAACATTCAACTAATTTTAAAAAGAATAAAGGATAAAATATACTGCTAACACCACTTGGACCAATTTGACCTGTTTGACATGTGTTAAGAGTTAAGACCCTTTGATGACAGGGGGAAACCAACTCCTGAAGGTCATAAACATTTCACTGGACCAACTTGGCCTTTTGGACATGTGTTAAAACTTAAACCCCGTCGATGACAGAGGAAAACCAACTCCTTAAGGGAAATATCTCCTGAAGGTCATACACATTTCCCTGGACCAACTTGGCCTCTTGGATATGTGTTAAGTTAACCAACTCCCGAAGGTCATACACAATTGCCTTGCAACACAAACAGAAAGCTCTGCACCGACAAGGATTGAACCTGGACTGTTTGCATATGTGTTAAGTTAACCAACTCCCGAAGGTCATACACAATTGCCTTGCAACACAAACAGAAAGCTCTGCACCGACAAGGATTGAACCTGGACTGTTTGCATAACAGAGCCCCATCCCAGCCACTAAGCCACAACCCCACATCAAAAACCCAGTGGTAACAAAGCAGATTACTCATATCCACAGCGGATTACAGGTTAAACTCCCATACCCGAATGCTAACGCATCATTCCCAGTACATTTGAATTGATTTTAACCGAAACCCAAATCCGAATAAAGTAAGTACAGAAATACATACATCTACAACGAGTTGCCTTGAATTCTCAAACTGGCATGCCCAAAAGGCAACATGCTATTCCCAATGCCCTAAACTCAATCCGCGCAAACCCAAAGAGAAAACAATAATAATAAATAAACCAATTTGAAGCAGAACCCCATAAAATACTCAAATTACAACAAAGCAGATTACTGACACCCACAGCAGATCAAAGGTTCAACCAGCAAACCCAAATGTTAACGCACCATTTCCAATGCATCTGAATTAATTAAAAAGGAGATCGAAATCAAAAAACCAAAGTCCTACATCTACCCCAAATTGCCATGAATTCCAGAATAGCATACCCAAATGGCAGCATATCAATTCCCAATGCCTTGACATCAATTTCAAGCATAACCAAATCAATATCTACATACACATAATCGCATACATAGATTAAAGGGAAACTAAAGCATACCTTGTAGCGATTGACCAAGTTCTTCCACTTGCATTTGCACTGCTCTGAGCTCCTCCTGAAACCCTTCTCCTTCATTCTGGAAGAGATAAGCTCCCACAGAGTCTTGTTCCTCTTTGTTTGAGTGAAATCCTTCTCCAGCTCAGCCCTGATGGCAATGAATTCCTTGGTCTCTGTGAATCCCCATTGAGGAATCCTATCATCCTTCTTGAGGCTGCTGCTAAGACCACCACCACCATTGTTTGTCACAACGTTGCTATTATTAGGCCCACCAAGGTGATCTCCAGATGAGATTGCCACAGTGGGAGTTAACTGCAGAGGCAGGGCGGCCATCACTCCCAATCCCATGCCTTCAACCTCTCCGCCACCGCCCATCATCATTTTCGCTCGTTTTCTTTTATTGTTTCTCGACAAATACTAAAACTCAAACTCTTACTCGAATGTCTGAAACCTCCAGAGGCCTATCGATCTATGTAATAAAATTTATTGGCGTGTGGATGTGGGATTTTAATGGCGGTGAGGAGGGTATTTATATTTTATGCTGTTTGGGTGTTTGACGCGGACAAAGCCGCGTTTTTCTTGGCGGTGTGAACGCGGAGAGGATTACAGTTGGATTTTGGGTCACTTATCTCCATGGCCGTGTGAACGCGGAGAGGATTACAGTTGGATTTTGGGTCACTTATCTCCATGGCCGTGTGAACGCGGAGAGGATCGGGGTTGGATTCTGGGTTAATTATTTTCTATTTTTTATATTGTTTTTAATAATTTCGGCGCGACCGCGTTGGTGTGCGCCATAGCGTGGAAAAACCAACTCTGATCAATGTATGAATGACAACCATTGCCCAACCCATTTCAAGGTCCCCAACAAAACCCTAAAGTCTCATAATAGAAGTTTCCTCCAATATATTCTTCTTCTCAAGTTTGACCAATGTGAATACAACACACAATTTTATAAGTGTTAGTAAATGTGGCTTAATGATAATCAATAAATATGGTAATGTTATAAGTGTTAGTAAATATGGCTTAATGATAATCAATAAATATGGTAGATTTCTAATGATAAGATTTAGTCAAAAGTTTAATTTAAATAATCATTATGGTCTTGATCATAGAATTTTATAATTTAAATCATTTTAGTAAATAGTTATCCTCATATATTATTAAATCTAACTAAAATTATAAAGTGGTTAGAGGATGGTGGAGCAATAAAAAAAATATTTTCTAAAAATTATTAGTATTTATAATTAGAATCATAAAGTAATAGGAGGATAGTGAATCATTAAACATGAAGATTATAATTAGAATCATAAAGTAATAGGAGGATAGTGAATCATTAAACATGAAGATTAGATACGGCACACTGCAATAAACGGACGGACGGACACAACAGCCAACGAAAGCCAACGAACGACGTATAGTGTTGTAAGGTGCACCAAGAGGTAGAGAGGTGGTATCTTAGTATGCTTGCCGGGTTCTTAAGCTGCTGGCCGGTTGAAGTGACCAGAGGTTCTGTATGCAAAGGTGGGATGCTTGCCGAGTGCTTGCCTACTTCGTGTGGTGCGTGCTTGATCCCTAACGCTTGCCTCCTTCGTTTGGTCGTCGTGGTTGATCAATATTGCTTGCCCCATGAGGTTGGAATGATCGCTACCACTTGTCCCCATGAATAGAAAAGGAAGATTAGATGGTAATTTAATTTGAATAACTATTTTTACTCTGGTTTAAATTATATTGAAATTAAAATATATATATATATATATATAATTAGAATTAGAAAATAATAAATCACTAAAAAGTGAAAATTTAATGGTAATTTAATTTGAATAATTATTTTTATTTTTCCATCGTTTAAATTATTTAAATTATATAGAAATTTAAAAGTTTTAATTTGATTTTGTCATATGTTGATAAATAAATTAGAATGAATAATCAAAAATAAGAATTTAAATTCTTAATAATAACTTAGTTTGGATAACCACTTTTATGTTTTAGTTAAGGTGGACTAAATCATTTTAAATATAAAACACTTTTAATTTGAATAACCATTTTTATCTTCCCATCATCTAAGTTGTTTAAATTATATAGAAATTTAAAAGTTTTAATTTGATTTTGTCATAAAGTATAATAAATTAAATTATAATGAATAATCAAAAATATGAATTTAAATTCTTAATAATAATTTAGTTGGCTAACCACTTTTATCTTTTAGTTACGGTGGACTAAATCATTTTGAATGTTAAAAGCTTTTAATTTTATATTATTATTATAAAATTAACATTTATTTATCATTACACATCATTAACTATGATCGTAAAAAATATTGTAGATATCAGTACAATCATTACATTATTCATTAATAGATTATAGTGGATGATAAAAAAATGAAAATTCAATGGTAATTTAGCTTGGTTTCTCACTACCCTCCTCCATTCATGATGTCCTATACTTTAAAGATAATCACTATCCTCTTCCAATCACAAGGTAGTAAGGTTTAGGAATAATCACCTTGTTTCCTCAATCATGATACCCATGGTTTAAGGATAATCACTACATTCTCCGATCACAAACCTCTCTGGTTTAATGATAAGCACTAGAATTCTGTAATCACAAAACCCTATGGTTTAAGGATAACCATTTCCACCCTCTAATCACAAGATCTTCTTCTTTAAATCAATTTGAAATTGAAAAGATCTTGTTTTTACTGTTGTTGATGTGAAGTCAACATTTATTTTTCATGATATCAATAGGCGTGTTTACAATAGTATGAAGAAAATGCACATAAGTGATATTATAGTAACAATTAATAAATGGCAATAAGTGATATTATAGTAACAATTAATAAATGGCAATAAATGACTAGCGACAAGAATCTAATAGTGCTTAAGAATCTGAATAGTGATTTAGTTTGGATAATCATTATAACTCCTAAATTTTCAACCATCTTGAAATTAAAACTTTTAATTTTGTTGTTGCAAAATTAACATGTATTTATCATTGAGCATCATTATGTGTAATTTTACCAATATAAATTGGTATAGTTGTAACAATAATTAATATCTAATAAAAAAGACTAGGGAACCAAAAATAAAAAATTATAGTGATTTAACTTGAATAATCGTCATTGTTTTCTAATCATGAAATCATGTGGTGTATACTATCTTAAGATTAATTTTTTTTACTTATATTATTATTATTATTACAAAATTAACATTGGAATGTTATTAAACATTAAAAACATATATTTATAAAAGTATAAATAGTTATTGATGGGTATAATTATAATAATATGCAACAATTAATTAATTATAAATCTTTTAAGATAAATACCTAACAATACTTTAGCATAGTTAATCATTATTATTTGCTAATCATAATATTTAAATTATAACTAATTCAATTATTAAGTAATATAACAACATTGTTTTAATTAATAAAAATAGAAGTCAATTTACATTGAAATTTAATATATCATTTTTCTTTGAAGTAAGAAACAAATTTATAATAATCAAAATTAGTAACTTTGTTTTTATGGATACAATTTCAAGATCTTGACAAATAACACTATCATTTTCTATAAAAGAAAAAATAAAAATAAAAATCTAATCATCTAAATAACTTTTAAAATAATATTAATTATGATCCATTAAAAATATATATATATATATATATATATAAATATTCATTTTATTAACCTTTTAGTATGAGAATGTCCTTAACAAAAATGTATAAAAATTTACCGATTGTATATTTTAAAATAATATTAATTATGATCAATTAAAATAATATATATATATATATATATATATATATATATATATATATATATATATATATATATATTATTAACCTTTTAATATGAGAATGTCCTTAACAAAAATGTGGCCACCCCCACCATAACATTTGTCCCCATAAAAAAAACTTATGATTAAGATTTTGTCTTTCAAAATCACCTTTGCAACTTGTAAAGTGTAAGACTTGATCTTACTAGCCAAAGGTGACAAAGGGAACTAATTTACTTCCCATGTTACAATATTCTTCACATAGCCGTGTATGACATGACCTGTCTATGCACTTAAAAGTTATTTATTTATAATAATAAAATAGTAAGTTGTGTTTATCTGGTCATGTTGACAAGTTTTGAAGTGTTCAAATCCAATATATCCACGTGGCAATTATGGATTTTATGATTCTCTAGGGTATCTGTCTATATCATAAGGTCATAACTTTAACAAACATGAAGCCCAGATGACTTGTGAAACTCTTCTAATTTCACCCACACTTTGGTTTTCTTTCAAATAATGTTGAAAATGTGTAAGTGTAGTCTATTCACAAGACAAAGGAAATAGACTTGGAAAGTATTTTACAATTTTAAGAAAATGTATTAGTTGGGTTGTGAAGGACTGACAAATTGGTGGATGTTACCATCATTTAAATATATTTGTTTTATCATGTTTAGAGAAGGTGGTATGAAAAGGAAGTGGGGTGGATATATTGTATGAAGGGAGGTGCTTTTGGATGTTGAGTTATATGGGATGTTTTTGCTCTTAGATATGGAATAGGACTGGATACTTTTAAATATATGAGTGAATATGTATATATTAGAATTTTTAGTTTAATTATATGGTTATGGGTTACACATAAATAATAATATATGTGATTCAATAGTTGTAATTAATTAAATTTATTAAGATAAATTCTTTTACAGTTGATGCAGTGATTATTGTCGAAGTTTTTAAGATGAAATTTTTTTATTCTCAAAGTAATTTGCTACTATTGAAATCTTACACTTTGTGTTGTAATTCTATTTGCAAGCATAAATGAGGTGCTACATTATGACTTTGAATCATTATAATTTCTAATTACAAACAATGACTTAATTTACTCAATTAAAGTAGTGAAATTATTTACAACTATTACAACTTCAATTTTTGGATTGTGGGTATAGTAATCTTTGAACTCAAGAAGCTAGAAGGCTCTTCTTAATTATAAAAATTTCCCAAATTCAAAAAAAGAAAAAGGAAAAAAAATAATCTTAAAGCTATATTAGAATTCAAACATGTCTACTTTAAGCTATACCAAACGTCAAACATGGTCTTAAGCTATTACAACTTCAATTTTTGGATTGTGGGTATAGTAATCTTTGAACTCAAGAAGCTAGAAGGCTCTTCTCAATTATAAAAATTTCTCAAATTGAAAAAGAAAAAAAGAAAAAAAAAAAAATTGAGCTATATTAGAATTCAAACATGTCTACTTTAAGCTATACCAAATGTCAAACATGGTCTTAAGCCAAACCATTTGCCAAAAATAAAGATGGTGTTTATCCAAGCTCAAATTTAATCATGGTTTTGAGCCAAGTATCAAACAAGTTATTGAGCAAAAATTCAAATCAAGTTTTAATTTGACATAGGAAGTTAAAATACATACATGCATTATGTCAAGTTAAAGCAATAAAGGCATTATCTTCTTGATATTTCCCAACACTCCTTTTTGTTCTAACATATCAACTCTACAACTTGACAATCAATAACACATTGCAAAATGTCTTTGGTCTTTGCCTTAACATCAAGTATAACCTGCAAATTCTTGAATTACACACCCTTCTTGATGGAAATAGGGCTTATCTTCAATAATGTGATTTTTTTGTTAACTTAATATTACTTTGGTTGTTATAGACAATAATAGGAATAATGGTCATTCAAATCTTTCTTACAACAACATTGTGTTGCCTTACAAGAGAGCAAGGGACAAATATTGTGATGTGAAGGAAAGTGTTTTAGTTGATATCAACTTGAGGATATTTACATGAAAGGCAATGTGAACCAGTGTTTCACAACTCATACAACATATCAACCTCACAGGTTACCCTTGTAGGTTTTAACCCTATACAGAAATTACCCGTAAATGAATTCTTAAAAAATAGAACAAATATACAATGTCAAGAACATAAAAAATATACATAGAGATTTTCTCCTAGAACCCAAAACTGGGAAAACCATATTTATTTTTCATTATATTCCTTTCAATGTTACAATACATTATATACATGTTGAAATTCATAAACCCCAATCCATTAACCCTAGATTAGAACATAACCATAATTCCCTTAAACAGATCTACAAAATTCCATGGGCAAAACCATCATGTCAATGCACAAAATATTATGCGCAAAACCATGGGTGGGTCCACCCACCATCCTTAGGTCTGCACCTCATCCTTTAGTCTGCATAAAAAAAAATTCCCAGGGCACTGCCCCAGACCAAGGGAGGTACCACCCCCCCACGATCCCCCCGTTGTGCTCGACGCAACATAATAGCACATGTAGCTAGTCATGGAAAGAATATAATACATACCCAACAATCCTAACAAAATCAATAAGAGGGATAGCTTCATATAAGAGGATAACTACTCATGTGAAAAATAACTAAGAGATGTTATATTTATAACTAGTCACCCTACCTCAAAGTTGAGGTAAGACACTTTCATGTATTTATTCCACGAATTGTAAATCATCCTAACTTGTTTCCATCATGTTTTCCTTCTGCTTACGAATTTCATAAGTGCAACTCATGAGAAGTTTGCAAGTTGCTAGGTAGAAACACATGAGCACCCTCTAGATGGACCGAAAAAATAAAACAAAAGCATAATGCATTTGCATCTTGTAAAGAATGTGGAGTCCATGCACTTGTACACTCTGGATTTTGCTCCCTAATTATTGGATCCACCTTTCAATCGTGTAAATTTATGGCTCATGGGTGGGAGGGGGGACACCACACTCTTATGTTGGTAAAATTGCTCGATATATATTATTTGTTGGCCCTAATATCATCTTGTTGAACATAGCCCTCCTGATTCTACAAGTCTAATTCGATCTTGAGTAGGGTTTGAATTTTTCTCAAGATCGTCTTCCATAACAAGGTCATCATTTTTAGCATAGTTGAGTTTGATATGTTGTCAAGACTAGAGGAGCCGAAGCCAATATGTATTGGATCAATATACTATTTCACATCCATCTCGATGCTTCTAGAGTGGAAAATTTGGAGGAATCAACTTGCAAGGTCATTTTTACTGAAGATCCTAGTTTGGAAATTTTCGAGTGAAAAAATTCAAGATTTATTTTGAGGCCTTAAGTTACCACTTTTTGTGGTCCCAACCTTACTATGGACATATATTCCATATTCTACATACTAATACCTTTCCAATGGCACAAGAATCATCTTAAGCAAAGCTCGTATGAGAAAGTTATGCCTCCCCAGACTTGACCTATCGAAATTGACCACCATAATTTGGGAGGATGCCACTTAGCCCCCATTACTCATGGGAAAGGGGTTGACCATGTGGGAACTATGAAGAAGAGTCTAGAAGGGTTGAATTGCAATTCGTATTAACAGTTGAATTGGTCAAATTTAACCCCTAGTTGGTTATCAAGCTATGTTATAACTGAGCCACTAGTGTAGACTTTTACTTATAGATTCAACGACTTATGTGATATGCTAAAACATAAGACAATAATCTACTCTATTCATCAGGGGAAACAAAAAAATTGATCGATGAAAACACTAAGCAAAAAAGGAAGAATTTCAATCGCACATAACATAATATTTTTATGGGGAAAACAATTGCTCAAAACCCTAACTATCTATATTGCATTAACCTAAAGTTATGGTAGAATTGGCTAGGTGTTGGCTTGAGATGGCTTGTGAGGTAGAGAGATAGATTATACTTGTGCAGGAATTGTTCAGGTTGAACAAGCAATGTATTTTCTTCTCATATCTTCTGGTTAATGCAATATAGATAGTCGGGGTTTTGAGCAGTTTCTTTCCCCATAAAAATATTGTGTTATGTGCGATTGAAATTCTTCCTTTTTGTTTATTGTTTTCATCGATCAATTTTGGTTTATGTTGAAGAGTAGAGTAGATTCTTGTCTTGTGTTTTAGCATATCTCTCAATTGGGTCTTCCTTTGAACTGAAATGCATGAGTTATATTTGAGCGAATTATCAGTCATCTGATTAATCACTGCATGTGAATTAAATTAAATTTAATTTACTTGACCTCTCACTAGTTCCTCCAACAGTTAGAACTAGTTTAATTGAATTAAATAATTACAACTCAATTAGAACTCAACCCGGGCCCCTAAAATTTAGGAATCACTGTAAATGACTCTAGATAGACTTCCAGCTCGAATTTATTGAGCCAACTAAGTCAAAGTAACTTACTTAACATTACAAGTTGTTATGAGAATAGAATTACAATTTAATTCAAGGACAAATTAAATTGAAATTTCTAGACTAAAAAAGCATCCAAACTGAATTCGTATGATGCATCTGTCATCAAAGTATGTGACTGCTACTACTTACTGCACTGTCTACTGAAAAGTTTGTGTTGTTGTTGACTCTGCACTATTGCCAACTATGCTATGCACTCCCTAGTATTTGACTGCTACTAACCTCTGCCTCTGTCACTTTGACATCTGACTGCATCAATCGCCACTAATCCATCTTGCTACTTTGTAATGCGGGATCTTGTAGCAAGGTAATGATCCATGAGACAAAACATCTCAATGTACCTTGCCCAAATTTCTGAAACTCTTAGAGTAAGGTTTCATATCGCCCCACCTCACACTTGAAGGTATGGTTGCATGTGCTCCCTCTTCCCACTTGGCTCAAAATTTCACCCTACTAGAGGTCTCTACTTGAGTGGATGTCTCCACTCGGTCTCCTCTCCGCTTCTCCAATTGTGGCTTCTCTACAACTTGTTGAGGCTACTTCTAAGGCCGCTTCTAAGGCTGCATGTTGAGAGGTAATTCATGCTTCCTCTCAACCACCAAGTCTCTAACATTTTTCTTTCTCCTCAAATATTTACATGCATCTTGTACTTCAAGTGAATACAAGTTCTTGACTCACACACAGATTTGTTTCATCTGTCTCGCCGTCACAAAATTTTCTAGAAAAAAAAGTGTTGATTTTAAATCGGTTTGCCTCATCCAAACTCCAATTCGGCCAATTTTTTTTTGAATTTGGGTATTTTTTCACAAGGAATCCAGATCTGCTATTTGTTTTTGAAAAAATTTCACAAAAATTTTCAGATCTTCTCTGCAAACTCTCTGCCCAAAAAATTCATGCTTTGATACCATGTAGACTTTTACTTGTAGATTCAACACACATAACACAAAGGAAGAATTTCAGTCACACATAACACAATATTTTTCAGGGGAAATAAATTGCTCAAAACCTCGATTATCTATATTGTATTAACCAGAAGATCTGAGAAGAAAATACAATGCTTCTTCAACCCGAACAATTTGTGCACAAGTACAATCTATCTCTCTGCTTCACAAACCAGCTCAAGCTAATACTTAGCCAAATCTGTTGCCTACCAAGCCCCTACTTCCTTGCACAATTCTTGAGAGAATTAGCCATATTTAAGTGGGAAATTCCCCACTCATAACTGCGCAATCCATCCATAGGCCTTCTACTGATTTCATGCACCATCTGTACAACTCGGAAACTTATATAACTGATAGTACATTGTCCTTAAACTCTAATCTCAATTGGGTCTTTCTCTGAACTGACATGCATGAGTTATATTTGAGTGAATTATCAGTTATCTAATTGATCATTGCATGTGAATTAAATCCAATTTAATTCACTTGACCTATCACTAGTTCCTCCAACAGTTAGAACTAGTTTAACTAAATTTAACTCAGTTAAATTGAATTAAATAATTACAACTCAATTAGAACTCAACCTGGGCCCCTAAAATTTAGGAATCACTCTACATGACTCTAGATAGAGTTCCAACTCGAACTTACTGAGCCAACTAAGTCAAATTAACTTAGTTGACTATTACAAGTTGCTATGAGAATAGAATTATAATTTAATTCCTAATTTAATTCAAGGACAAATTAAATTAGAATTTCTAGATGTTATTTTTAACATTTATTGTTGTTATTTTCAACAACTAGTAGGAAAAGGGGTTGCATTCTATTCAAGTGCATTTTGTTCCATAGATGAACAAGGTAGCTAAGAGTGGATAGAGAGAAAGAGAGAGAGAATAGAGAGGTTTTGTGTATTGTAGTAGCCGATGGGCCACATGCCTCACTCTTTTGTACATGCATACATTTCCATTCAAAGAAAGATATAATAGAGCAGTGTCACCATCTAATTGGGTTTTCTCCTGTAAGGGTTTCACATATCATATCTTGAGTTCATTATGGTTTATGAGTTTTATTTCAATGTTCTCTATTTTGTACATATTTTATTTATTACATGCATAAGCACAGCATAGTAATTAATGAATCTAGAAATCTAAGGAGAAATTGACCCTCATAGTGTAGATTTTGATTTTAAGTATTATTTCATCAGATTTGTTGTGACGAATTGTCTAGTGGAATGTCCATGACAATTTACAAATCATATTATTATTAAAGCAATTTTCTTTGGGTATATTATGGGAGTTGTAGGGTATCCAAATCGGTTAAGTTGAAAGTCATAAAACCCCAACCATGGTTGACAAATCTATTGATAACCCTCAAGAACCCACAGAGGAGAGATTTGCATGGCTAGAAGCACAAGTTACAAATATAAACCATAATGTGAGCCTCCTCACAATAGCCCTGACCATTAAGATCAGGCTATTAAGAGAAGATGGAGGTTCCGATGCAGAGGTCAGGTTAGAGGGAACATGGAGGGATTTGGAAGAACTGGAGAAGGAGCCTAAGAAAGAACCCAAAAAGGAATAACTCAGTTCAAGTGTTGTGAATCATTCACAATTGCTATTAAAGATGGACGTGAATGTTAACATAAAGCCATATCAAGGTGAGATTGACGATTTGAAATTAAATCATTGGTTGTAGCAATTCGAGGCTTATTTTAGCATTCACACATATAGGAAGAACAAAAAATTTCATTTGGACGCCTGAAATTAGAGTGTCATTCCTTGACCTGGTGAGAAAGCCACGCAAAAACCATGATATTGGAAGGATATCCTTTGCTGACTAAATGGAAGGATTTCCAAACTCTCATAAATTTAGAGTTCTACCCTACTAGGTATGCAGAGGACCAATGGATCTTATGGCATTACTTAAGACAGAGACAGAGATATAGTGTACAAGAGTACACCATAAAATTTAGGAAGATGGTAATAATGTTAGGTATCTACCAAAACAACCTAGGCATACTCCTTAAGTATTTGGAGGGGTCTACAGAGCCATTTGCAAAAGCAAGTGATGTTGTTCAAACATAGAGAACATAGGCCAGAAGAAAGGGAAATCAAGCAGGTCAAAGAAAAAGGAGCAGTGGGAAGCTTCCAAGGAGGGGAAGAAGAAGTGGAAAGGGGGTAAAAACAAAAATACAACAGCCAAAACACACAAATGCAAAGATTCCAACAACCATTGTAACATTGATGGTCATACAAAGGAGAAGTGTTGGAAGTCACATTCTAAGCTTAGCCCAAAGAATTGAAAGAAATATGGTAAGAAGAAAAATCCCATGGCCATAGAGTCAAGTAATCAAGTGGAAAGTAGTTCAGATGTGGATGGGAAGATTGTAGGTACATAAGTGCAAAAGTGAATGAATTTGAGTTTCCTTTAGCAAAAGGAAGAGAAGGAAATGAGTAGACTCTTCCATATAAACATACAAGTTAGGAAGACGAAAATTGATGCTCTATTCGACTTGGGATCATAGGAGAATTTCATAGTAGGAGATATGGTCAAGAAATTGGGATTAGAGAGTCTTGACCATCATAGCCCATATCCATTGGAATGGGTCAACAAGGAGGCTAGGTTAAGGTAAACAAATAGTGCAAAATCAAATTTGTTATTAGTGTTGATTTTATTGATGAAGTAGAATTAGATGTAGTTCCACTTGATGTATGTGGAGTTGTATTTGGGAGTCCCTATATGTACATGCGAGATGAAATCTTCATGCAGACCACCAACAAATACCACCTGATCGAGGATGGAAAATATTTCATCATCAATGCACATAAGAGCAAGTAAAAGATCTGACTAGTAAGTTCCAACAACCAAGCTAAAAAGTTGATCGATTGTAGGAATAAGTATGTTTTGTTGTTTTTAAGAGAATATTAGTCTGTAGAAGAGTCCATGAGAGCTAAGTCATCCCTGGAGGGGTGTACTAAGGAATACAAATAACAAATGGAAGAGTTATTGTAGGAATATAGGGGTGTGTTCCAAGATCCTAAAGGCCTACCACCCAAGAGGGAATTGGAGCATGAGATCCAGTTGTTTCCTGACACTTTGTTGCCAAACATTGGGCTATATGTGTAGTGCATTATAGAGGAAAACAAATTGAATAATAATTTGTAGCATCTACTATAAAAGGGTATCATTTAAGCAAGTACCTCACCATGTGGATCACCCATCATCCCTGTGCCAAAGAAGGATGGGACTAGGTGGATGTGCATTGATTATAGGGCATTAAACCAAATTATGCTCAAGAATAGGTACCTCTTTCCCAAGATAAATGATATTATTGGATTAATTGTAGCAAGCCAAACACCACCAAGATGGAATTAAAGTCAAGGTATCACTAGGTTTGAGTCAAAGAAGAGGATACCTGGAAGACCACCTTTAAAACTAGACAATGTTTATATAATTGGTTAATGAAAGATATATTGTTCCCTTTTATAGGTTCACTTTTATTTATTTATTTGGATGATATATTGGTATAAAATTCTACATGGGAGGAGCACATGTCACATTTGATGCAAGTGTTAGAGACATTGAAGAAGCACCAGTTGGTAGAAAATCTTAAGAAGTGTGAGTTTGCACAATAATATTTGGTGTATCTAGGATATGTGATAGGTGGGGGACAGTTGAAGATAGATCATGCCAATATGGAGGCCATCGTGAAGTCATTGATGCCTACTAATGTTTATGAGGTGAAGATTTTCATTGGGGCTGCATAGTACTCGAGGAAATTCATAGCCTTGTTTTTAGTAGAACATAACCACTCCACACCATAATAGTGAGTGGCAAGAGTTTCCAATGGAGAAAGGGTCAACAAAAGGCCTTTAAGGAGTTAAAGAAGAAAATTAGTCAAGCACTAGTTATGGCATTACCAAACTTGCAACAACCCTTTAAAGTGGAGACAAAGGTGTGTGGGTATGCTATGGGATCAATCTTGATGCAAGGAGGAAGGTTTATATGCTACCATTATGAAGTATTTCATGGGGATGTTCTCAACTACCCTACCTATTGTTGTAACATGATTAGTTTTGATAATTTAAATTTTCTGATATAATAGCTTTTAATAGTTTAGAAATAATAAATGGGTTTGCAAGAGTAAATGTGCCCTCAAAATGTAAATTTAAGTTTCATTAGAAGGTTGATTTAGTTAATCATGCATTTAAACATGATTAAATGATGTGATAAATTAAATTCAAACATGGTTTACAAACCTCTGAGAAATAATTTTCAAAAACTGAAAGTGATTTTTGTTTCTAACATCCTCATGTACAAAAACCTCACTCAGTTTCGTAACAACTATTATGGATTGGGAGATGCAAATGCATCTTTGAAGGCATGTTTTCCAGAAATTTCCTGTTTTAGTCACCTTTTTGCAGAGGATATTGTGACTAAAAAAAGATGAATATTTGGAAACTTGAAGAGGTTGTGGTTCATAATATTCCATAATACAAAATCCTATCTCACTTTTCATACAGGTGTTAGGGGTTTGGAGATACACTCTCATCATGTTTAGCCTATTTTTCTGATTGTGCAATGTCCTGTTTAAGCCACCTTTTTTAAGAAACTATTGT
Source organism: Pinus tabuliformis (assembly GCA_031772625.1). Lineage (NCBI taxonomy): Eukaryota > Viridiplantae > Streptophyta > Pinopsida > Pinales > Pinaceae > Pinus > Pinus tabuliformis. Next base: position 1,731,917,464 of record CM062817.1, read on the forward strand.
GGATAATTAAAGATGAATATTGAGAAATTGGAGGAGGTTTTTGTTCCTAAGATACTAAACTACAAAAAGCTCTCTTATTTTTTACACGTATAGCACGGATTGATTTATTCGAAGGGATGAATGGACCCTATTTTTCAGAAATTCAGGAGGAAAAAGCTCAAAGAGAGTTAGTGACTTGGAGGCCACCTCATCAAATATGAGTTGCAATAAAATTCAAATTTCCCTTCTTTATCAACATAAATCCTCAAGGATAGTACAAGAACTCTTCAAATAAGTTTAGTTACATTTGTTTGTGTTCTATATTGTAATACAGTTTTCAGATATCTGTAATAGCTCTTGATATTTTTATCAAGACATTTTGTGGGGAAATTGTATAAATACTTCATCAATTGAAGTAATATGGGTTGACTTTTGATGTCAAGGCTCTTAAACTATGTAATAGCTTCTCTTTTATAATTCTAGTGAAAGCCTTCCGGCTCCAGTTATGGCAAAATTTTGTGTTTCTTGTATGTCTTTTTGGTGTTTTCATAAATTATTTCTACATATGTTCAAAGCAATTGTAGGAAGGTCTGGGTAAGGTATATTAAGTCTTAATCTCTCTGAAATTCCCTGTAAAATTATAACCTTTAGAAAGAGATAAGCTTATTTGACTATTTGTCCATGATAACTCCTCTTTGATTGGTTTTTGTTTTATGTTTTCTAAAAGCCATTAAAAGAGATTAGCTTATTAGACTATCTGTCTGAAATAGCTCCTCTTGGAATCGGTTTCACTTTGGCCTTATGTTACCTTTGAATATGTTTTTGTTGGGTTGTAGATCTTCTACACACATCTAAATTTCCCTAGCTGTTAAGTAGTTAGTTTGACTGCTTAATTATTAGGAATTTCCTTACATTCTTCTATCATAATCCTTGAAAAGCTAAGTCATTCTGTCAGGCTGGAAGCTGACACGTTCTAAAGGGACGTTGTGAGAGAGGCCTTAAATCATAGATAGGGATTGCCATTTATCACTAACCACCCCCAATTAAAACCATAAATCTGTCCATTGTGCTTCAAAGGTTGTTGTTCAGTGATAGGTGAACAACATTAAACAAGCCTCGTAACCACTGGGGGAGCCCCCTCTGGTTCAAGGGCCAGCTTGAATCTAAAGGATGGTTGAGTTGGTTTCCTAGTGTAGTTTCTGCAACCAAGAATTGCCTACGGGAAAGAAGCACAACACCTACAACAAGGAGCTCTATGCATTGGCACAAGCTATTAAGAAGTGGAAACACTATCTGATGGGAAAGTAGATAGTAATACACTCCGATCACTAGCCCTTATTGTCCCTACAAACCCATAGTAAGCTACAACAAACTAGGCATTACAAGTAGGTGGGGTTTACATAATAGTGATCAAGTACAACAAGGGTAGCGCAAACAAGTTGGTTGACATGATTTCAAGGCCAGCCACATCAAATATCACAACTTTGGGAATTTTGATGCACATGGAGCCTTTCAACCATTATGCATACAAAGAGGCATATACAGAGGACAAGGACTTCAAGGAGGTGTTTCAATACTTGTAGAGCCAAAGTCATGTGCACGATGGTGACAACACAATTGACTACCATATCCAAAACAAATTACTATACGGGTCAGATAAGTTATGTGTTCCTAAAGGTGAGAAACTATAGTTGATCAGAGAGGCTCACACCTCCAAGGTTGCAGGGCACTTTGGCGGATGGAAGATATGTTGGGTGTGGAGCCTGATTATCTTCTGTATTCAAAGGTCTCAGCCGGATGTATACCCCAGGAAGACTATACACCCCTCCATGCGGGGGGGACTTGTCCCCCCAGTGGGGGTCCGGGGGGGCTAACCCCCCCGGCTGGGGAGTCCGAGGGCCAGCGGTCCCTTGGCGGGGGTTCGTGTTGTGGGGAAAAATGCCTATGCAGGACGATCCTATCCACCTAAGGTGTGACAGTGCCTTAGCAACAAACAGAAACAGCTATTCTGGTAGTCTTCCTTTATGAATTAAGAATGAAGAGAGATAGATGGACTAACCGGTGTCTTCCGTTTGTCCCTCGATCCGGTTTCTCTTCTCTTTGGGAGTTCCCAGCTACTTGCCTTCTCGCTCGCCCAGCTTCAACAGGTTTCTGCAAGATCACAAGAAGAGAACACTACACAAAGACATAGATTCATATTCATAACTAGTTCAGGATTAGAAATAAACTAAACATACTAATGCAATCATACATCAAAGACACATCATCATATAGGAAAAACCAAGATAGCTTTATTGATGAATAACAAGGTTCAGGAAGAGATACAACCCAGAGGGCTCCAATCCAGCATCTCCTTCCCAGCAAATGAAATTCCTATCTTCACCTTCCTTCAAAGCATTAAGCACCCAATGATCCCAATCTCAAACCAACAACAATTCTTTGCAATAACAAAATTCCAGCTTCTAGATCTCATGGAGGAGAGATCCATATATAGATGTTTGGAGAGAGGATGAGTCAGCTTGAGATCTGACTAGTGTCCTCTCCCTCTGTCAGTTCTTGCTTCCACTTGGAGACTAAGAGCCTCTTACTCATCACTAGTCGAATTCCTTGAGGCAAGTGTCATTGGAGAAGATTCTGGAAGCTTCCAGGGTCTTTCCACCTCGTTGAATGAACTTGCCATTTGTCACTTCCCGCTCAGCGCACCCTGGTAGTGATTCTACCTGCGTTGCAGTGCACCTAGCCAGTGTAATCTCTGCATTTCAGCGCAGACAGCTAGTGGAGCCTCTGAATTGATCCTGAATTGACTTGTTTTTTAGCAGTTTCTAGTGGAGAACTTCTGTGAATTGCTGTGGTTTGTTAGCCTTGTTCCTCTAGGGGTAGGAACGACATGTTTAGGGACTTTGGATCCCTTGGATTATGGACATTTCATGCTCAATGCTGTAAGGCACAAAAATGTATATAACAGTTGCCCCCTAAAGTATGAGGCCGTTTATCGGGTGAAATGCTTTATTAGGAGGATCCGAAGTTCATTCAATGCTGGGAGGAGACCTGTAATAAGATACAATACAATACATTATTTTTCATACTGCTTTCATGATCTAGCTGAGGCAGGCATTCCCATGCTCAGCTTTATAAATTCATTTTTCTGTACATAGAACAGACAATCGTCTGATGGTAGACTGATAATTTTGATGAAATTATCATCCTTTGGGTAGGATGATTATCTGCTGCAATGATGTACATGTCAATGTCTTTATCTTTCCTGAATATATATCGCAGCCCGGATGGATGAAACTAGATCCGGGGTCTTCAAACTCGTTTGATTTTCACTCTAAGTACAAGTCGATCCATGTGAGAAATGTTCTGAAGTCGAACATGGAAAGACATCGCTTGATTACCGGTCAATGAGGTAAACCGTTAACAAGCGCGAGAGGAATCACCGATAATGATAATGACCCTCAAGGTACTGCAGTACAATTCATGTGGTGTGAATAAAGGACTTGGCGTCGAACACCATGCAAAATCTTTCGGTCGAAGGTCATTGATGTATACCTGTCGCCGGAAGTGAAAAACTTGCCATTGAGGCATGCAAGATTCAAAGTACTGAAGGGGTTGTTCCTAGATCAACTTCTTGGATAATGAGCTGATGTCGACAAGAAGCGATCCGTCAAAGGAGGGCCTTAATGAATCCCACATCAGTGACACGGAACGGAGCAAATGATTTTGATGGAGGTGAAAATGATCTGATGACATATGATTCAGGGTGGCGGTCATGAAAGGATGAAGGATAATGTATGGTAGTGGATGGGACACGGTTGACTTCTCTGAACAACTTCTCTTGAACATATGGCGACACCTATGCGATGGATCGGTAGCATTACCCCAAATATGGATGGTATGGCGAAACCATGGTGATGTGACCGGTGAATGAAACAACCCATCCCGACTGTGGTACGGAGGAAAAGTGTCATGTTCAAGAGCGACTTGCTACCATCAAAGTTTTCTTGAGTTTCTCCCAATTTTTCCCCAGTCATTGCTGACCAGTACCTCTTTATTTTTGTCAAGCTTGAGGAGGATAACATATGCTTGTTCTATAACTTGCCCTTCGGGCAAGCCCATCGCTATGTTTTAACGAGCCTAGCGATAGTGAAACTTGTTCTCGTCTAAAGACAAGTTTGTCGCTATTTAATGCATTTAATGAGTCTAACGACAAAGATAACTCGGTCCTTTTCATTTTTAGAGAGTCTGAAAAGGTACGTAAAGTCAACTCCGAAAGTCCTTTTTCGTCATCTAATCCCTTAAGTCTGAAAAAGTATAAAACAATACAGAAGGGATGAGTTTTCGATAGTTTTAACGAGCCGAACAAAACAAGCGCTCGATCTTTTTGTGCAATAATCCCTCAGGTCCAAAAAGATTAAAATCTAGAGGAGGGATAGCTCTTCCGGTCACTTTAACGAGCTGGAAGGCCAAAACTCAGCAATCTTTTCATATTTTACGAGTCAGATGAAAAGAGCTTAAAGAAGACTCGTCTTTTGAGGAACGAGTGATAAAACGGGTTAGCAGCTGATTCCAGGTACAGGTTGGAATTTTCCAATCATGGCAGTGTCACAAGGATGGCTAGTGAAATCACTCTTCGCAGCTGTTCCTCAAAATGGGTAAACAATCATATGGAGGTGAACGATCGGCCAATGGAAAAGTGGAGGTGACGGTGCAAACACGACCAAGGCTTTAATGGCTGATAATGTTACATTCACGGTGGTTATTTACTGGAAGATAGTTCATTTTTTAATGAGCTTAAACGCGGAAAAACACTGCTCAGTCTTATGTTTATTTTTTAACGAGCATGAACTATGTGCTAAAACTGCTCGGATCTTGCGTTTATTTTTTAACGAGCATGAACTGTGTGCTAAAACTGCTCGATAACATGGTCTAATTTTGATTTTTTACCATAACTAGCTTTGCCCTTTTCAAAGATAGTACTGTACCTTCAATTGCTACATCAAACTAGTTAGAAATGAATAACATTTGCTTGAAAATGAGATTAAAACCCTAATATTTTGCTTTGAACTACGTAAAAAACAATTAAAAAGTGTTTTTACCTCTCATTTTACCATTTCATTTGAACTTGGTTTGTTGGAGCTTTGGAGGTGCCTCTTCCCCCTTGATTTTCACCAGCTGATTTCGGGAGATTCTGTGGACGATTCTCGGCGCCGTCTAGACCAGGTAGGAGCTAAACCCAACTATTTATCGCATGTTCCTAAGGGTTAAGATTTTGGAAAGACAGTTTGATTTAATTCAATACCAACATATTTCCAGAAACTTAAACACATTAACCGACTCATTAGAAAACTATGTGTTAGATAGACATTTGCGACATTTATAAAAAGAAACACATCATCATTGTTGTACATATGGATCACATAACTCAACCAGAATAAAACCCCGAAAATCAAAATATATATATATAAGCTGTTTATGGTTTACATATAATGTTCTATAACCAAGACAAAATCGGTCACATGACCCAAAAACTCAAAAATGCTAGGGGGCACCCTAGTCTAGTGATGCTCATGATAGCACGTCACAGCCTGTGCGATCATGCGTAAGAGACAAGTCCATCGTCTGGGCACACTAGTAGTATGCCGCTGTAGCTGCAACGGCAACTCGTCAATCCTCACATCTGGAATACCGAGAGTAAGGCTCTCAACCTGCTCCTGCACAGCTGTAAGGGTCTCAGCCACATCAAGGTCACGAAGAATAACCCTCCCGGTAGTCTCCCCTGCTGGGGTAACGGCTGGCGCTCTCGGGCGAACTGCTAGACGAACAGGACCAACATCTGCGTGCACACATGAGTTTGATTAAAGTCTTGATAGAATAAAGAACAAAGACATTATAAGTAAAAACAGTAAACAGTGATATGGTCGAAGATTTTACCAATAGCGCCCCACTGCTCGTCGTCCGGCAGTACCAAATCCGGATCGCCCCGGAAGTCCATGCCAACATATGGATACTCGGAATAGACCATCTCCTAACGCTCAAACCACCTGAAGAAGGTATCAGTGAAAGAAATCTGAGATTGACCGGCATGCCTAGACATGTGATCAACCCATCTCTGCATGCGTGGTTCAGTAGGAGAAGGCAAGTCGAGTGCAATGTACTGTGGCTGCATCAGTGGTATCTTCTCCAAAGCAAAGGCGGTCAAAATAGAACCAAACCCAAAGTTCTTCAGCTTCCCATCCTTTACCTTGGTTAACTGACTTTTCATCTGAAGAAGTACTGCATCACACCAGTTGAATATTTTCGGTTGGAGACACTCCAAGGCATGCTGCACATAGGATCTGTTGGCTACATGAAGAGACGCGCTACCGGCCATCCTACCAATAGTATACAAGATAGACCTGAGGGACCTGTCAGCAATCTCACGGATAACGATCTTGCCGTCTCTGCTCGGCTGAGATCCTTCCCTGCAATACTGGCGGACATAATCTCTCACAGAGTCACTCCCTCGGGCCGAACCTGACAAAGAAATGGGGGCACCCCGCCTCGACAAGCCAGTCAAGAAGTAAATGTCTACTACGGTCAAGGGGATAGATTTGCCCCTAATCTGAAATACTTGGTTGATAGGATCCCAAGCGTCGAGCAAATACTGCAGTAGAGAGATCTGCTGTCTCATGCTAGAGATATGGAAGAACTTCAGCAGGCCACAGTTCCGCAACGCGTTCACCGTGACAGGATCATGTAGGGCAATCATGTCCTCTTCTTCATGCTCTCGTTCTCGCCATGTAAGGGTCATTTTGCTCAAAGATACCTGCAAAACAAACAAGAGAAGGAGTAAGATCCTGATTTTGATGCAAAACAGGCAAAATTTTCATCAAAATATGTGCAACAAGTTCCTCTTTTTCGCCCAACGCACCTGCAGGAGTGGTTCACCTGCGTTGAATGTCAAACTGCCTTCATACTGGCTGACATTCAGCGTAGGTTTCGCTAGGCACAGGGTGCGTTGATAGGAAAACGAGCTCATGAAACCCCAGGAGCTCAGAAAAACAGGAAAAGAGGCACAGAACTCAGAGTCGCCAATTTGTTGTGGGGAAAAATTCCTATGCAGGACGATCCTATCCACCTAAGGTGTGACAGTGCCTTAGCAACAAACAGAAACAGCTATTCTGGTATTCTTCCTTTATGAATTAAGAATGAAGAGAGATAGATGGACTAACCGGCGGTCAATATTCCTGAATGCTATGTTCCCCGTGAAGGAGTGTTTTTATGTGTTAAGGATGACTAGTGTCGAATCAACTGTTATAGACATTTTTGTGCCTTACATCATTAAGCATGAAATGTCCATAATCCAAGGGATCCAAAGTCCCTAAACATGTTGTTCCTACCCCTAGAGGAACAAGGCTAACAAACCACAGCAATTCACAGAAGTTCTCCACCAGAAACTGCTCAAAAACAAGTCAATTCAGGATCAATTCAGAGGCTCCACTAGCTGTCTGCGCTGAAATGCAGAGATTACACTGGCTAGCTGCACTGCAACGCAGGTAGAAGCACTACCAGGGTGCACTGAGCGGGAAGTGACAAATGGCAAGTTCATTCAACGAGGTGGAAAGACCCTGGAAGCTTCCAGAATCTTCTCCAATGACACTTGCCTCAAGGAATTCGACTAGTGATGAGTAAGAGGCTCTTAGTCTCCAAGTGGAAGCAAGAACTGACAGAGGAGAGGACACTAGTCAGATCTCAAGCTGACTCATCCTCTCTCCAAACATCTATATATGGATCTCTCCTCCATGAGATCTGGGGGCTGGAATTTTGTTATTGCAAAGAATTGTTGTTGGTTTGAGATTGGAATCATTGGGTGCTTAATGCTTTGAAGGAAGGTGAAGATAGGAATTTCATTTGCTGGGAAGGAGATGCTGGATTGGAGCCCCCTGGGTTGTATCTCTTCCTGAACCTTGTTATTCATCAATAAAGCTATCTTGGTTTCTCCTATATACTGATGTATCTTTGATGTATGATTGCATTAGTATGTTTAGTTTATTTCTAATCCTGAACTAGTTATGAATATGAATCTATGTCTTTGTGTAGTGTTCTCTTCTTGTGATCTTGCAGAAACATGTTGAAGCCGGGTGAGCGAGAAGGCAAGTAGCTGGGAACCCTCAAAGAGAAGAGAAACCGGATCGAGGGACAAACGGAAGACACCAGTTAGTCCATCTATCTCTCTTCATTCTTAATTCATAAAGGAAGAATACTAGAATAGCTGTTTCTGTTTGTTGCTAAGGTACTGTCACACCTTAGGTGGATAGGATCATCCTGCATAGGAATTTTTCCCCACAACAAATTGGCAACTCCGCTGGGGAGATCTATTTAGTCATTTTATTTGTGTCTCTATCATTGTTTGTTTCATAGACTCAACGACAACAATCGAACTGCATCTGCTATTCTCAGATGCAAAGTAGACAGCTGCTGCTTTGATCCAATCACTGGATTTGTCTATGATCTGAACAATGGACTCACAAATGATTTGATGATCCTTTGTGATAGATCTTAGCCCTCCCTCAAAGCATCCCTTTGATTGTACCTTGCTTGTTGCTTTGCTTTGGCCTAAAACTGTAGATTAAATAGCAAACTGTGACCCAGAACCGAGTGAGGAACTCTCGTTTCTCCTTCAGCGCAGACTCTGTGAAGAGGTTCTGCATTTCAACGCAGGTCCCGTGAAGGCTACCTGCGCTGAATGTCAAAACCTCTGTGTTGAGGGTGCGTTGATCCAGTTAGGCCTTGTGCAGTTGGGGTTCTCTGCTCTGTTTTGCCTTGTTTTGATCTCTGATTTTTGTAGCCTGTAACCAGCATAGGTACCTGTCTGATAACTCATTTTCTCTGCTTAAATTCTGCCTCCTTTTGTACAAAAAGAATGTGAGTGTTTTTATGTGTTTGTGGCGTCATTTACAGTTTTCCTTTGCAAGAGTGAAATAGTCATCCTGTAGCCCTTGATTCAGATCTGTTGATTGTGATCTTAGGAGAGAGTTCATTGGCTGTTTACAGTTGGTTATACATTAATTTTTGCTTTTGGTTTGAGTTTGTCTCTTTTGAATGTCAAAACAAGTATTCATTTCGAAAATCGTTAAGTGTTGTAATCTCTTCTACCCTTTCTGATTTCGAAAAAGTAAACTTGTTTGTATTTGTCATTTAAAAGCAAATTCAAAGTTGTACAAAAAGCTTTCTTTTTAGGCATCAATATTAAGAGAGCAGAAAACAAACACCTGCATTGTGCATTTGCATCTTGATAGTTTGCATGCTTGATTTAGGAAAAGTGCATTAGAGTGTGCTGATTGCTCTTTGAGAAAAGATGGTGTCTTTCTTTTCCCTTTGTAGCTAGGATTTTCATTGTTGAAAAGATATAAAAGCTTGCTTATCATCTTTAGACTGCATTTAGGAATTGTATCATACATCTCGTGGTGATCCAAAAAGGCAAACTTCTAAGAAAGATCAACCTAAAATAAATGGTGATCCAAAAAGGCAAACTTCTAAGAAAGATCAACCTAAAATAAATTGAATGAACTTAACAACGCTTTGTAACTTAACGCACAACATAGAGGTCTAGGCTAGAGACGTGTTCCGGCGTCGTAAAGCCTAGTGACTGTCGATCTCGCTGATGGTGGGTGATTCCTCCTGAGGGACGATAGCGCCAGTACGGATTGTGCTCCCACGTACCGTCGAGTATATATTGGGAGACCCCTATAGGCATAAAACCTTTATCCTTAGGAAGCCGTGTCGGCCGCCCTACTGATCGCAATGCACTGAACACAGCATTCAGGAAGATTGACCGCCCGTACCTTAAAAAGTATTCTGCGGTTTTGCGAAAAGTTTGGCACACCCTCTACCTAGAACTCCAGAGCAGTTCCTTTTGGCCTTTTTCAGACTCTATAACGGAAAAAGTCCATCCGAGCATTTGTCACTTCGGGCTCGTTAAAACATCGAAGGAGACTAGAGTCATCTTTAGCTTTTTCTCGACTCTTTAAAATTGAAAAAGCAAGTTGTGTCTAAAGCGTCGTTAAAATTTATTTTAAACGGAACAATCACCCCTTCTTCCTGCGTTGATATTTAGGTTGAGAAAATGGAGCACACCAACCAAGGAATTCCCCTTGGTGGAAATCCTAGTCCCTTCTCCTCTTGGGGAGATTTTGGTTCGCCCCATATGGCCACATTGTCACTTCCAGGACTGACAATTGGCTTGCCGGTCTGGCTCTTCTCAACCAATGTCGTTCAGAACACCACTATTCCTGAGCAGTCGAATCAACAGTTAGACCAGACCAGAGTTACCCACCAGCCTTCTACTTCGTCTAATTCTTCCTCTCCTCCTCCCTCTTTGCTTGACAGAGTTGGTAAAACAAAAAACCAAGTTCCTAAGGAGAAGAAGGAAAAGAAGAAGAAAGAGAAGAAGAAGAAGGAGCCAAAAGCGACTGGGGGCAAACAAGTGTCGTCTGACAAAAATCCACACACAACACTGACTAGGCCTAAATCGCCATGTGTCATATGCAAGGGAGACCACTTCCACAGAGATTGTCCCTGCATCCCTCGGATACTAAGGGACTGGTCTCCCCGTTTGCACAATTCGGTGGCGTCAACCTCTGATAACCATGTTGACTGCACACTGTCAACTAGTGAAAGTGAAGCCACAGGACAGAGAGGGAAAGCTAGATTTCCCTGCAAATTGTGTGAAGGCGACCATGCCATCCACCGTTGTCCCTTCTTAGACGAGGCTAAAAGAGTTTTGGAAGATCGCCCGGTTTTACCAGTGCAACTTCCTCCTGGATATCAAAAACTCCTGCCAAGTCCTTCACCAGTTGAGAACCCGGCTGGCCTGCTCAGGTGGTCAGCCGAAGCACCTATCATTGAAGATGAACCGTCTGAATCCATACCTGACGAAAGTCAAAAGGTTGATTGCTAGTTTGATAAAAGTGCTGGAGATTAATGGAGAAACAGCTATTTGGGTATTCTTCCTTTATGAATTAAGAATGAAGAGAGATAGATGGACTAACCGGTGTCTTCCGTTTGTCCCTCGATCCAGTTTCTCTTCTCTTTGGGAGTTCCCAGCTACTTGCCTTCTCGCTCGCCTAGCTTCAACAGGTTTATGCAAGATCACAAGAAGAGAACACTACACAAAGACATAGATTCATATTCATATCTAGTTCAGGATTAGAAATAAAATAAACATACTAATGCAATCATACATCAAAGACAGCATACGGGGAAAAATGCCTATGCAGGACGATCCTATCCCATCCTGAACTAGTTATGAATATGAATCTATGTCTTTGTGTAGTGTTCTCTTCTTGTGATCTTGCAGAAACCTGTTGAAGTTGGGCGGGCAAGAAGGCAAGTAGCTGGGAACTCTCAAAGAGAAGAGAAACCTGATCGAGGGACAAACGAAAGACACCGGTTAGTCCATCTATCTCTCTTCATTCTCAATTCATAAAGGAAGAATACTAGAATAGCTGTTTCTGTTTGTTGCTAAGGCACTGTCACACCTTAGGTGGATAGGATCGTCCTGCATAGGCATTTTTCCCCACAACAAATTTGGATAACTCTGATCTGGTCTAGTCACAATGAATAAAGTCGTCCTGGTCTATAAAGTCAGAGGATTCGAGACTAAGAGCCTCTTACTCATCACTAGTCGAATTCCTTGAGGCAAGTGTCATTGGAGAAGATTCTGGAAGCTTCCAGGGTCTTTCCACCTCGTTGAATGAACTTGCCATTTGTCACTTCCCGCTCAGCGCACCCTGGTAGTGCTTCTACCTGCGTTGCAGTGCACCTAGCCAGTGTAATCTCTGCATTTCAGCGTAGACAGCTAGTGGAGCCTCTGAATTGATCCTGAATTGACTTGTTTTTGAGCAGTTTCTGGTGGAGAACTTCTGTGAATTGTTGTGGTTTGTTAGCCTTGTTCCTCTAGGGGTAGGAAAAACATGTTTAGGGACTTTGGATCCCTTGGATTATGGACATTTCATGCTCAATGCTGTAAGGCACAAAAATGTCTATAACAGTTCGGGGGCAGCGCCCCCGAAGCTAAAAATAGATGTAAACTTGCCTTGTAAAAGTCTAGTAATTTCTAGTCAATCTGGGCCATTCATTAGGCGGATGATCTGACGGTAGAAGTTATGTTTAATTTAGGGTTTTTTCCTAGAAGGCAACCCCTCACTATATATGAGGGAATTGTATTGCATCTATGCACATCTGTATTTTGAGTGAGGAAGAGAGAGGAGATTGAGAGGGAAGAGGGTGTTACAACGGATCTATTGTAGGTTGTATCTCTTCAGTTTGTTGGATAATATACTAAATAAGGACTGGCTGTTTCTCCGTGGATGTAGCCCAAACTGGGTGAACCACGTATTTCTGTGTCTCTCTTGTTTTATGTGTTTTCTGTGTTTATATTTTTGCAATATTTTATGTGTTCCATTGCTTTGTAATATATAATTTTCTAACAAGATAGTCACCAACTTGTAGAGGTATGTGTACTAGCCCAGGATGCAAGAAGAGGTAGCTAGGATCATAACAGGATACATGCTTTGTTGCATCAGCAAGTCAAGTCATAAGAAATAGTCTAATAGGGTCTATATCATCCCTTGCTTGTACCCACTCATCCTTGGGAAAGCATTTCCATGGAATTTCTAGGAGGTTAACTAACAAATAGGAAGGGACATGACTACCTATTCATGGTAGTTGACAAGTTTAATAAGATGTTTGTTCTAATGTCTTATACAAATACCATCAATGGGAAATAAGAAATGAATTCGTTCTTTGGATAGGTCTAGGTGCACTTTGGGATACCAAAGAGCATTGTTCTATATAGAGACACAAGATTTCTTAGTGCATTTTGGACTACATTATAGGAGAATATGGACATAAAGTTGAAGAGGTCTACAACATTACATCCATAGATAGATGGGAAAACAACATTATTCAATAACACTTTGGTGCAACTTTTGAGGAATTATAATCAGAAGTATTCAAAGACTTGGGAAGAAAATCTAGTACACATACAACACTCTTATAACAAAGAAGTCCACACTTCTATCGGTAAGTCCCCATTTAAAACTTGTTTTGGATATTTGCCACCATCACCTTTGGATATTGGATATGGATAGTAAGGAGGAGTGAGGGATAATCTTATAGGGGATTCATTAAGGGAAAAAAAAAAATTGTTGAGAAGATCAGGAAGATCCATCTATAGGTACAGGAGACATAGAAAAAGTCACAGGAAAAATACAAGGCTAGGCATAATCAACACAAAACAAAGAAGTCATTCAAGTGGGAGACAAGATGGTTACAATTGAATAAGGATAAGTTATAGGGTCCTAGTAAGAAAATCAAGGCTTTGTAATATGGTCCCTTTCAGATAATAGACAAGGTGGGAGATAATTCCTATAAACTCACTCTACCCCTATACATGTGCATTTGCTTAGTAGTGATTGTAGAGAATTTGAAACTCTATGAGCCTTCCATGTTGGATCAAGAAGAGGAACAAGTACTACCTTCTACATAGGATTTAGAACAAAATGTTGATGCAAATTTTATAGAGGATACAATTTTGTAGAAGAGGTCCATAACAAGAAGACGAGGGCAACATGACCTTTGGCAATTTGGGTTGAAAGAACAACTTCCATGCAAGGCTAAGTCACACTCCAGGGAGAAGGTAGAGTAAAAATATCCTCACCTTATTCAGTAATTTAACCAAAATCCTCCTAAATTGGGGAGGTATGATCTATATTGGACCAATACATTATTTTTCATACACATCGATGTTTTTAGAATGGAAAATTTGGAAGAATCAAATTGCAGGGTCACTTTTATCGACACTCCTAGTTTAAAATATTCAAGGTGAAAAACTTCAGGAGCCATTTTGAGGCCTTAAATGACCACTTTTTTTGGTCCCAACTGTTATAGCCCTATTTTCCACTTCATATCAGTGGAAGGAACTTCATATCAACTTCCTTCATTTGTTGCCTTGAACATGCCCCTTCTCCTCCTTGTTTGAGATCCATTAGTATCCCATCACTCCCATAACACCGACATCTTCTGTGCCAATCACTCCATGCATGTGTGCATCATTTCACTCCGTGTACAACTTGTCTTCTTCCTAGGAGTGATGGAGGTCAAAATTATAGAAGATTTCCTTCCCAAGGAGATAAAATTGACTTGTCTTGTCATGAATTGGATGAGGGTTAATAATTGTGGAATTTTCCTAACTTGTCTTGGCGCTACGTATCTGGACGCATCCTTTGATATCTAGGAAAGGCATATTTAGTGAGACCCTCTCAAGGCTGAGCGGGGGAATTAAAGAGAAATCCCAATAATGCTAGTAAAATATCACAAAAACACTCCTCTCTTACATCTCAAATGAGCCCAGTTTGTCTGCAAGCTAAGGGAAAAGGAGAACTAAGGGATCATAGGAGAGCATTTATGTTAATCAAGGTATAAACTTCTTTATGTATCGGTTCTATTTTATGAAGGAAAAGTAATTTCCTTCTCTATTTTATGCTTTTATATGTGATAATATGGTATATTTGTTGTGTTAGTTTATGGTGCGTGCTAACTTGCCTTCTACAAAGAAAAACCGTGTCATGTTCATTTGTGCATTTATGCAGGGGTTTGGATTGAGGAGTCGGAATGAGATCTATGGTTAGGAGTTGTTGGAAGGGGCATGAAATCTAGACCAACCTATGAGGATTCCAAGGTACAACCATCTAGTTGCATTCCTTTGTTAATTTTATGGCTTGTTGTTGCACAATAATTAGGGAATTTTCTTGTGTCCTTCACATTGTCTAGTAAATCTTGAGGTAGGATCTATGGCGAAATAACACATTTTCCTTATGTAAAAATAGAGAAAAAAAAACTAGTGACTCCATTGGGAAAAATCTATAGTGATTTTGTTCTCCTTCCCTCTTTGGTATCCCTGCTTTATGATTGTTCTAGAGTGGTTGTCTCTCAATTTCAACCTTTCTAAGTGTATTTCAGGCTTGTTGTTTATTGTATCTCTCATATATGGGTGTTTTGTTTCTTGAAATTTCAATTTTGGAAGTTAGTCCCTCCTAGGGTGACTACAAGACCTAGTTGCTCCTTTCCATTTTCCTCACAGCGACTAGTAAACATGTTGACTTATCACTGGGAGAAATGGTCTCTCAATATCAAGTTTTTTAGTGAGATCTAGATTTTAACTTGTTATCTAGTATTATATATGTGATTCTCTAGTTGTAACTGATTAGATCTGACCCAAATCTAAGCTGCATCCATTATCATTCATGAGATCAACTTCATTTCCAGCTTTGTTTTGTTTTGTAAAAGGTTGCTTTTGTCTATTGATTTCCTTCAACAATGATTGATCTTTTTGTTATTTTTCTAATATTGAGAACCCGATCTGATATGCTTGGGTGGTATTTGTGACCTATCTAATTTATGTCTTGATCTCTTGTTTAGGGTTTGGGATTGTTTTCCCTTGGAGATCATTATAGGTGTAGTTTGTTGGATTCCTACATTGAGTTATAAATTGAAAATTTCTTTGTGTTGTGTGTGAGCTTGTTGTTTGTTTGGTTTGGTAAGCCATTGTTCACATCTTTTTATTTCAAAGCCATAGTTGCATGTTTTTAGTGTTTTTTGAGTGCTTTTGAATTTTCATATTAAGAGTGATTAATTTGATTTTCAAGTTGTTTAGTGAATTGACTTCTTTTGAGGATTTTGTGAATAGAAAAAGATCATTAATAGAGATTATGAAGTTTTACAAAAACTTGCAAAAAACTTTATTTTCGTCTGTCTTACATGTTGTCAAACACTTTACAGGTAAACCTTTCTTCAAATACTTTGTATACAACCAATTAAGTAGTATTTTTCTTGTAGGCATTTTTCCAAACATTTTGTGTGAAATAAAATAAGAAACATTGCTTTAATTTCACGTGTAATATACTAACTAAAATATACCACTCAATCATGCAACTTTTTATTTCCATATTTGAGGTATTTTATCAAATAGTTTGTATACAAATTGTAATAAAAACACCTTTAACACATTTCTTCAAATGCTTTGCATGCAAATAGGCATAGATAAGCTATAATAATACTATCATATAACAATGCTAACATACAAATATACTATCAACATCCACAAAACTACAATTTCATTGGGGCATTTCATCAAATAGTTTGTATGCAATGAATCATTAAACCATTTAGGCATTTCTTCAAACACTTTGCATGTAAACTAATAAAGCAACTTCCTCGGGGCATATCTCCTAAATTATAGCTGACCAAGTTTTGAAAACTGAACCAAATGATTAATGGGAATTCCCCTCACAATGGTCCAAGTTTCAACCTTTGGAAGCTCCCAGATGAAAAGTTAAAGTAGAAATTTCAACATGACATGTTAAATTGGTGCATGATTTTAGGAGCATATAGGAAGCTCGACTTCCTTTGGTCATATCTCCTAAAATATCGTGACCCAATATGGAAAGTTGGAGCAGATGATTAATGGGATTTCCCCTCACTATGATCCAAGTTTCAACTTCTTGAACCTCCTAAAAGGAACGTTATAGTAGAAATGTCAACATGACTTGTTTAAAGAAGAATTTAGGAAACATATCTTCCTCAACCAATGTTGTTACAAAATTTGATACATATAAAAAGCTACCAATAAACAGTATAACAACTATAACTATGTAAATTTGTTGAAGGGTAAATGCATGTACATATAAATTTGATAAAAATAGCAATTAAATAATCACGCATGTCACTAAACCATTTATGCCAAAAATATCATTAACAAAGAAATGCACATTTATCTATTACACCAAAAAAACACTGGAAACGGATGTACGTGGAGCCACATTCCACCCCATCATAGGCTCAATTATGTTGCATTTTTTCTTACATGTGGCCACCCCCATTTCAAATCTATATGCCTTTAGGAGAAATTAACTCAAGGGTATTTCACACACTTCTATTTAGCAAAAAAAGTGAAGGCCACTCTCTGTCACATGTAAGAAAGAATCTCAGTGTTCAACTATCCCATTCCTTTACCAGGGCCATAGAATTCACAAATTGCCATGCAATTTTGCATGGCATAATGGATTCCTTTGATCTCTCTATTCCCTTTACCCTCCCTTATTCATTTCTCTCTATACCACATAAAAATAGGACAACTCCTAGTCCTCAGAGCCATCTAGTCTAAGGAAACATCACTGTAGCACATTCAATTCTTGTTACACGAGTTGTCACAAATTCCCATGCCAATTTGAATTTATGAGAGAGAGAGAGAGAGAGAGATGTATACGAGCGTAATAGAAGAGAAAAAAAATTAGAAGCATAAGAACAAAGAAGAAGAAACACTTGATTGTTCCCCCCTCTTATTTTTATAATCACACCTTGACCCTTCATCTTCCCAACCTTTCAGTTTCTTGGGAAGACTACCATCACATCAAAGGGAAATATTCACCCAAGGTATATTTTTCCTCTTAAGTCAAGTTTCCCCCCTCCCCAGTGCATCATAATATGTTGGGTATCCCCTTTTCTCAATTGTAGCATTTTTTATAATAAAAATATACATTACATCAGATAATAGAATTTGACATCATAACATCACTACTATCACCCCAACATTATATGTTCTTAATTACATTAAAAATTTGGGGTAATGAAAGGGGCATCGTCATCCCAACCCCCTTTAAGGAACATCATCCTTTATATTCTACTATATGCAAAACCATTCTATGTAGAAGAAGGGATATGCCACTTTCATATTAGCAACATTTTCCATGTCTTTAGTTTCCACTTCAATCAATGTCATTCATTTTTCATGGTCTAGTTACCTCTAGACCTCCTAGCCTTCTAGCACATTCTTGCATGGTTGTTCATTGCTTCATAACGCTTCCAGTTTTCTTGGACACACCTAATGCATTCATGACCCCAATGAGTATGTACATGAATCTTTGGAAGCTAATTCATTCAAGTTGTAACACCCTCCTCCAACATCTACCTAAGTAACCGACCAACTAGGGTAAACATGTGAGGAGAGGCTACTATGATTGCATTCAACCTCCTAGGTGACCTTAAGGAAAGGGAATCGATGGAAACACATCATATAGACCTTCCACATCAACTACAAGACCCCTAAGAACCATCCCAACACTTCTGGTAACCAATCCTTGGGTCCCACTGAGGTTTTAGGCCTCTCAAGCTCTGGATGCTCCCATGCTATGGGTCTGACAACATCAAGGAGGCTCTGGATGCTCCCATGCTATGGGCCTGACAACATCAAGGAGGCTCTGGATGCTCTTATGACAAGGCATGCTAGTGCCTAGGGACTATTTTTCTTAGTGTTGTGCCAACGTCCCTGGGATTTGAGCCACTTTTTCAGGTCCAAAGCTTAGGTCACTGCCTAGAATTTATCAACACCTTCATAATAGAAAGATAACAATGATGCAAATGAAAATACTTGAACAAGCCCTTGACTGGACCCCTACTAGCCATCACAGGCATTTCATCAAACATATCACAAATATGTAATCTACAGGTGTAAACAGTAGTTCTAAGAAAAGGGGTCTCATACTCATTTGAGAATCGCTAAGAAGAATTGATGCCTCAACACATTGGTTGCAGTCTCATCCAGTAGGTCATAGATACGTTGTTCATTCATTTAAAAGTAAGAACATGATGAGAACCATACAAAGCTATTGTCATAAAACATATACATAACGAACATAATAGCAACAAAAATACCAAGGAAATCACAACCATATGATCCACATATAAACCAGTATAATACTCGTAGGAATACAAGGAGAAATAACCTCATATTGATGATGCAAAATCCAAACCCGAGATGGGACTACCACATTCCAACTGATCATAGAATGGCTCAGCCAAATCTCTCTTCAGTGATTCACTCCATGCCATATTCCAAGCAAGAATGTGGGATATCATAGAACACATCAATCCAAAACCATCTAGGGCTTCCAGAGGCCAACTATCTCAACCCATCAAACAATGATTCCACCTCATGATAGGACATCACCAAATCATCACCAGATTGGTCTCTATCCAAGCCTTCTAGGGCTATAGAGTGTTTGTTCCAATCAAGGCTCTAGGACTATTAACTCAACCCACAAGTGTTTTCGGGCTCCAGAGAATTTGTCCTATTGAAGGAAGTGTAACTAGGTTCGGTCTTCATAAATGTACTTTTGATATTTGTACTTATTCAAGAAAAGAAATATTATTTTTATAATATATTTCAATGAGTTTCTTGCTCATTGAAGTAGGTCTAACACATGTCAAAGTTCTATGGGTGATTCAAATAGTCAAGAAAAAATATTGAAGGCATTAAGGGCATATTACACCATGTATAAATATGTATTAAAGTCAAAAAGAAAACCTCCAAGCAAATTCAAGTCTACTCCTATGCAATGGCACCTTCAAGAAGCTCCGTTAAGCATGCTACACCACCATGGAAGCTAACCACAAACTGCTCAACAAATTAGCCTACAATCTGCCCTCAGAGTTGGCCTACAAACAACCCTCAAAGTCGGCCTACAAACAGTCAATCAAACAGCCTACAAGTCGCCCTAAATGGAGGGAAAATCCTCTATTTATAGAGGTTGTCCACTCCAAATAGAATGCACTACTTGAGCTCTGAAATCCAAAAGAGAAGGAGGACAAGAATAACAAAGAAGCCAAGGGAAAAGGTCTACTAGGGCAGTGAGGTAAGGAGGATGAAAAGTGAAGTCTGAAGGACTGTCTCTAGGGTAAACTCATAGCCACATGTGCGAAAGGGGAAGGGTCTGCCTGCGACCATAGCAACAGAAAATTACAGTTCACCATACCTCATTGTTTTGGGTGCAAACTAGGCCTACAAATTCCTCCTACACCAGCATGGAAGGAAGACACTCAAGTGAAGGAAAGAAAATCATATAACACCTAGTATTCCTCCCACACGTGCGAGAAACTAGGGCAACAAAATAACAACACTGTCATACTCTCATATCTCAATAAGGATCTCGGTTGGTCAACGTTGAAGTCTACTTGTGCAAGGGATAGAACATGAACACCTAACCTAGAAGACTCACTCAAGAAGGTCTATCTCTAGACAAGCTTAATAAGAGAATGAAGTGCCGGAATAAGGAAGCTGAAGTGCCGGAGAACAAAGTGTCGGAAGAAGTGTCTCGGAATAAGGTGCAGAAAGAAGGAAAAACTTGACTTGTGTTTGGAGGATCTCTTATTCAAGGGTCTAGGGTTTGGAATTTATCAATTGAAGCTTCAATAAGAGAAATTCACTCAAGGGTTTTCCTCTCAAGAGAAGAGAGGTTTTGGCCCTCATAGAGAGCCAAAATCTTGTGTTCTTGTTTTTGTGTTTTGGTAGCATTTTGATGAAGTACACACATATGCACTAATAATAAGAAGAAGAATAATAAGTTAACAAGAAAAGTAAAAAGACTCCACAAATTGTTATCAAGTAATGAAGAATCACACTACACTAATTTGCCCTAGAATCTTCAACATGGTTTTAGAGCTAAGGTGACACATCAAGGAAAGGGAAACTCAAGAACACTCATCAAGGAGAAGCATCTACAAAGTTGAAGCATCAAGCCTAGAAGTCTCAATCACTTCAAGGACAAGAAATGTATACAATCCATCATTCACCAAGGAGGTTTACAAAGCTAGAAGAAGAGCCTTACATAAAGGAACCTATAAAGAAGAACAAATTGAAGCAGGACCTACATCAAGCTACAAGTCTTCAAGAAAACATCATCACCAAGCAAGTCCACTTAGAGAAGGAAACTTGAAGAACATCAAGATCTAGGGGAAACAAGCCATCAAGACTTCAAGGAGGAAGCAAATCCATTACATCTCAAAATCTATCAAGTAAGTACATGTCCCCTTTTGAATATACATCAATGCATTTTTGCAAGGAAAGCAATAAATTGGTAGGTACCAATAACTTTTTTCATGGAAGAAGAGGAATGATATACTACTCAAGGAGAACAAACTCCTAAAGCTTGTCAAAAGGAATATCACTATCCTTGTTAAGGAACAGACTCAAGCCTTATCCAAGTACAATAAGGATGAGACAAGAGCTCAAAGGATTATGATAGAATCAATCAAAGACTCTCTCATTCCTTATGTCTCCAAGTTTGAGACATCAAAAGAAATTTATGATAAGCTAGTAGAGCTATTCTCGGTATCCACAACTGGAGAAGTAATATCTTTGAGAAATGAATTATATAAGATGAAGATAATAAAGGAAAGAATAACTCCCTACTTCATAAAATTCTCTGAAATGAGAGATCAACTTCAAGAGCTTGGGGAAGTCATGTCTGACAGAGAGATGACAACTGTAGTACTCAATTCTCTACCTGAGGAGTGGGGAAACTTCACATCAAGCATATATTCCAAGAAGGAAGCAACCACTCTCAGTGAAATGTGGTCTCTATTTAGAACAGAGGAAACCAGACTTAAGGCAAAATAAGGTGTAGGATCAAAAGAGCAAGAATTTGCTACCATAGCCAAAACAAAGGGTAAATTTGGCAAGTCCATGAAGAACAAACAACAAAGACATGTCCAAGATCCAATGCTTTGGATGCCAAGAATATGGACATTACAAAAGGAATTTCCCTAAGCTTAAGAAGGACAACAACAATAAAAGAAAGAGGGAAGAAGCTCACCTGACTCAAGAGGTGAAAGAAGAAGGAAAGAAGAAAAAGAAGTAAGATCCTCCAGATCTCTACTATGACTAGGTCAAATTCTTTACTTCTAGACTTCTTTCAAAGTCTTGAGTAATATAGGAGCATGTAGGAATAATATTAACATTGAATGGGTAGAAACATCCTCTAGAATCTAGAAGCATGATTTACATAAAATTCTAGATATTCATGAAGATGTAGCATTTATGATAAGAACAAAAAATGCATAAGTAGAAATGTCTTCTAGAATATAGGAGCATGACATATATAGCTTAATATATTCATGTAGAAAAAGCATACCTAGTATAATAGCTCGTCCATGATAAAAGAAAATTGATCATGATTAAGAATCTTAGAAGACCTCCATCATCAAAAGAAAGGAAACATTTGCAAGGCAAGGATCTTTAATATCCTATGATAGAATCTTCAAAAGAAGGTTCATGAACCAAGGCAGATGTTTCATTGGGAATCCCATTCATGGTATTCAAGAAAAGGATGATATGCAAGCAAGCTAAGACGAAGCAAGAAGGGACACACCAATGGATGATCAAAGGAGTATCAATATGAGGTATGTATGAATTAAAGTTTAGTCATGTTATCATTTGTATATTTTTGAGTCATGGGATAGTTCTATAACATGATCAAGCATGAAAGAATATCTTTCACCAAGAACATGCTCGAAGGCATGTACCACGATGCAATGAAATTCAACAAAATAATATGCTCACATAAGGAGTATAAGATTGCTGACTAAGAAGCAAGAAGAAAGGTTGACAAGTCCAAAAGCAAGCAATGAAGGAATGCTCTCACAAGAAGCATTAGATGGTTGACCTATCTATCTAATAAGAAGCAAATGAAGAAAGAGATCAAGCATGTGGAAGAACACCATGATCACCAAGAATCACTATTTGACAAAATACTTTGAAGATATCTCCCGAAAGAAGACAAGACAACTTTGATAAAGGAAGAAAGGACCCTTGACACCTATGAAGGTCTTGGAGATATAAAAGATGCAAATAACTGATTCTACTCTATGAAGATGTCGTGATGAAGAAACCATCCAACAAAAGGCAATGTTGAAGCAATATCTGTAGAAAAACCTATAGATTCACAAGCTCGTGTAATCTACTAAAACAAGAGACAAGAATCTACTTATACTCTTTACAGTGGAAGCCCATAAACATCGAGAAAACAATAATCAATAGATGAAGAGAATCAAAGGCACATAACACAACAAATATCAGGGGAAAGCCACAGCTCAAAACCCCACTATTTGTTTTGTATTAATCCGGAAAATCAAGATGAAATTACAATGCTTGTTCTCTCAAGAACAATCCTAGCACTCAACAAATTCAATCTCCAACTCATAAGCAAGCTCAAGGCCAAAGATTAGCCTCTTCACAAACTCTCCAAGTCTCTATTCCAATGTGTAATTCCTATGTAGGATAGTTTGTATTTAAAGGGAAATAAAGCCTTTAAAAATATCGCAATCCCTCAAGGATCAGTTCCTGATTGGATGCACTATCAGTGCAACTTAGAAAAATCTAAAACAAATAGTACACTATCCATGCACTCTAGTCTCAACTGGGTCTTTCTCAGAATCAACATGCATGAGTTTCTCATGGTGGAATATTCAGTTAACTAGAGTAGCACTAATTAGGTCACAACTGTCCCAATTGACTATTTATTGACTATTAGTTCCTGAAATTGATTGGAAATAATTTAACTGGACTTAACTCAATAAACTGAGTTAACTAATTACAACTCATTTATAACTCATCCTTAACTCCTATGAGTTAGGGAGAACATATACATGTCTTCTAAAAGACTTCCAATTCAAATGGCCTAAATTAATTAATTTAATTAAACTTAATTAATTATTTTCAAATTGCTATGAGAAAAGAATTCTATTTTAATTCACAATTTAATTCAAGGACAAATTAAACTGGAATTTCTTGTTGCCATTTCTCAACACTCCCTCTCAAAAAGAAAGGGATTATCCACTACCCCGATCCTGTCTTTGTGAAACTCAAATTTACTTTGGCAATGCCTTTGTCAAGATGTCAACATCTTGCTCCTCCATGGGAATGTAATATAACAACATGATCCACCTCAATACACAATCTCTGAGATGATGATACTAGATATCTATATGCTTGGATCGATCATGAAAAATTGGATTTTCAGAGAGTTTGATACAACTCTGATTATCACAATAAATCACTGTTGGATCCATCTGTTGACCAAATAAACCAACCAGGATCTTCCTCATCCAGATAGCCTCACCTGTTGCTTGACTTGTAGCCATGTACTCTACCTCTACCAAATTGAGTGCAACCGATCTCCATTTCCTGCTATACCAAGAAACTGCAGGTGACCCAATACTAAAGATCCCTCTTGATGTGCTCTTCTTGTCAGGTGGACTCCCCACCCAATCTACATTAGTGAATCCTTGAAGCTTCACTCCCTTTATCTGTCTGTACCACAACCCAAACTGAGTAGTGCCTTTGAGGTATCTCAATACATGATTTATCACCTTTTAATACAACTTGGTAGGCCTAACCATCGGTTGACTAAGTTGGTTAACTAAATAACACATATCTGGTTGTGTGTTCACCAAATACATGAGTGAACCCACAAGCTGCCTGTAAATAGTAGCTTCCACTACTTCCCCTGAAGTAGCATCCTCCTTCCTGCAGTTACAAGCTAGAGGAGTCCCCATCGGTTTACTTCTCTCCATGTAGTATCTCTTGAGTATCTCATTGGCATACTTGCCTTGAGAAACAAACAACTCCCCATCTCCCTGCCATACCTCCATGCCAAGAAAGTAGTGCATGAGCCTTTGTCCTTCATCTCAAAATCTCTTGCAAGGTCCTCCTTGCAAGATTTGATGAGCTTCTCATCACCTGTCAGTATAATATCATCTACATTAAGTACAATGATCAACAACTTACCTTCCAGCACTATGTGGTACAGGTTTGCATCTACTTCACTCTTCGTGAAGCCCAACCTAGTGAAGTAGCTATCTATCCTGGTGTACCAAGCACAGGCTGCTTGCTTCAGCCCATACAACACTCTCTTGAGTCGGCACACATGCGACTCATGGTCCAAGGTTTCAAAACCTTCGGGCTACTCTATGTACACCTCTTCTTCAATCATGCCATTGAGGAAGGCAGTCTTCACATCCATCTGATGGATCTTCCAACCCATCTGCGCTGATAGTGCCAAAATAGATCTGATCGACGAGTATCTTGCAACAGGAGAAAATGTCTCATCATAGTCAATTCCCTCTACATGTGAAAAGCCATGGGCCACAAATCTAGTCTTATGCTTCTCCACACTACCATTTGCAGCTTGCTTTACCTTGTAAAGTCAATGGGAGCTCACAACTAACTTGTCCTCCGATCTTGGGATTACATCCCAAACATTGTTTCGAACTATGGAGTCATACTCCCCCACCATCGCATCAACCCAAACTGGCTATTGCACTGCTTCTTGAAAGGAAGATGGCTCTATCACAACACATGCACCCATAAGTGCCATGTATCCAGTGTACCTCTCTGGTGACCTCCTTTGTCTGTGCTGAGAAGAGGGCACTCCCACATTCTCCTATGCATCATCCAACAATTTGTCAGCCTCTCTAGTGCACTTTATTCCCTCTCTATAAGACTCTACTTGAGTGGATGTCTCGACTCCCAAACCTCTGCATGTGGCTACTCCACATCAATCTAAGGCTCCTCAACCTTAGGAACTAAAAGTTCCTCCTTCGCATGTAGCTCAAGCTCCCTCTCAAGGGATACTCACATGGCCTTCTACTCATCAAACTTGAAATCCCTGCAAACCATTGTCATCTGACTGGTTTTTATGTACACCCGATAGTTGTGGGGAGTATCAATGTACCCCACAAAGATCCCCAGCTCTGTTGTTGGCTCAATCTTCTTCCGTGCATCTTTGGTCACATGGTAATAAACTGATGAACCAAAAATCTTGAATTGACCAACATATGGCCTCTTATTGGAATAAGCTTCCTCTGGTGTTTTACTCTCAACTATTCGATGTGGGCTACGGTTCTGAATATAAACTGTTGTGTTGCATTCATCAACCCACAAGTGTAGTCGTAGGCCCTGATCATGCAACATTGCCCTTGCTGCCCCTACTATGATCATGTTCTTCCTCTCGACATATGTTGAGGGTTATGAGGTGTCGTCAACTCTTATTTAATCCCTTCTGCTGCACATAAGTTCTTAAACTCATTGGAGACGGATTCTCCACCATTATCACTCCATAGAGCTTTAACCTTCTTGCTTGACTCTTTCTCGACCAATGCTTTGAATTCACAAAACTTTGTGAATGTCTAATCCTTTCTTTACATGAAAAATATGCAGCATTTAAGAGAATAGTCATCTACAAATATAACATAATAATTGTGTTTGGTGGTGGATATTGTCGAGAATGGTCCACACACATCTGAATGGAATCTCTCCATAATAGACTTTGCTCGACTGTCTCTATCTCCAAAGGAAGACTTGGTGTTTTTTCCCAAAGTATAACCATTGCATGTATCAACTTGCTCAAGCGTACCTTTGGGAAGATCGGTAGAGATTTGTTGCAATATCTTCAAAGCCCCATGATGCAAGTGGCCCAATCGTCTGTGCCACAACTTGCCGACATCTTGGCTCAACATATTTTCCACTTTTGAACTCAAAGAAGCACAATCCTCTACCTCTATCTTATAGAGATTCTAAACTTGAATCCCTATCTTCTTTACTTGACCCGTGGCTATGTGTCGAAGGAACGCCTTTCCTTTCAAAAAGATCACATCATAGCCTCTATCCTCATGCATGGCAACAGATACCAAGTTCTTCGTCAGTCCGAGTACATGCATAACATTCTTCAAGGTGAGTGGAGTTGCATGCTCCCTCTAAAAAGTAATAATGCCCACACCAGTAACACTATACTTACCGTCATCACCCATCTCGATATGCATCTTGAGATCTTTCTCCTCCAGTTCATTGAATAACTCCTTTTCACCAGTCATGTGGAAAGAAGCTCCACTGTCTAAGTCCCAGACACTTCCCATCATTGAAGACACCATGCATGCAATGAGGTAAAAGTCCAATTTGAATTAGGATCCATCACTAGTGTTCCTCTTGATCTCATCCTGCATCAAATCCGACCATAGTCGTCCCCAATCTGGTAGCTTCTCCCGACCATTGACAGAGTCCTGATAATTATGCCAACTCTTTGGGAGTCCAAGAAGAGCAAGGCTCACCATATCCTCCTCGGAAACTGTGATTCCAACACTTCCAAGTTCATCCTAACATTGAGTGAACTTGGTCAATTACTTTAGAATCATCTCATCTTTCTCCATCTTGATTTTATGAAGTTTATCCTTAAGTGCCAACTTCCTTTGATCATTGTTATTCTGATACAAGTCTGTTAGTGTTTTCCACATAGAATGCAAAGTTTCCTTTCCATGGAGACTCGAGACAATGTGGTCTCGAACTCCCTCAGGGATTATTTGCCTTGCCTTTGCTACACACATCTTCCATTCGGCGAAGTTATATGCATCCGTAGCTGCTGGCTTTGGGACTTCTTGATCAATGAATTCCTTCAAGCCATTATCTTCTAGCACAACCTCCATCATGTCCCTCCGGGATTTAAAATTCAAGTTGCCTTCTAAGACATACTCAAGCCTCAACCCATGGAACACCATCTACCAATCTTGAAGTATGTATGCAAATTTGACTTTCACATGTAACCCAGAACTCAAAACTTCGAAATCTCCTCTAGAGAGTTGATTTTAAATCAGTGATATCTCCCTCATCCGAACTCCGATTCGGCCGATTTTATTTTATTTTATTTTTTTATTATTTTTTTATTTTTATTTACTTTTTTTATTTTTGGGTATCTTTTCCCAAGGAATCCAAATTTGTAATTTTATTTGTGAAAATTTTGTGCATAAATTCTCAGAACTTCTCTGCAAACTCTCGGCCCAAAAAACAATTTTGCTCCAATACCATGTAGAAAAACCTATAGATTCACAAGCTCATGTAGTATACTAAAACAAGAGACAAGAATATACTTCTACTCTTTATAGTGGAAGCCAATAAACATCGAGCAAACAATAATCAATAGAGGAAGAGAATCAAAGGCAGATAACACAATAAATATCCGGGGAAAACCACAACTAAAAACCCCACTATTTGTTTTGTATTAATCCAGAAAACCAAGATGAAATTACAATGTTTTTTCTCTCAAGATCAATCCCAACACTCAGAAAATTCAATCTCCGACTCATAAGCAATCTCAAGGCCAAATCTTAGCCTCTTCACAAGCTCTCCAAGTCTCTATTCCAATGTGTAATTCCAATGAAGGATAGCTTGTATTTAAAGGGAAATAAAGCCTCTAAAAGTAGCACAATCCCTCAAGGTTCGATTCTTGATTGCATGCACTATCAATGCAACTCTGGAAAATCTAAAACAAATAGTACACTGTCCCTACACTCTAGTCTCAACTAGGTCTTTCTCAGAATCAACATGCATGAGTTTCTGATGGTGGAATCTTTAGTTAACTAGAGTAGCACTAATTATGTCACTAGTGTCCCAACTGACTGTTTACTCACTATTAGTTCCTGAAATTGATTGGAACTAATTTAACTAGACTTAACTCAATAAACTGAGTTAACTAATTACAACTCATTCATAACTCATCCTTAACTCCTATAAGTTAGGGAGAACATATACATGTCTTCTAAAAGGATTTCGATTCTAATTTCCTAAATTAATTAAGTTAATTAAACTTAATTTTTTTTTTTTTTTTTGTAAGCTAAGGAGAGACCTTCTTTTTCTATTATCGCAAATTGAAATCACTACATGCTTGTGGTGATCTCAACCCGCCCCGAGGGGAAACCGGGTTTCTTGACCACCTTAAGTTTTTAATAGCAAGCCAAAAATAATAGGTTCTCATTCTGTCTTTCCATGCTTTATACACATCAACCTTATAGCTACTAAAACTGTTTTTTGTCTGCATATTAAAATAACAAAAAGTCCTACAGATAACTAACTATAACTAGAGAGAGATTTTATAGAAACCTCTAATTATCATGCTATCTCTACTGGTTCGTTGTGCCTGCCTGTTGCTCCTTCTCCTTCTTGATTCCTGATCCACTCGCTTGTAACTGTTGCTGAATTTCGTCCATCTTCTTATCCTGCATGAACAAGGTGATTTGGATGTTCCTTAGCTCCTTTTTCAGATTTGGAATCCCCTGGGATAATTCTGCCATTTCCATGGCTACTTGTTCCATAGCCTTGGCAAGCAGTCTCTTCATAACCCAATAGACGTGAAGAGATTGTTTGTATAATGTCATACGGCCACGCGTATTGCCCGGATCTGGGAGAAGATACTCCCAGTCCTCTAATTCTGACTCCGACTGAGCCTAAATTGCCTCCTCTTCCAGCTGCTCGATAATCCTCCTGATTTTTGGATTGGTATGCTCGCAATAAGCCCTTTCAGCAAACTGCACTTTCCTTCCTATCGCTTTCCTCCCTCTCCTGACATTCCCTGTTACGCTGGCCTCTCCGGCTCCTGCCGTTCCTCCTCTGCCTCTTCTTCCTCGCCCGCTTCTCTCTCCAGCTCCTCCCCTTCTCCTATATCCTCCCCTGCCTCGCCGTCTTTTTCTTCCTGCCGGACTTCCGTAATCCTCTCCTTCCTCCTGTTCCTGGTAGCCCCCTGCATCATCTCTTCCTCTTTTCATAGCCTTGGCCCCTCCTGACTTTCCGTTCCTGCCGAAGCTCTCATTCACTGGTTCTCCTTTCTCTTTATCAGAGTCGAACATCTCGACGTCGTCCTCTGAGTCATCATGGATTGAGAGAATTTAAAACTTAATTAATTATTTTCAAATTGCTATGAAAATAATTCTATTTTAATTCACAATTTAATTGAAGGAAAACTTAAACTAGAATTTCTTGTTGCCATTTCTCAACAATATTAGGATGAAGCCATGATGGGCTACTAGGTCGAAGCATGTAAAAAAGCAAGTACAGCGAAGCATCCATGAGAAGAATATTCCAAAGCATGGACAAGATGACAAAGGAGTATCCAAGATGACAAGAAAACTTGATGTATGACATGAAAGCCACTTTCCTCAAAGAAAGAAATGATATGACAAACCAGGGAGAAAAGTGATTGATGGATGGTGCCCTACCTAGAAGAAGTTCGAACAAAGACTTCATGACATCAAGAAAGGAAGGAGATCAAGCAGCTGAAGGACCCACGACTAAGAATTTGTTGATGATGGAAATAGTCCCCAGTTAAGAGGGAGCTCTAACAGGTCCCTGATCAAGAGGGAGCTTTGGATCACCCCTGATTACAAAGGAGTGACAATTGTGTTTTTCATTTCATGGGTCATGCACTAGACCAGGACTAACAACCGTAAGTCTAGATGAAGGCCATGAATGGAAATGTAGACACAAGATAGATACTACATTCTTGTCTTCAATTGGGAAGAAAGAATAGTCCTAGAAGGTCATACTCGGAGAACACCTAGGTGGGTATGTACCTTGAGAGACAATGATGAAGTTGTCTATAAATCATTGGTCTCGCCAGCATTGTAGCTCATGGTCTCATAAAGAGATGGAGTTGCTAGCCAATTCCTTGCATTATGACAATGCTGATGGATATGATGCTATAATAGAGGGATTGCTACTCCATTTTCTCTTATTTGAATTCTTCAAGATTGATAATAGCCAAATACCTTGTAATATTGTATGAATACCTCCCTAGTTAAGAGGGAGTGTAACTAGGTTCGGTCTTCATAAATGTACTTTTGATATTTTTACTTATTCATGAAAAGAAATATTATTTTTATAATACATGTCAATGAGTTTCTTTCTCATTGAAGTAGGTCTAGCACATGTCAAAGTGATATAGGTGAGTCAAATAGTCAAGAGAAAATATTGAAGGACTTAAGGGCATATTACACCATGTATAAATATGTATTAAAGTCAAAGAGAAAACCTCCAAGCAAAGTCAAGTCTACTCCTATGCAATGGCACCTTCAAGAAGCTCTGTCAAGCATGCTACACCACCATGGAAGCTATCCGCAAGCTTCTCAACAAATCAGCCTACAATCTGCCCTCAAAGTCGACCTACAAACAACCCTCAAAGTCAACCTACAATCAATAAATCAAGTTGGCCTACAAGTTGGCCTAAATGGAGGGACAATCCTCTATTTATAGAGGTTGTGCACTCCAAATAGAATGCACTACTTGAGCTTTGAAATCCGCAATAGAAAGAGGACAAGAAGAACGAAGAAGCCAAGTGAAAATGTCTACTAGGGCAGCGAGGTAAGGAGGATGAACAACGAAGTCTGAAGGATTGTCTCTAGAGTAAACTCATAGCCACATGTGTGAAAGGGGAAGGGTCTGCCTATGGCCATAGCAGTAGAAAATTAGAGTTCACCATACCTCATTGTTTTGGGTGCAGACTAGGCCTACAAAGGCCTCGTACTCAAGCATGGAAGGAAGACACTCAAGCGAATGAAAGAAAAGCATATAACACCTAGTAATCCTCCCACACATGCAAGAAACTAGGGCAATAGAACAATAACACTATCATACTCTCATATCTCAATAAGGATCTCGGTTGGTCAACATTGAAGTCTACTTGTGAAGGGGATAGAACAGGAACACCTCACCTTGAAGACTCACTCAAGAAGGTCTATCTCTAGACAAGCTTCATAAGAGAATGAAGTGATGGAAGAAGGAAGATGAAGTTGCAGGAGAACAAATTGCTGGAAGAAGTGCCAGAAGAAGTGTTCGAGAATAAGGTGCAGAAAGAAGGAAGGACTTGACTTATATTTGGAGGATCTCTTAGTCAAGGGTCTAGAGTTTTGCATTGATCAATAGAAGCTTCAATAAGAGAAATTCACTAAAGGGTTTTCCTCTCAAGAGAAGAGAGGTTTTGGCTCTGACAGAGAGCCAACATCTTGTGTTATTGTTTTTGTGTTTTGGTAGCAATTTGATGAAGTACACACATATGCACTGATAATAATAATAAGAAGAATATGCTAACAAGAAAAGTAAAAAGACTCCACAAATTGTTATCAAGTAACGAAGAATCACACTACACTACTTTGCCCTATAATCTTCAACATGTACAACCAAGGCTTCAAGACTAGTAGCTCAACCCACCAAGGGCTCCAGAGCGTTTGTCCAACCAAGTCTCCATGACTAATAACTCAACCCAAGTTGTTACAATTCTCAAGAGCATTTGTCCAACCAAGGCTCCATGAACTAGTAACTCAACCCAAGCTAAGGAAACATGATAACCAACCAGAAAACAAAGCAAAACGAACCCACAACATGTTAGTTATCCACGAAATGGCAAGGCTAGGTAATTCCACTATCAATCCAGGAAATCATCCATGCCAGTGACAAATCATAACCAATAAACCACATGCATGTGCCATGCATGCTAAAACTAGTGAGGAAAACATACATGCAACTCGGTACCTGCTAGAAATACTCGTTGTAGCTATTGATCCTGATGTCCTCTTGCGCTTTCCTGCTCTTCCTTTTCCTTCTTGCTCTAAAACTCCAAGTATGCCACACCCTCCAAGAGTTCTCCAAGAAAACTCCAAGTATACAAGAGTATATGGTCAGGTGCTCAACAATTTTCTCAAAATTCAAAGTTTTCAGATTGGTGTGGAACTTGAACGACCACGTACTTCTCGTCATCTTGAATCTGGCACAACTCATTCCGCACAAAACGGACTTTGTATGCTCCCAAAAACATGTTCTGTTCATTTTCCAAAACAGGTGAATTTGGCAAAATTTTGACAGCCCAGTCAACATTCTGTACTACTAACGTGGCAGGCTAACTAGGTTTGTTGACTAGGCATGGTTGACTAGGTTCCTTCGAGCCAATCCTATCTCGCCACTTTTCCGAATATCATTGGTGCTGATTTAGGCGATTTTCATTTGTGGGTTGGTGGCCAACCACAGGTTACCACGTGGCCCAATCAGAGTCTACCACGTTGTAGCATGGGGGCCACCAAAAACTTGTTAAAGTCCGAATGGACCTAGTGGGGTTCGAACACCGGACCTCCATCCAACAAACATCGTCAACTACCGATGTGCCACTATGGTTCTTATTATGTTATGTCATGCCAACATATTTAAACTTAAGGTTTTGCGTCATTCAGGAAAGGGGCCATCGCCTAGGCGCATGCAAACCAATAGGACCGCGGGCGGAGCGGAGTGGGGGCCCGGCCGTTGGGGGCGGGCCATTGGCCTTAGCCCCGGGCATGTGGCCCCCCATGTGGCTTGAATTTTCAGAAATAAGGCCGCATTGGGAATTTAATCACTCCGACAAATTCTCCCGAAATTTGGCAAAATCAATGCCCAATTAGTGGAAATTGGAGAAAATTTGTAGGATGGTGCCAGATTTTGGGTAAATTGTAGAGAGAATAGTGCAATAGCTAGGAGAAGCCATAACTTCTTCAGTTTTTGTCCAATTTAGGAGCAAGAAGAGGCTAGACAGGAATTTTTGTGCATTCTGGAGCCATTGGAGTAGGTTGCAGAGCTGTTTGAGAATTGTAAAGTGATGTATTCACACTTTTGAGCATAATAGAGAGGGCCAAGCCATTGGAAGCTAGACCAAGGAGACATAGCCCAGGCGGGGTGAAATCCTTCATCATGTGCTGTTGTGATACTATTTTGGTGATGTTCTTGTTTGTTGTATGTTGTTGTTCAGTCATTTGTTTATGTTAATTTGTACATGAAATTTACATAAAAACACTCAGAAACTAATGATAAAACTTGCAGTTAACCTCATGAATCCTTAAGCACTTTTACAATATTCTGAACAAGAATTTAGCACAACAAAAGTAATTTTTCCATTCAGATCAAGTTTGGTATCAGAGCTCTTGGTTTTCGTTATGCAAGGAGGATTTAATTGTTTGTAAGTGAATGTGATGCTTACAAGGTTGAAGCTCAAGATAGGAGAAGGAAAGTTGGTTGAAGGTCCTGAAGTTGGGACAAAGATAAGGAGAGAAATATTACCACAATCTCCACCACCAGTTCTACCTCAAATTGCAGTTGAAGCTTCAACAAGCATGTCACATGAAGGAGAGCATGGAAATATGTCAGAGGATGAGAAGGTTTTTAGGAAGGCTTTCTTTGACATGACAGAGATGGTGAACGTCTTCTATGCAGAAAGGAATACAAGACTGTAGGGTGAAAGCTCCAAGCCTCCAAAAGGAGAAGGTTCTCTAGGAAGGTAATGGAAATGGACGTAAACCTCCACCATCTCCACCATCATCTTCATCTTCATCTTCACATGCGTCATCATCCTCTTGCACTAATACAACCCTTACTCATACTCATCAACATACCTTAAAAGAAATTGGTAAAACACCCCTATTAAAACTTGATATTAAATTTGAGTTGCCTATGTATAATGGTGAAGTGAATGCAAAGAAGCTTGAAAATTGGGTCATCAGTTGGAGGTCTATTGCAGAATTCAAAATCTTCAAGATGATGACACAAAGATTCAGCTAGCTTCATTGAGACTGGAGGGTGCAACACTAATATGGTGGGAATCCAAGACACAAAAAGAGATAAAAATACATGGTATGATCTCAATTTCTTGGTCTGATTTCATTGCTGCAATTAAAAGAGAGTTTTACGCTCTAGCATATATGCAGAAAGCCATCATGAATTAGCAGAACTTTAGACAACTTAAAGGTCAAAATGTGCAAGATTACACCCAAGAATTTAGAAGAAGGTCTCTAATGTTAGTTGTATATTTGCAATCACAAGACATGTTGTTGAAGTATATAGGGGGTTTACACAGTTACCTGAGGCATATGATACTTATGTTTAATCCCAATAGTCTAGGTGAGGTTTTTGTGCAAGCCACTCATCTTGAGGCAAGAGGGAAAACTATTCCAGAAGAGGGTAGCAAAAATCCATTTAAGGGTAAATAAAGAGAGAAGGGTTTCAAAGGGAAAGGAAAGAAAAATGCATCCATTAAAAAGGAAGGAGAGAAAACAATATGTAAACATTGTTCCAAAGAGGGTCATGATGAAGACCATTGTTGGAAGCTTCATCTAGAGATGAGGCCTAAGAAACTCAACAACAAAGGAAAAGAAAAGACAACTGCAATCATTCAAGAGGATTTGGGATTCGATTCGGGTGATGAAACTAAAATTATAGCCATGGGTATAAAAGGAAAAGAATCCATTGCTAGCACTAGTACATCAAATTTTCACACTAGCACTCCAAATGAAGAAACAAGGATTGAATTATTTCATGTGAGGGTTATTGCAAAACATACAAAAATCGACACATTATTTGATAGTGGGTCTCAAGCCAACTTGATATCTACATACTTAGTCAATAAAATTAATCTTGAAACCATTCCACATCCCAAGCCATATCCATTGGGTTGGATATGCAAGGACACAAACTTACAGGTTACAAGGAAATGTATTCTTTGGTTTGCAATCACAATAAACTTCATTGATGAAGTTGAATTAGATGTTGTACCGCTTGATATTTCAGGAATTGTTTTGGGTAGTCCTTACCTCTATGATAGGAAAGCAATCTTCTATCGCCATGAAAACAAGTACCACTTGTTCAAAGATGGTGTGGAGTATATTGTGAGAGATCATCACAAGAAACTAAATCTTTCATTAGTGAATGCAGGGCAAATGAAAAGACTAGAGAATTCAAGCAAGAATTTAGTGCTTCTTATGATCAAACCAAAGAATGATGTTGATTATGAAGCATTTGAAGGTTGTGATAAAAAATTGAAATATGATTGTATTGATGTAGTTAACAAATATGATGAGATGTTTCAAGAACCAAAGGGATTGCCTCCCAGGAGGGGAATCCAACATGAAATACCATTGCAGTAATATTGTCATATTTATGACATTGGCATGTACAGGATGTCAATAATGGAAAATGTAGAAATACAAAAGCAAACCCAAGAGTTGTTGAACAAAGGGATCATTCGACCATCTCCTTCGCCATATGGGTCACCTATTATTTTGGTGCCCAAGAAGAATGGAAAGCATGTCACTAAGTGGAACTTAAGGAGTGATTATCATCAAAGTAGAATTGTTGAAGGAGACACATGGAAGATGACATTCAAAACAAAGCAAGGTTTGTTTGAATGGCTAGTTATGCTTTTTGGTCTTAGCCATGCTCCTACTACTTTCGTGCATATGATGAATGATGTATTGGAGCCATTTCTAGATGAGATAGTCTATTTAGATGACATCTTAGTTTTTAGAAAATCTCTTGATGAACATGTCATGCATGTGAGAAAAGTACTTGATGTCTTGAAGAAAGAACAATTGTTTTTGAAGATGTCAAAGTGTGAATTCGGTAAAACTTCTTTGGTGTGCTTGAGGCATATTGTTGGAGGAGGTGAGTTGAAGATAAACCCCTCCAAGGTTGATGTCATGATGAATTGGCCAACGTCCAAGATAGTCACTAGAGTAAGAAGTTTTTTGGGAGTAACCCAATATTGGAGAAAGTTTATTGCTAACTTTTCTTCTATCGCAACTCATTTGCATGCATTGACTAGTGTGGAAAAGGTCTTCCAGTGGGGAGGAAAGAAACAAAAGGCATTTGATGTCTTGAAAGAAAATATTGGTTCAACTCATGTACTTGCAAGTGACTATGCCATGGGCACAATCCTCATGAAATATGGTAAGCCCATTTCATGTCATTTAGAAATTTTCAATGGTGCAGTGACAAAGTTGCAGAAATCAAGGCACTTTTGACGAATGGGATCCTTACAACAATTCCACTTGGTTAGCAGGTATAAGAAAGGTATATACAACAAGGTTGATGATATGCTTTCTAGGCCTATTGTTAGTGCAACTACTTTACTCAAGCATAATTTTGTTTTGCATGAAAGTTATGTTCAACAATATGCATACTTTCAAAATGTACATTTAAGCTTGAGTCAAGAGAACCAAGTTGGGTAATTTGATTACCATTTGCATCATAATTTTTTGTACCATCTTGGTAAAAAGGATGTTTCTATTGATGGTGACATGGACAAAGCCAAGAAGTTCATTGAACGATTCCAAATGGTACCTCAAACAATTCAAGATTAGCTTGAAAAGAGCCAAGGAAAGTACAAAGCAAGGCACAACAAGCATCGTGTAGATCACAAGTTCCAATTCGGTGACGAACTTTGGCTTCACATTAGCAAATAGAGGCTCCAAGGAGAAGGTAAAAAGCTGAAACCAATTCGATATGGTCAATTTAGAATTCTGGAAAAGATTGGTGACAATGCCTTCAAGTTGGATTTGCCTTCATTTATGTAAATTTATGTTGTTGTTAATGTGGAAAATTTAAGGTTGTATGAGCCTCATTTGATTGAATATCAAGGATAGAATGTTCAAATTCATTTCATTGAAGATTTATCTCTTGAATACCTTGATGAACTACAACAAGACACCATTCTTGACAAAAGAACAAGGTCTTCAAAATGAGGGAGTGTGGACTACCTTCGAGTGGGGCTCAAGGGAACAAATCCTTCCAAGGTCAAATGGATCGATATTGGAAAGGTGAGGGAACTGTACCCTCACCTGCTGAACAATTGAAAGTGATATTTTGGGGCCCAAAGGCTTCTAGCATGGAGGAATGATCAGGTGCTCAAAAATTTGCTCAGAATTCAAAGTTGTTGAATCGATGTGGAACCTGAATTACCATGTAGTGCTCGTCATCCTAAATTTGGTGCAACTTGTTTCGTGCGAAATAGACTCTGTATGCTCCTAGAAACATGTTTTGTTTGTTTTCCAAAACATGTGAATTTAGCAAAAATTTTGACAACCTATTCAGCAGTCCATACTGCTAACGTGGCAGGATGACTGGGCATGGTTGAATGGGCTCCGTTAGGCCAATCCTATCTCACCACTTGTTTGAATATCATTGGCGTTGATTTGGGGGATTTTCATTGGTGGGTTGGTGGCCAACCACAAGCTACCACGTGGCCCAACCGGAGTCGCCACATGGCCCAACCTAAGGCCTCCATGTGGCAACATGGAGACCACCAAAAACTTGTTAAGGGATGAATGGATTGGGCGGGGGTCAAACATCGGACCTTCGTCCAAAAAACATCATCAACTACTGACGCGCCACTATGGTTCTTATTATGTTATGTCATGCCAAACATATTTAAACTTAAGGTTTTGCACCATTTGGGAAAGGGGCCAACCCCAGGCATGTGCAACCCAATAGTATTGTGGGCGGAGTGGAGTGGGGGCTTGGCCGGCGGGGGCAGGACGTTGGCCTTAGTCCCAGGAACGTGGCCCCCCATGTGGCCTGAATTTTTAGAAATAAGGCCACATTGGGCATTTAATCGCTCTGAAAAATTCACCTGAAATTTGGCGGAATCGGTGCCTAGTTAGTGGAAAATGGGGAAAATTGTTAGGATAGTGCTAGATTTTGGGGAAATTGTAGAGCGAATAGTGCAAGAGCTAGGATAAGCCATAACTTCTTCAGCTTTTGACCAATTCAGGAGTAAGAAGAGGCTAGACATGCATTTTTTAGCATTCTGGAGCCATTAGAGTAGGTTGCAGAGTTGTTTAAGAATTGTAAACTGATGTATTCACACTTTTGAGCATAATAGAGAGGTCCAAGCCATTGGAAGCTGGACCAAGGAGACATAGCCTAGGTGGGGTGAACTCCTTCATCATGTGCTATTGTGATACTATTTTTTTGATGTTTTTACTTGTTGTATGTTGTTGTTCGATTATTTGTTTATGTTAATTTGTACATGAAATTTACATAAAAACACTCAAAAACTCATGATAAAACTTGCAATTAACCTCATGAATCCTTAAGAACTTTTGCAATATTCCGAAGAGGAATTTAGCACAACAAAACTAATTTTCCCATTCAGATCAGTATAAGAGAGAGAGAATAATGAGAGAGCTCCAAACTAAATTGACAAAAATTTTCACTGACCAAGCTTGCCCACTGATCCTCGGAAGCCTTTTCATTAATGATGCCTCTATTTTCTTCATTTTCCATTATTTTCCTTCAATTTCCACCTCACATGAAACCTATGACCTTTCACCTTCCTTTTCTTCTAATTTCCTTTATTTTCATAAATAAATTGCCAATTAATGCCTCATGCCTTTCCAAAGCCTTTGCCATTGCCTTTGTCATAATGAATTGAATAAACACCCACTAGGATTTTTTTTCCCACCATTCAGCTTGGAATATGTGTCCCATCAACCGTGGTCTTATATATTTTTACATGGATTTTTAACTAGGGATGTTACAAAACCCTTCCCCTTGGGGGAAAACCATCCTCGATGTTCGATGACAGCTATAACCAACAAGACCACTGAAAAAGAAACACACTGCCCATGGAGCTTTATAACATAGCTCGTTACAATATTTACAATGACCATCTGCTAAAACATGACAAGAATACCACTTAATGGATCTTTATTACACAACTCATTACGATATTTACAATAATAACCACATAAACACACATACACATTTGCTTCACCTAACAAATAATCATACTATCTTTGGAGCTTTATAAATCCAGCTCACACATACACATTTGCACATTTGCTCAACCTACAAATAAATGATACAATACCTGCATTCGCAACAAGGGAATTTAGAGGCTCACACCTCCACCCTAAAAGTAATATCAGGATTCACTTCCTTCCCAGGAAGTCCAGGACCCACTGTCAAAGTCAAATCTGCATCCAATGTCCAACGCTATAATCCGGTGCCACTTGTCGTCCCAATGAATAGTTACCGGCTCATTGTTCTAGGGCAGACTCCCAATGTGCATTTGATTCCATCTGACAATGCTAATGACAAAAACAAAACATCCTCGACCTTCCCTTCTCTGCTAAACAGTCCCTTAGGAAATCGGTCACCCCCTTCTGTGCAGTCACACACCTTCCAAGTTCCGCTGGCACCCCCATCCCTGGTAGTCCATCCCTTGGCAAGGCTTCCTTGCATTGGAAGATACAAAACCAAGGCATATCCCTGCCTCAAACCATCATATCGGTCATATCATGCTCATGGCAACCAATGGACACTATTGGGTACCAGTGTCCCATAATGGCTCTGCTCCTGAAGTGATTTACCAACATACTACTGCATGTTCTAATTTCTTTTGTTGGTGCAAACTCTTGCAATCAATTTCAATCATCCAATCGGGAATTTCCATGCTTCCTGTACCAAGCACATAATTCCATTAGATTCAAAATAAATCGAAATGACTTCAAATCATACCTCATTGATAGCTCGCCAATAAGGTACACTTGCAATCTTGTTTACTTCCTGTCACAACAAGTCAAACTAACATTTTTGACCGAATTATCATGTATAAACATATCACCTCAGGTTAGTTCAAAACAAAACCATCATAGATCAAAATCATAAATCACATGTAACCATCATAAACTAGAATCATAGATCACATGTAATCATCATAGACAAGAATTATAAATCACAAGCATAATAAAACTGAAATAAAATATTGACACTTATCCTTTCATCAATCCTTAACTTCTACCTTTGTCCTTATTCCATACGCACACCATATCAGTTTCCACACACGACAAACACCTAGTGCCTTTTCCTCAATCATGTGCATGTACACATAGTGTGCATCACACACGACATACAACATCATGCAATACACGTACCTACACCTGACATACCACACATACACCTACACCCAGTGTACAACATAACACAATACATACTCCTAGATTTGGTGTATACCACAACACCATACATACAATTACACCCGATGTACAACACAATACATATTTGTACACAACGTACAACACAATGAATACACATGTCACGCTGCCATGAGTACACAATGCACATATGTAGTACCACATGTACACAACACAACATGTATGATATGTACATAATACCACATGTACACCAGTGCCGCATATACAACATGTACATAGTACCACCTATACACAACACCACATGCATAATGTGTACACTGTTAGCGCTTGAGATTTCACCCTAGGCTGAGGAAGGTAAACCTTCAAGGCAACATCAAACCATTTCACCTCGTAGCTAGCCCTATGGGGTATGAGAAGGCTCTCTCCGGTCTATCTCGGCAAATTTTCAATGGGGTGAGATGACCAATCAAAGGTAACACTGATATTAGGCTAGTAAACTGATTAAAAGGTTGATTTGGGGGTTTTTGGGGTTTTTTGGTGGCAAATTGAAGATCTGCAATTTTAGGGTGCGGGGATTTGACACAGTTTATGCAGGTGGGTCTTTGGGGCAAGGTAGGAGTTTGTGCTGATGCCTTTAGCTGAGATGGATGATCAAGGAAGAAAAAAGAGAAGCTAAAGAGGGCAAACAATGACTTTGAATCCTCTCTAGACAGTGGAAAACATAAACATTAAACAAATTTGAAAGTTGAGCATGGCAAGCATGAATTCAAACTTTATCACTTCATTTGTTTAATAAGCTGCAGTAAAGAAAGAGATGGAACACATAAACACACTTACAATTACAATAAGCGAATACACCATCAACACAAGAGTCCACACGAATCCCAATGATGTCTGCAAAACCCTGGTCTTCCTTTTCCTCAAATTGCAGAGATACAAGTAAAATATACAATAGGAGCTTCTCCCTCAAGAGTCCAACCTCTCCAACCCTGAAAATGATTGAGAAAATACATAATATAGGCAAGCCAACCTCTTCCCTTGCCTCTAGGGGTCAAGCTCATCCTTCTAGGAGCTGTTTCAACCAATTCTAAACTGAGCCCTAGATAATAGGTAGTCAAAACAACTTGCCTCTAAAACTTAGGAAACCTATCCATGCATTAAATTTTTACCATTTACATTCAAGAAACTTCTAGAAGTGATCAAGGAGAGTAAAAGTATCTTAGAGCCATGAAAGTTACACAAAAATCCATCATTTACATGTCCAAAACATTAAACCAAATGAAAACAGTGTTTTTCTCGCTGAACTGGTCAAAATAGGCAAAATTCCCTGACATGTAGCGCACATGTGCCTGACGGGTAGCGCACATTGAGAGGCCTGTTTGAGGGCCTTCCCGGTGTCCAAATCAGGTGCAAGATAGCTCATTGGAAAGGTCTGCGAGTCTATTTTCCAATCCCACCGGAATTTTTGAATTTGGAGTTCATTTGACCCCTCAAAACTCAATTCTCCCAAGACAGCTTTCTGCAACTCAAAATAGGGGCAGAAAGTCAAAATTTGCATGTGTTTTGACCTTTTGGAGGCCCAAATCTCCATAAAAACTGAAGTCCATCCATAGGTAGGTGTAACTTTGCATGAAAATTCCAAAAATGCTGAGTTTTCCCCGTTCTGAGTTGCCCCCATGTAGGGTAGCGCACGGGGCGCTACCCGTTAAAAGGCCAAAACCTGTCAATTTCCCAAAAAATTCACAAATGACAAAATTTTCTCAAAATTTCTTGAAATTTGGGCTGGGAGTCCCCAATCAAGTACCATGCTCAGTCAAAGAGGCTTTGGCCAAAATTTAGAGTGGATCGGGCGTTTTTTTTTCGTTTTTGTGCTTTGGCCAATCGTCCTTGGAACACCTTCGTTCTCGCCAGTATTTTTGACATTTTTCTCAAACCATGACACCGGTGCAAAAAGTGAAGGAGGTTTTTATTCTTTGGCATGCTATGGACAAAAACCTCTCTAAGTTTTCCAAAATTCATCTTTTATTGCTCTGGAACATCATTTGAGTGCCACTTGTCCCGATGTGTGAAACAAGGAATTTTGTCGAAATGGAGCGAAATGAAAGGGATAGGGGGCTTCTAAATTCTTGAGGAAATTTTTGGAAGTAGGGAGGGATGTTAGGAAGCAAGGGAAAGTGGAATCTCAGTGATTGAGAGAGGGGAAGGGGTCGAAAAGGGAAAAACACAGGCCCAACCTAGAAAATTGCCAGGTTGTAGCTAGAAACTAGGGTTTGTGGAAAAATGAGGAATTTGGCGGATCTAAGGGATGGGAAGTGTTTGATAAGGTATTTTAAGGATAGGGGAAGGTGTATGAACATCAGGAAACAAGTTTTGCCGGTGATTTGACCATCCAAGAGAAATTAGCTTCAAAACCCTAGGAGAGGGAAATGACCTTGCCAAGGCACAACTGAAGCATGAACAAGGTGTGAAATGACTCATTAGACACTGAAATGACGATGAAAAACCTATGAATGATGATAGGCTCAGCTGAATAATGACATGGACTGACATTTGGGCAAACCCTAGACCTAATGCCTAGTGACCAAATTTTGCTTGAAGACTCACTGAAATGACAAAATTTGACCTTGACACTTCAAAATCACTTTGTAAGAGCACATTTGATCACTGTAGGAAGGCTGGAAAGACTGACACTAACATTGGCTCCAATGGGGATGGTAGCTCCTTGGAGGTGCCAAGAACCTTAGACCTCTGGGAGAGCAGACCAGTGCTTTCAGCCATTGGGCAATGGAGTCATAAACTCAAGCTGAAATGCATGACTGAAAACTGACACAAACTAACTTAACAACAAGACTAAAAATTGACTCATAAAGGACTCATGACTCAACTAAAAACTGACTCAATACTTGAACACAACCGACAAACTGAAAATGATGCTCAAAGGGGAGCTTATTCAT
Source organism: Pinus tabuliformis (assembly GCA_031772625.1). Classification (NCBI taxonomy): domain Eukaryota; kingdom Viridiplantae; phylum Streptophyta; class Pinopsida; order Pinales; family Pinaceae; genus Pinus; species Pinus tabuliformis. Next base: position 1,731,960,825 of record CM062817.1, read on the forward strand.
GAAAACCTACTCTAACAGTTTCATTCATCACCTGGTCAAGTGAAATGAAACAACCAATGTAACCAAGTAAGTGTCCCATCTGCTGTTCGAATTCTCCATAAGTGCTTGCTTATGAACAAAAAGAGAGAACAACTGAAAGGCAACTCCCATGACAACTTGGGAACAGATCCGTTGAATGATATGAATTCTCTATCCACCTCCAAAAACACTGCATAAGGATCTTGAAATTCAAGCACACTGGAACCTAGCTCATCCAATGGATTACTTCTCTTTTCCTCATACCATGAATGCAAACTTTGATCTGAGCCTTGTGATGAGACCTCTGCTGAAAATGACAAAGAAACCGGCTGCCGGATCAAATTCATATCAGCACATGTTTCAAGCTCACATGTGATCAATGGAGAAAGACTTTGACTGCAAACCTCATCCAAAACATCAGCTATTGGATCATGAAAAACTTGAAAAGACTACTGCAATCCCATTTCTATTGGTTCCATTGTGATTACATGATTGCCTACATGCTGCTCATCTTGTTCTTGAGAAATTTTACGAGAATTCTGCCTTATAAACTGAAATGCTTCGAAACAAAAGGGTATAGAATCTTCCTGCATCATCAAATCAGGTATTTCGGCTGCCACACCTTCATCTATAATCTGCCCTTCAATTTCATTTGGTGGCTGCAAATCTGATGCTACAGGCTGCTCAAGAATTTTGTTATCTGTCTCATTCTCAACATTAAATGATTTACTATGCAATCTACCCTTCAAAAACTGAATTGATTCAAAACAAAATGGTACAGAGTCACCTTGAATCATTAAATTATGTGTGTCCACTTCCAAGTCTTCAGCTGCAACTTGACAATCAATGGCTTTCGGGGGTTGCAAATCTGAATATGAGAAGTCTTGAACAAAATTTTCATTGCTCTCAAGATGGTCTAAATCAAGACTTGTTGACATTTGATTTCTGATTGCCTGGAAGTTGTCTTTAATGAACTGACATGAATCAAAACAAAAGGGCAAAGATCCTTCACTTATTTCGAAATTTTCTGCACTTTCCTCGCCACTGTCATAGCTGAGATGCGATGGCTGAACATTATATTCAAGCTGCTGAAAATGAACTTTTTCCTCGCACAAACTAGCTGTTGATTTATCTACAAGATTAGCTACTGTTTGGAGAACATAATCATCATCATACTGATCAAAACAAGGCAAATTATCACTATAAAACACATCATCAAGTATGCATATCATATCAATAGATCTCTCTTCTCCAAGGTGATCTACAAAACAATCATTATCAGATCTATGACAATCAGGATAAGAAACAAAATGTTTTGGATCAGCAACTTGTTCTTCTTCAATCAGCGAGCCATGAGCATGAACATCATAAGCATTTCTTGTGGTGATCTTCTTCATCATCTCTTCTACTGCACTTACCAAAACGTCAAGCTTTACCTCTAGAGATGTTGATTTTTCTGGATCTATGCTTTTCATATCTTCTTCTTTCAACCTTACCCTTCGGAGCAGCAGATGCGCCTCTACATTTACTGCACGGTTTTGCATCTCGTGAAGTGTTGCAATATCCCTTTCTCTCAGCTGAAACTCCATCTCCAGATCAAAGGCACCCGGATAATGCAAGAGAGCAGATCTAGGAGTAGGCCTTATCTCAACTGGCATTGAATAGTAAACTTGATTAAATCTGGCCGAAAACTGTTGTACTGTCTCACCTGGCAATCTTTTCAGCTGGTTATACTCTTCTATGATCAGGAAAAGGTTCTGCCCGATCATCCACCTATCGAGAAAAACTTTGACGAACTGCTGGAAATCTGAGATGCTCGCATCAGGCAGGGCTTTGAACCAACTCTTCACTTTGGCTTGCAAAGAAAGAGCAAAAAGCCTCATACTAACATCTTCTTCATCAACTTCAAAAAGATCTAGAAAATTCTCAAAATTCTGGACATGTTGCTCAGCGTTGACATTCTTACATTCACCATCAAACATCGGCAAGTCTAGATCATAATTTTTGGGGAAAGCATGAAGAACGGAAGGTAAAACAAACGGTTTATACCGATCTGGAATTTTACAAGGTGTAGGGGTATGTACAGCAGGTATAGAATTAGTCTTGGTCTCTTGAGGTTCATCAATTTGAAGATAATCATCACAAAATTCGGGAAAAGGATCTTGGTCAAGCTCAAAGGCATGAAAATCTTTGGTATTCACAATCTTCAAAGGGAAAGAATCAACGGCAGGCCGAGGATCTTTTCTCAAATACAATATACTTTGCAACGCAGCCTTGACATTCTTGGGAAAAGAGAAGAAATAATTTATGACAAAGAACAAAATATCTTGGATGAAATTCCAACTTGAGTACCTGATCTTTCCATATTCTCCTTTCATGTTTCTGCTGGTCGGGATCATCCTCCAGTGGAGTCTTTGGATCTGATCTCGAAAATGATTTAGAGTCGCCAGGTGAATGATTTCAGCCTTGCCAGTGTCTGATCGTTTTCCACCATCAACAATCAGATCTGACCTTGATACATGTACTGTGGTAAATGCAAATGAAGTGTTTCATTCACAAGCTCACGAAGGTCGACTGAAGGAGCATTTATCTACTTACGCTGATGTAAAACAAGAGCGTTTTCGAAGGCTACCTGGCGTACCTTCAGACTCCGTCTAAGCCTTATGAAACAAACACACCAATAAGCAAACAATCACTTTGTTCTCCCCAGTATGGTCGCCAGTATGTTAGCGCTTGAGATTTCACCCTAGGCTGAGGAAGATAAACCTTCAAGGCAACATCAAACCATTTCACCTCGTAGCTAACCCTACGGGGTATGAGAAGGCTCTCTCCGGTCTATCTCGGCAAATTTTCAATGGGGTGAGATGACCAATCAAAGGTAACACTGATATTAGGCTAGTAAACTGATTAAAAGGTTGATTTGGGGGTTTTTGGGGTTTTTTGGTGGCAAATTGAGGATCTGCAATTTTAGGGTGCGGGGATTTGACACAGTTTCTGCAGGTGGGTCTTTGGGGCAAGGTAGGAGTTTGTGCTGATGCCTTTAGCTGAGATGGATGATCAAGGAAGAAAAAAGAGAAGCTAAAGAGGGCAAACAATGACTTTGAATCCTCTCTAGACAGTGGAAAACATAAACATTAAACAAATTTGAAAGTTGAGCATGGCAAGCATGAATTCAAACTTTATCACTTCATTTGTTTAATAAGCTGCAGTAAAGAAAGAGATGGAACACATAAACACACTTACAATTACAATAAGAGAATACACCATCAACACAAGAGTCCACAAGAATCCCAATGATGTCTGCAAAACCCTGGTCTTCCTTTTCCTCAAATTGCAGCGATACAAGTAAAATATACAATAGGAGCTTCTCCCTCAAGAGTCCAACCTCTCCAACCCTGAAAATGATTGAGAAAATACATAATATAGGCAAGCCAACCTCTTCCCTTGCCTCTAGGGGTCAAGCTCATCCTTCTAGGAGCTGTTTCAACCAATTCTAAACTGAGCCCTAGATAATAGGTAGTCAAAACAACTTGCCTCTAAAACTTAGGAAACCTATCCATGCATTAAATTTTTACCATTTACATTCAAGAAACTTCTAGAAGTGATCAAGGAGAGTAAAAGTATCTTAGAGCCATGAAAGTTACACAAAAATCCATCATTCACATGTCCAAAACATTAAACCAAGTGAAAACAGTGTTTTTCTGGCCGAACTGGTCAAAATAGGCAAAATTCCCTGACATGTAGCGCACATGTGCCTGACGGGTAGCACACATTGAGAGGCCTGTTTGAGGGCCTTCCCGGTGTCCAAATCAGGTGCAAGATAGCTCATTGGAAAGGTCTGCGAGTCTATTTTCCAATCCCACTGGAATTTTTGAATTTTGATTTCATTTGACCCCTCAAAACTCAATTCTTCCAAGACAGCTTTCTGCAACTCAAAATATGGGCAGAAAGTCAAAATTTGCATGTGTTTTGACCTTTTGGAGTCCCAAATCTCCATAAAAACTGAAGTCCATCCATAGGTAGGTGTAACTTTGCATGAAAATTCCAAAAATGCTGAGTTTTCCCTGTTCTGAGTTGCCCCCATGTAGGGTAGCGCACGGGACGCTACCCGTTAAAAGGCCAAAACCTGTCAATTTCCCAAAAAATTCACAAATGACAAAATTTTCTCCAAATTTCTTGAAATTTGGGCTAGGAGTCCCCAATCAAGTACCATGCTTAGTCAAAGAGGCTTTGGCCAAAATTTAGAGTTGATCGGGCGTTTTTGTTTCGTTTTTGTGCTTTGGCCAACCGTCCTTGGAGCACCTTCGTTCTCGCCGGTATTTTTGACATTTTTCTCAAACCATGACACCTGTGCAAAAAGTGAAGGAGATTGTTATTCTTTGGCATGCTATGGACAAAAACCTCTCTCAGTTTTCCAAAATTCATCTTTTATTGCTCTGGAACATCATTTGAGTGCCACTTGTCCCGATGTGTGAAACAAGGAATTTTGTCGAAATGGAGCGAAATGAAAGGGATAGGGGGCTTCTAAATTCTTGGGGAAATTTTTGGAAGTAGGGAGGGATGTTAGGAAGCAGGGGAAAGTGGAATCTCAGTGATTGAGTGAGGGGAAGGGGTCGAAAAGGGAAAAACACAGGTCCAACCTAGAAAATTGCCAGGTTGTAGCTAGAAACTAGGGTTTGTGGAAAAATGAGGAATTTGGCGGAGCTAAGGGATGGGAAGTGTTTGATAAGGTATTTTAAGGATAGGGGAAGGTGTATGAACATCAGGAAACAAGTTTTGCCGGTGATTTGACCATCCAAGAGAAATTAGCTTCAAAACCCTAGGAGAGGGAAATGACCTTGCTAAGGCACAACTGAAGCATGAACAAGGTGTGAAATGACTCATTAGACACTGAAATGACGATGAAAAACCTATGAATGATGATAGGCTCAGCTGAATGATGACATGGACTGACATTTGGGCAAACCCTAGACCTAATGCCTAGTGACCAAATTTTGCTTGAAGACTCACTGAAATGACAAAATTTGACCTTGACACTTCAAAATCACTTTGTAAGAGCACATTTGATCACTGTAGGAAGGCTGGAAAGACTGACACTAACATACACAACATCACATATACATGGCACCACCTGTACAACGTGTACACAATGCCACATGTACATTGTACCACCTGTACAATGTGTACACAACGCTAGACGTACATGGCACTACATGCATGACATGTACATGCCACCACATCTACACAGTACCATATGCACGACATGTACACAACATCACCTGCACATAGCACCGTATGTACAACATGTACACATCACCACATGCTCACAACACCACTTGTACAATCATGCACACAACACCATATGTACATAGCACCACATGTACTACATGCACACAATACCACATGTACATGGCATCATATGTACACAACACTGCATATCTAACATGTACATAGCACCATCTATACCTAGCACTGCATATGCAATATTCACAAAATACTATTTGTACCACCTTGTACATAACATTGCATAACAACATGTACACACTATATACACACAACACCACATTGTGCACAACATCACAGATGCAACATATACAATATATACACAATAGTAGTACTATATTGGGTTGTGTTATATTCTTTCCACGTAGTTAACAGGGGGTTTGAGGGGCACCCGTAACCCCACTTTATGGGGTTGCCCCAGAAAAATTTGGTTTTGGACCCTCTGTTAGGTTGGGCGGACCCACCTATGGTTTTGTGCATGATTTTCGCACATGTTTTTTGGACACGATGGTTTTTGGTACATGGTATTGGATGCTTCAGCATGTATAAATATGTATTATAGCATTGAAAGGAAAATAATGAAAAATCAAGCTGGTAGTCCCGGTTTTGGGATCCAGGGGAAAATCTCTATGTATATGTGTTTTATGTGTTCTGCTCTCGCATTGTTTATTTTCTTTGTTTTAGAATTCGTATGCAGGTAAATTCTGTATGGGGTTAAAACCTACATTTGGTATCAGAGCAGTTTTGGCTTCAAGGGGATGCCTTTATTGCCGGGGGGTTTTGCTCGGGCTTGTGGTAGACCCTGTTCAGTGGGAGATCTGCGAGATTGATTCTGGTGGTGAAAGAAGATGGCGAGCAGTGGAAAGATAGAGATAAAGAAATTTAATGGTCAGAGTTTTGAGTTGTGCAAACTCAAGATGGAGGATCTATTGGTGGATAAAGATCAGTGGATCGCGGTAGATCCAGGTATTAAACCAATAGGAGTGTCTAATGAAGAATGGAAGAAGTTGGATTGGAAGGCAAAGAGCACAATACGATTATGTGTCTCAGATTCAATATTGCTGAATGTATCAGGGGAAGCTACGACAAAGGCTTTGTGGGACAAGTTAGGGACTTTGTACCAATCTAAGTCTCTGGTGAATAAACTATTCTTGCGGAAAAAGCTATATAACCTGAGGATGAAGGATGGAGACTCGGTGACAGAGCATCTGAACGCATTTAATACTGTGGTAAGTCAGTTAGCATATGTTGATATTAAAATTTTATATGAAGATAAGTGCATAAGTTTGTTGTGTTCTCTACCATATTCGTGGGATAGTCTGGTTATTGCAATAGGTAGCAATGCAACTGCCTTGCAGTTTGATGAAATAGTCTCATCTTTGCTGACGGAGGAGATGAGACAGAAAAATATGGAGAGCCAAAATGGTGATGCCTTGTCTGTATGAGGACGGCCCCAGAACAGAAACAAAAATAAGTCATCGAGTGGGAGATCTAAATCTAGAGGGAGATCTAAATCTCCAGGAAAACCTATAAAGGTGGTGTGATGGAAATGCAGAAAGGAAGGCCGTTTCAAAAGGGACTGTAAATCTAAAGCTCCTGACAAAGGAAAGGGATCTGATGAGGCTCCTTTTGTAGAGGCGAAAACCACCTCAGATGAAGGTGGGGATGTGTACTTGGTTTCTTCAAGTACACATGTAGATCATGAGGCATGGTTGATTGACTCAGGTGCATCCTCTCACTTCACTCCCCATAGAGAGTGGTTCTGCGAGTATGAGAAATATGATGGTGGTGATGTCTTCTTAGGGGATGACAGGAAGGCTAGAATCATTGGTCGAGGAAAAGTAAAGTTGAAGTTGTAAGGTGGAAGCGTTAGAACACTTCCAGGTGTTCTACATATTCCTGCATTGGCTAGAAATATGATTTCTGTAAGCAAGCTAGATGATGCAGGTGTAAAAACAATGTTCGAGAAAGATACCTGCAAGATGGTTTGGGGAGCACTAGTATTGATGCAGGGAGTTCTGATTGGAACTCTGTACAAGTTGCAAGGTAGCACTGTTATTAATGGGTGCAATAGTTCTATGGTTCCTGAAAGTGGAATAGAAAATCTAGTGGTCTATGGAGAGAAGACCATGTTGTGGCATCAAACGCTTGGACATATTAGAGAGAAGGGCCTTCGAATACTTTATGGTAAAGGTATGGTAGAAGGTATGAGTAATAACTCTCTGGATTTTGATTTCTGTGAAAATTGTGTATATGGGAAGTAGAATCGGGTGAGTTTCTCCTCTGGTGGTAAGAGGGCGAAATAGATATTAGAACTTGTGCATAGTGATATGTTTGGACCTGTGAAGGTTCCATCACTGGGTAAGTCTGTGTACTATGTATCATTTATAGATGACTTCTCAAGGAATACATGGATATATTTCCTTAAGAAGAAATCTGAAGTCTTTGACAGGCTTAAAGAATTTAAAGCTCTGGTGGAAAACCAGACATAGAAGAAGATAAAAGTGTTGAGGACATATAATGGTGGAGAGTTTTACAACAAGGAATTTGAAGAATTCTGTAAGAAGTGTGGTATACAATGGCAGAAAACTACTCAATATGCACCTCAGCAAAATGGAGTTGCAGAAAGAATGAATAAGACGTTGATGGAAAGGACAAGAAGCATCCTTAGTGGTGTCGGGTTAGGACAGGAATTCTGGGCAAAGGCAGTGGATACTGCATGTTACCTGGTCAACAGGTCACCTTCATCAGCGTTGGAGGATAAGACTCCACAAGAGGTATGGATTGGTAAGAAACTGTTATATACCTAGGGGGGATAATATGGGGTACCAAGCGAGGTACCCAAGGTAATAATGTAATAATGGGATGGGCCATAGTAATAAATAAGGTGGTTAACCCATATCATGTAAGGGACCACAAGTAGTTAATAATAATGTAATGGGCCCATGGTATTAATTGATGGTATGAGGGAACCATGGTAATGACCCATGGTATTGTATGTATGAGGCCTATATAGAGGCTAGAGACTCCACATGGAGATAGTGAAGGATTATTGTATGAACACGCATATGGCTTGTGGAGTGTTCTCCTTCCTTAAGGAGTGAATATATGGCGTTGCCCTACCTTAAGGGTTTAATCCATAAAGTGAATCATTTCTATCTATATTCAGATCTTGTTATTTCTTGGGTTTATTTTCATTGTCTTATATTTTCATATCAGATCTACAACAAGTGGTATCAAAGCACTTTCTTGGGCACAAAAGTGGAGAATTTTTTTTTTTAATTTTTTGCAGGATTTTGAGGGCGGCGAGTTTGCAGATCAGATCTGTATGTTTTGGTGCAAGATCTACAAAATCTAATTGCAGATATGTATTCTTTGTGAAAAAATAGCCGATTTCAAAAAAAAAAATCGGTTGAATCGGAGTCCGGATGAAGGAGATATCGCTGATCTAAAAATCAGTGGGGTTGCAGACAATTTTTCAGGGCAACAAATTTTCAGCCCAGATCTAGATGTCCTGGTGCAAGATCTGCAAAATATAATTGTAGATCTGGATTCTATGTGAAAAAATACCCGATTTAAAAAAAAAAATCGGTCAAATCGGAGTTCGGATGAGGGAGATATCGCTGATTTAAAATCAGCTCTTTTTGCAGAAATTTTGGTGACGGCGGGAGAGTTGCAGCGCAGATCTGAAATTCTAGTGCCTGGATCAGGATTTCTAACACATGGGCAGATGCAGAATGATTGTTCCATTTCTGAAAACAGGTCATAATAGGGATTCTGAGCAATATTGACGAAACTGTGACAATTTCAAATTTTCGCCAAGTAAGTGAATTTTTCTCAAACCCTCTTCATGGAGATGCTATATTTTACAGGGAAAGATAATGGTCCTACTATTGAAGAATTCATACAGATATACAAGTACGTACATGGGACACATTGGAAGATTCTAATGAAGCTTAATATGAGAGATGAGGCTGAAAAATGGTGGTTATCACTTGACCACAAGCACTTGACCAAACTTTCGGATGCAAAATTTGAAAAACTCTTTTTGGACAAATGGTCTCGGGCTAGAAAAAATGAGAATGAGACACATAAGGGGTTATTTGCTACATGTGTCTCCTTATTGCAGGTTCATGGATTGATTTAGAAGGACAAAATCATTATTTCTATAAATCCTAGTTGCAAGCATAATTTCATCAATGTTAATTTGGCAAACAAATTGCAAGTTCCAGCAAAAAAAATGGAAAATACAAAGGTTGATGATGAGGATGTTCAAATTTATAAGGATTTGAAGCTTTCTATGGATAAGTATGTGTTGCATGGTGATTTTTATACTTCAGAGATGGATAATATGGATGTTGTTTTGGGATATCCTTGGATGGAATCTGCGGGTACTATCAATATTAATGTGCAGAAGAAATTCCTGAAGCTCTAGTATAAAAAGAAGAAAATTACATTACAGGATATTTCCATTAATAAACAGGTAGAATCCAAGGAGGCTGAAGGAGAAGATGTTCTAGGGTCTGACATATTAGATGATGAGCCAGTGATGATAGACAATCAAACACAAACAGAGGCTGAAGCAGAAAAGGTTACAGTTGCTGATACATCAGAGGAGGGCTCAGTGGTTGAAGTCATATTGGAAAAGAAGACACCACAACAGACACCACAACAAGGTGAATTAAAGAAAAAGACACCGTGGGTTAAAACTTCAACATATCATCACCCACATCACCCCGCAAGAAAACAACCAACAAGATGGCAACCAATTAGCCACAAGGACAACAACCCCCGTATGACGGATAGCGAGGAGCGAAGATCCACCTACTACACATCAACACAGAAGAGCTGCCATGGTCAACTTCCATCTCAAGCGAGCGAGGCACCAGCGAGATCGAGGGTTCACCTTTCTATTGGATGTCTAGATGCACGTGCATGGTACCAGTGGACTACTCTTTTGAGTAGATCTTATTATTTGTGTTCTTCCCATGTTTCGGGGACGAAACATGCTAAGGGGGGTGGAGTGTTATATACCTAGGGGGGGATAATATGGGGTACCAAGGGAGGTACCCAAGGTAATAATGTAATAATGGGATGGGCCATAGTAATAAATAAGGTGGTTAACCCATATCATGTAAGGGACCACAAGTAGTTAATAATAATGTAATGGGCCCATGGTATTAGTTGATGGTATGAGGGAACCATGGTAATGATCCATGGTATTGTATGTATGAGGCCTATATAGAGGCTAGAGACTCCACATGGAGATAGTGAAGGATTATTGTATGAACATGCATATGGCTTGTGGAGTGTTCTCCTTCCTTAAGGAGTGAATATATGGTGTTGCCCTACCTTAAGGGTTTGATCAATAAAGTGAATCATTTCTATCTATATTCAGATCTTGTTATTTCTTGGGTTTATTTTCATTGTCTTATATTTTCATATCAGATCTATAACAAAAACCCTCTCTTTCACATCTAAGGGTATTTAGATGTGATGCATATGTACATGTTCCAAAGGAGAAAAGAACCAAGTTGGATAGTAAATCTGAAAAGTGCATCTTTATTGGGTATAAGGATGGTTTAAAGGGTTATAAGCTTTGGAACCCAGTAACAAGGAAGGTTGTGTATAGCCGAGAAGTGGTGTTCAGAGAGGTGAAAGATGTTATTAAACATGAAGTCCAACCAAAGGAACCTGAGAAGATAGAGTTTAAGCTAAAGGAGGAAGAATTAAACTCTACAGCAGAGGAGGAATCAGAAGATGAAGAGCCACAAACTCCAGCTGTGAGAAGGTCAGTTCGAGAAAGAAGGAATCCTGAAAGGTATAGTCCATTTGCTTTCTATTCAAATTTTTCTTTCTCTGTTACTGATGATGATCCCATAACTGTGAAGGAAGCAGTGGATTGAAATGATGGAAAACTCTTGGAAGAGGCCATGGTTGATGAAATGGCATCTTTGCACAAAAATGAGGCTTGGGATCTGGTGGAGTTTTCGGCTGGAAGGAAACCCATTGGCAGTAAATGGGTGTTCAAAAAGAAGACAAATGCAGAAGGAAAAGTGGAGAAATACAAAGCTTGGTTGGTAGCAAAAGATTATTCCCAGGTGCCGGGAATTTATTTTGGTGATATTTTTTCTCCTGTTGCCAAGTTAACTTCTATTAGATTACTTTTATCTATTGCTACTGCTTTTGATTTTGAGGTAGAATAGATGGATGTGAAGATATCATTTCTTCATGGGGATCTGGAAGAGGAGATCTACATGAAGCAACCTGAAGGCTTTGCGGTGAAGGGTAAGAAAGAACTAGTATGTAAGTTAAATAAGTCTCTATATGGGTTAAAATAGTCACCAAGGATGTGGTATCAGAAATTTGATACATTTATACGGGGACTTGGCTTCACCAGAAGCAAAGCAGATCACTGTGTGTATTTTAAATTAATTGGTGACTGTGTTATTTATCTGGTCTTGTATGTGGATGATATGTTGTTGGTTGGAAATGACAAAGAAATTATCTAGGATTTGAAGACCTAATTGTCCTCCAAATTCGACATGAAAGATCTTGGTGCTGCAAACTATATTTTGGGCATGGAAATTAAAAGAGATCGGGCAAAGAGGAAGCTCTGGTTAAACCAGAGGAAGTATGTCGAGACAATATTGCAGAGGTTTAATATGCAGGATAGTAAACTAGTGAAGGTTCCTATTCCTGTAGGTGTGAGGTTATCTGTTGAACAGTGTCCCAAGACACAAGAAGAGGAAGAGGACATGTCTCGTGTTCCATATGTAAGTGCAGTCGGTAGCCTGATGTATGCAATGGTCTGTATTGGACCAGACATTGCACATGCAGTGGGAGTATTGAGCAGGTTTATGTCAAAACCAGGGAAGGAGAATTGGACAGCAGTGAAGCAGGTTTTCAGGTATTTGCGTGGCACTAGTGATTACGGTTTGTGCTACCAAGGAAGACCAGGATTGGACAAAGTGTTGGATATTCATGGCTTTGTTGATGTAGACTGGGCTGGAGATCTGGATTAGAGAAGATCTACAAGTGGGTATGTGTTTAACCTGGTTGGAGGTGCAGTTAGTTGGATGAGTAAGAAACAATCTGTAGTGGCACTTTCAACTACAGAGGTAGAATACATGGTAGCCACTCATGCAAGCAAGGAAGCAGTTTGGTTGCAGAGATTGTGTTCAAGTATGGGGTTAGTACAGGGAGCTATAAGGATAGACTGTGACAGCCAAAGTGCAATTTTCTTGGCAAAGAACCCCGCATATCATTCAAGGACAAAGCACATTGATGTTCAATATCACTTTGTGAGGGATATGATAGAAGACAAAAAGGTGTTGCTGGTAAAGGTGGACACTTTGAAGAATATTGCAGATGCATTGACAAAATCTATGAGCTTTGAGAAGTTCTCTTGGTGTAGAGAGACAATGGGCATTTCAGGGTTGGAAAAATGACTGAGCTCTCTTGTGGCCCCCTGTGGAAAGAAAACAACAAGTGGGAGAATGTTGGGTTGTGTTAGATTCTTTCCACATAGTTAACAAGGGGTTTGAGGGGCACCCGTAAAATTTTGGTTTTGGACGCTATGTTAGGTTGGGCAGGCCCACCTATGGTTTTGTGCATGATTTTCGCACATGTTTTTTAGACGCGATGGTTTTCGGTCCATGGTATTGGATGCTTCGGCATGTATAAATATGTATTATAACATTGAAAGGAAAACAATAAAAAATCAAGCTGGTAGTCCCGATTTTCGGATCCAGGGGAAAATCTCTGTGTATATGTATTTTATGTGTTCTGCTCTCACATTGTTTATTTTCTGTGTTTTAGAATTCGTATGCAAGTAATTTCTGTACGGGGTTGAAAACTACTTACTACACATCCAAAACCATAATGTCTCTACCAAGCAACCTTGCTTCCAGTGTCTCTCTGCCATCCATGCATATCCCAACATGCCGCAGACCACACTACGTTCCTTTTGTTGATGTATCCCTCGGTATAGCTTGTCCATAACATAGACATAATATAATCACATAATATCAACTCATAACCACATGACACCGACCTCATATATTTGTCATGACTACTCTTCCAATTGATTCCTCATAAACCAGGAACCTCTTCGTTTCATTCACCTACATAAGCAATCACTACTCCACAAGAATGATTCCTAACGACCCTATTAGATAGCAACATACATACATATATATACATATAAATATTAGCATTAAACAATCATGATCCTGTCAGACAACGACACACATACATACATATAAACATTAGCATTAAACAATCATGATCTCTGATGACCCTGTCAGATAACAACATATATACATACATATATGCAAATAAACATTAGCATAAAGCAATCATGATCACAACATAATTAATAGATATCAAGGTCAAGGTTAAGAGAACTCCATTTATGCATGCAACACATGCGCAACATCGAGAAGAACAATTCCCAACATAGCCAAGGCATATGATGCCTCAAATCCATTCACCTCACCTTTCTTGATTATATTTCCCATCACTATCCTAGAAACATCCATTTACACTAATGGACCCAACAAATCCAACTGGTTATCATACTCTTGCCTTCAACTGCCCTTATACATGCACCGAGCTTCATCCAAGTCTTACCTTACATGTTAGGTACCACACAGCTCTCCCTGAGCTCCATTAAATTTCCTCTTTCCCAAACCAATTCCCAAGACTCAACACAAAAATGCAAGCACAAGAAACAAACAAGAAGAAAACGTTGAAAACCAATATCAACATGACTCCACAAACAAAGTGGTATGGCCATACACTAGACATAAACAAGTTGCAAATCAAACACAAACAAAGCACAAAGAATCAAAATCACAAGACTCTCAACAGACACCATGACTAAATCCCATGGTTCCCAGTGCTTCCAAAGGAAATCTCAACCTGAGCCTTCTTCAGAATTTCATGACAGTCTATTTGCCATGCAATCCCCCACATAATATTTCCATAAACACATAATTGTCAGTGCATAACTACACATAACAATACACCAGTTACCTTACCTTGTTGTGCCAAGCATGTTTCTTGCAACTGAACACATCCAATCCATCTCTCAAGGACTCTAATCCTTTGACGAATCCATCTATAACTAGAAACTAGTTGATGTACCTACCAAATGCATGTTCATAACTATCGCACATACCCACATAATGTTAGATGAAATTAGGGTTAAGAAGACTTCCTATATGCAAAGAACTCATTCATTTGGAATTAGGGTTTCCAAACATAGCCAAAGGAATTCTTGCCCAATTCTTTTCTTTTACCTTTTTACCTTGTTGCAATCGAGGCTTACTCTGTACTGTCACATCACCCAACTGTTAGTTATATAACACTTCAATTGTTACCTTGTCACACTAATACCAAGCATGTTTCTTGCAACTATTTACACATGTCAACCACATGTTTCAAATATCATGACAATCATATCTATCAATTTAAAATCAACCTTTACGAAGACTAACAATAATGTCATAATCCATAGTCAACTCATAGTCATTAGACATAATGCTACAATTTTCACCTACTACACTCAAGGACATATCACTGTCTCAACACATATGTGTTAGTACAATCATCTTAAAACACGACCATTGGAACACATACTCATATTATGCAATTCATCAAAAATTCAACCAACTTGCAAACATACCATGTTAAATAAATCAACTAGACCACATAATAGACACCAAACACCCAAACACCAAATAGACGTCATAATCAAACAGTGAAGCACAAAGTAGATGACATAAGCAAGTTAATACCTTAATGTATCTCAGGGGAGGCTATCTTGTTTGCAAAATCAATCCATATTAGCATGATATAACTTCATAACATATCAACTCAAACATAAATAAGGTCATGATATCCATATATAATAGTCACTAGCTAACATGTTCACATCGTAAACTCATAAACAATTATCATTCATACATAATAATCTCATATGTACGATCAATCTAGATTAGCATGACATAATATCACAACATATTAACTCATACTTGAATGTCATAACCCGGACCATTTTCATAGACCAATCAAATTTAGCATGATACATATAACATTAAGATATTAATGCTATAGCCCTAATCATCAAGTTACTAGCATATAACAGCAACAAGTTATATATCATACTCATCGACAACATATAACCTAATCATCAAGATAACTATCATATAAAAACAACAAATTAACCTATAACATACTCATCAACATATAACATAATCATCAAGCTAATTATTGTATAATAACAACAAGTTAACCTATAACATACTCATCAAAAACATATAACATTATCATCAAGCTAACTACCATATAACAACAACAAGTTAACTTATAACATACTCATCAACTACATATAACATAATCCTCAAATTATCTAACATAAAACAACACTAGCAATGCATACAACCACAAGTTACTATCATTCACGACTATCCGACACATGTGCATATGACTACATTAATCAACTAGCATCTATCATGTATGTAACCATAACATCAATAGACATGTACATAATCTATTGTTTATAACCCTAATGCATATAACAATCCATTAACTAACATACCTGCATGCCCAACATCTGAACATGCATGACGACATGCTCTTGCCTTGAGGGCCAATGCTGCAACTTCACTTTAATGATTTGCATTTCCTGCTCTATCTTAGCCAACACATTAGCATCATAACATACCAATATCATAATGATGACCTAAAATGCATACAATTACCTCACAATGCATTTTTGACCTACTATACATGCATGACCATAACCATGACAATGCATGCATAACAACATAGAGAAACTGACATGCATAACAAATGCATATACAACCATACACCCATGACGACATGTTCCACAACAACACCATCAACCTTCACATGGCGGCATCATTACCACCATGATCAACACCATACAAATGTAACAAGCACACAGACTACAACACAAGAAACATGTATGCAATCGACATGAATATATGACCAACACACTGCCCATCCAATCCGAGGGGTGAACCATGCCCTGATACCACTCTATAACACCCTCCTCCCACATCTACCCAAGTAACCATCCAACTGAGGTAAACATGTGACAAGAGGCTACTATGATTGGATTCAACCTCCTAAGTGACCTTAAGGAAAAAAGGAAACACATTATATGTTATGAAACCAGCTCAAGAAAAGATAGAAAAGATAGATCAACGCCTTAGAATTCAGCCTCTTCGAGGGGGCAACCTCCTTTACATTACATAAATGAACAATTCTTGGATGATTCAAATGACAAAACCTCCTTTCTATATATAGGAGTCTAAGGAGTCACAATATAATCCAGCCGACCTAACAATAATAATATAAAGCCACAAAAATAACAATAGAGGGATTCTATGGGGCACAGAAATAACAATATGGGGGTAATAGGGGCACAACAATATAAATAAGGGGTATAACTACAATAGTAATGGGGTAATCACTAGTATTATAGGGACCCAACATGCCCCTCTCCTTCAAAAAAGTGTTGTCCTCAACGCTTGAGTAGTTCTGGATACTTCTGCATAAAATTCTCATCCTCCCATGTGGAATCTTCAGCGGATAAGTTCTTCCACTTGATAAGATACTCTGAAATTGATCGATTTCGTAGCTGTCGAGTTCTTGTTTCTGTGACTGCTTCTGGTTCCAATATAATTTTTCCTTCCTCGTCAAGTTCTGGCAATATTGTTTGAACTGGGAGCTTGTCACCTATAACCTTCTTTAAACATGAAACATGGAAAACTGGGTGCAATCGAGAAGCTGCAGGAAGCTCCAATTTGTATGCCATAGTACCAATCTTTTGCAACACCTTGTACGGACCATAATACTTTGGTGATAATTTATTATCCTTCTTAGCTTGCTTTAGGGACATTTGCTTATATGGTTGTAGCCGTAGGAATACCCAATCACCTACATCAAAACTTCTTTCACTGCGATGTTGATCTGCCTGTTGTTTCATTCTATTTTGTGCCAACACGAGGTTATCCTTTAAGAGTTGGAGGACTTGTTGTTGATGTTCGATGTGATGTTCCACTGCCTGAACCTTAGAATTTTCTCTTAAATATGATGTGATGGATGGTGGTTGATACCCATAAAGTGCCATAAATGGGGTCATTTTTGTTGCTGTATGGAAGGAAGTGTTATACCACCATTCAGCCAGAGGCAACCATTTGACCCATTGTGTCTGTTTATCAGATACAAAGCAACGAAGATATCCTTCCAAACATTTGTTTACTATCTCAGTTTGCCCATCAGATTGAGGATGATAAGATGAGCTATGAGCTAACTGAGTACCAAGACAAGAAAATAATTCTGTCCAAAAATTTCCAGTGAAAATGGGATCTCTGTCACTTACAATAATCTTTGGGTTTCCATGTAGCTTTTGAATTGTTTCCATAAATGCAGTAGAAACTGTACTGGCTTTAAATGGATGTGATAATGCACAAAAGTGTGCATACTTGGTAAGTCTGTCAACTACCACCATGATGACACTCTTTCCCTCAGACTTGGGTAAACCTGTGATAAAATCCATTGAAACCTCCTCCCAACGTTGGCTTGGAATGGATAAAGGTTGTAATAGACCCGGTGTCTTAATTGTTTCAACTTTATTTTGTTGGCAAACCAAACATTCTGCCACAAACTTTTGAATATCTGATTTAAGGCCATCCCAAAAAAATTCCTTCTTAACCCTGTGGTAAGTTTTTAAAAATCCTGAGTGCCCTCCTAAGGGAGAAGTGTGCAATTCCATAAGAATCTTTTGTTTTAGCTGGGAATTCTTACAGAGGTATAAGCGATCTTTGTACCATAACGAATCATTTTGCCAGCTAAATGTATCAGACGTACTGGAATCTTGTTGTAGCTTTCGAATAAGTGCCCACACTTCTTCGTCATTCTTCCATTCCTCCCTTGCTTCGTTTATCCAATCTGGTTGGATAATAGAAATGGCACACAACAATGCTTCCACATCCTCATCCTTTCTTGAGAGTGCATCTGCCACCACATTTTGCTTCCCTTTTTTGTAGATGATTTCAAAGTCATAACCCAACATCTTTGTGACCCACTTTTGTTGCTCTTCAGAGGATAATCTTTGTTCTAAAAAGTATTTAAGGCTATCATGATCCGTTTTTACCTTGAAGTGTCTTCCCATTAGGTAGGGTCGCCATTTCTTAAGTGCATGGAGTATTGCCAACATTTCCTTCTCATAAATAGCTTTGCTTAAAAACTTTCCCTTGATTGGACGACTTTCAAAAGCAATGGGTCTTTCATCTTGCATTAGAACAGCACCAATTCCATTTCCTGAAGCATCACATTCCACAATAAAGGTTTTTGTGAAGTCCGGTGTAGCTAAGACCGGTGCTTGGCACATTGCCTCTTTAAGATGTTCAAAGGCCTTTGTTGCTTCCGGAGTCCATGAAAATGCATCTTTCTTCAATAATGTTGTTAGAGGTGCTGCTATTCTCCCATAATTCTTAACAAACTTGCGATAATACCCTGTCAACCCAAGAAATCCTCGCAGATGCTTTATGGATGTGGGGATTTTCCATTCCTTAATGGCTTTAATTTTGCTAGGGTCTACCTTAACTCCTTCATGAGATACAATATGACCCAAATATTCCACCTCCTGGACTCCAAAGAAACATTTGGATCTTTTTGCATATAATTGTTTCTCCTCCAATAGTTGTAGCACCTTGTCAACATGTTCAACATGATCCTTCCAAGACTTGCTGTAGATTAGTATATCATCAAAAAATACTAACACAAATTTTCTAAGGAATGGTTTGAAAATTGAATTCATCAAACCTTGAAATGTTGAAGGTGCATTGGTAAGGCCAAAAGGCATGACCAAAAATTCATAATGACCCTCATGAGTTCTAAATGCCTTTTTCGGAATGTCTTCAATCTTCATTCTGATTTGATGATATCCCGAACGAAGATCCAACTTGGTGAAGTAAATTGATCCATGCAATTCATCCAGTAATTCATCAATGACAGGAATGGGGAACTTATCTTTAATAGTGAGCTTGTTGAGCTCCCTATAATCCGGACACATGCGCCATGATCCATCCTTCTTGTGCACCAATACTACTGGAGCAGAGAAAGAACTTTGACTTGGTTGAATTATACCAGCCTCTAGCATTTCTGCAACCATACGTTCAATTTCACTTTTTTGGACATAGGGATATCTGTACGGCCTGATGTTTGGAGGAACACTTCCTGGAATCAGATGAATAGCATGATCATGATCACGCATAGGTGGGAGACCTTTGGGAGTCTCAAATACCTTGGAATGATTGTCCAGGACTTTTTGGAGATCTGGAGAAATAGATGATTCCAATGTGGAAACATCTAGCGAACATAATTGTGCAATTACACCTCTTTGCTCCTTTTTTAGAAGCTTTGTCATACCATTAGAGCTGATTATCTTTCCTGGTTTCCCTGCAATACCCCTTAATTCAACTTCCTTTCCTTCCAGAGAAAATTTGATGAAAAGTTCTTGAAAATTAAAAGCTATTGTACCCAAGGATTGTAGCCATTGGACTCCTAGTACAACATCAGCACCTCCCATTGGAATGGAAAGCATTGGGCTAGTCAATACATATTCTCCCATGGATAGCTTGATATTATGGCACTTTCCAGAGAAATTTATTGTTCCTCCATTTGCAATCATCACTTGACACTCTGGTGCTGGATATAGGAAGCAATTCAATTCTTTTGCTACCCTACAATGAATAAAATTGTGGGTGCTTCCTGAATCAATCAACACTATTACCTTTTTCTTCTTGATTTGTCCTTCTATCTTGATGGTTTGAGGAGTGGTAATTCCCGCCAATGCATTACAAGATATGGTCGGATTTATTTGTTCTTCATCTAGGCTTTGTTCCTGGAGTATATCTTCTTCTTTTGACCTTTCTTGCTCCTTTTCTTCTTCCTCTTCACAATCTATGTAGAATAATTTCTTCTCAGCACACTTATGACCTTTAGTGTATTTGCTATCACAACTGTAACAAAGCCCTTTTGCTCTTTTTTCTTCCAATTGTTGTGGTGTCAACCTTATAGGTTGTGGAAGACTAGGGGCAACAACACTTCCGTCTTTATAGTTGTGAGTGGTATGCTTCCTGGTTGCCATAATTTTGCTTTCCATTTTTCTTGCTAACCTGAATGCCTTCTCTAATGAATCAGGTTCCCAAAGGCGAACATCATGTTGGATATTATCCTTTAAAGACCCTATGAACACATCAATCCTATGCTCCTCTGGAATATCTTTTACCCTTATGTTCAATTTTTGGAACTCCTCAATGTGCTCCATTATTGAACCCTTTTGTTTGAGACTTATCAATTGGCTAAAAAAAGTGTTGCTTTTTGTATCTTCATAATGTGCTATCAATTCTTCCGTAAAAATTGCCCAAGTGATAAATTTTTTACGAGAGCAAAGCCATTGATACCATACAAACTGATTTGGTTCCAAATATACAGTTGCCATACGTACCTTTTGTGTGTTTTGCACATTATTGAGATCGAAGAACTGCTCCATCTGTAATATCCATGTGGCGGGATCCTTGCCATCAAACTTCCTCATATCGATTTTTGGAATATGGTGGGTCTTCGATCCAACATTAGAGTCTATGGAATCATGATTAACATTTCTTTTGTTCACATCATGAGTTTCCTTTACAACCTTTTCACCATTAGTAAGTATTTCTTGTAGAAAATTTGTCAAATCTGTCTTCAAATCTGCAATGTCTGTCTTCAAATCTGTCTTCAAATCTGCCATGTCTCTCTTCAAATCTATCTTCGAATCATCCATATTAGGGGTATAACTACAATAGTAATGGGGTAATCACTAGTATTATAGGGACCCAACATTATACATTCCTTCCACATCAGCTATAGGACCCCTAAGAACCATCCCAATACTTTTGGTAACAAACCCCTAGGTCCCACTAAGGTTTTAAGCCTCTTGACCTATGGATGCTCCCATGCTATGGGCCTGACAATGTCCAGGAGGCTCTGGATGCTCTCATGACAGGGCATGTCAGCGTCTAGGGACTATTTTTCTCAATGTTGTGCCAACGTCTCCGGGATTTGAGCCACTTTTTTAGGCCCAAAGCCCAAGCCATTGCCCAGAATTTATTGACACCTTTAGAACAAAAATATAACAATGAAACAATGATGCAAATGCAAATACTTGAAAAATCCCTTGATTGGACCCCTATTAGCCATCACAGGCATTTTGTAAAACATATCACAAATAAGCAATCTACAGGGGTAAACAAAAGTTCTAAGCAAAGGGGTCTCATACTCATATGAGAATTGCAAAGAAGCATTGATGCCTCAACACAATAGCTGTAGTTTCATCCATTAGGCCATAGATACATTGTTCATTCATTTACAAGTAAGAACATGATGAGATCCATACACAACTACTGTCATAAAACATATACATAACCAACATAATAACAATAGAAATACCAAGGAAATCATAGCCATAAGATCCACATATTTATGATGAAAAATCCAAACGTGGGATGGGACTACCACTCTCCACTTGACCATAGAATGGCTGAGCCAAATCTCTCTTCATCCATTCACCCTCGTGCCATATTCCAAGCATGAATGTGGGATCTCATAGAACACAACAATCCAAAAGCATCCAGGACTTCCAGAGGCCAACCACCTCAACCCATCAAACAATGATTCCACCTCATGGTCGGACATCACCAAACCATCACCAGATTGGTATTTATCCAAGCCTTCCAGAGTGTTTGTTCCAACCAAGGCTCTAGGACTAGTAACTCAATCCACAATTGTTGTCAGGCTCCAAAGCATTTGTCCAACCAAGGCTCTAAGACTAGTAACTAGACCCACCAAGGGTTGAAGAATTTTTTTCCAACCAAGGCTCCAGGACTAATAAGTCAACCCAAGATGTTATAGGGCTCTAGAGTGTTTGTCCAACCAAGGCTCCAGGAACTAGTAACTCAACCCAAGCTAAGGAAACATGAGAACGAACCAGAAAATAAAGCAAAATGAACCCACAAATACCATGGTTATCTAGGAAATATCCCATGCCAGTGACAGATCATAACCAAGAAACCACATTCATGTGCCATGCATGCCGAAGTTAGTGAGAAAAACATACATGCAACTCGGTAACTGCAAGAAAAACTCATTGCAGTTGTTGATCCCGATGCCCTCTTGCGCTTTCCTACTCTTCCTTTTCCTTCTTGCTCCAAAACTCCAAGTATGCCACACCCTCCAAGAGCGCTCCAAGAAAACTCTAAGTATCTAAGAGTATAAGAGAGAGAGAGAATAATGAGAGAGCTCCAAAACTGAACCGAAAAAAGTCCTCACTAACCAAGCTTTCCCACTGATTCTCAGAAGCCTTTTTATTAATGAGGACTCTATTTTCTTCATTTTCCATTATTTTCCTTGAATTTCCTCCTCACATGAAACCTGTGACCTTTCACCTTCCTTTTCTCCTAATTTCCTTTATTTTCATAAATAAAATGTCAACTAATGCCTCATGCCTTTCGAAATCCTTTTCCATAATAAACCGGATAAACACCCACTAGGATGTTTTTCCTATCATTCAGCTTGGAATACGTGTCCCATCAACTGTGGTCTTATATATTTTTACATGGATTTTTAACCATGGTTGTTACACAAGTCTCCCCTTGTAGTCACATGCCTTCTAAGTTCAAGCACCCCCTTCTTTGCCTCTTCAGTCCCTTGGGTGATCCATTTCTTGGAAAGGCTTCCTTGCATAGGAAGAGTGTCAAGATTTATAGAGTCTTATAGCCAAAGCATCCCTTTGGGTTTCTCGAAATAACAAAACATATTTTGTCATAACATAACTCATGGTGATCAATGTATGTCATAGGGTTATAGTGTCACCATAATGGCCTTGTCCATAGGATTTTTAACTTCACAACCATCATATATCCTTCCTGGATAGATCATCATCTCACCTGCATCAAAAGCACACAATTTCCATGATATTAATCATACTAATTTAAATAAAATATTCTTCCTTTTTATCTTTTCCAAACCTATTTCAAATAGAAATCAGATTTCATAAACATGAGATTCTTCTCATGATGTTTTACTCTTGCATATGATAGTACTTAGCCTTCATTATCATAACCAAGGCCATTTCAACTGCAATACGTACCTTTAATAAGCCAAAATGTGGTAAGTATTCATACGTAAAATCTATTCATTGCAAGATTTATAACATCCTTTAAAGTGATCTCAAAATTATTATACACATAATAATTCGATCACTTCCAATTGATTTAAAAATAATTTGAAATGAAACTATCATTGCATTATTTATTTGCATCACAACCATTCCAAACATTCCATAATGCATTCAAACATTTATTCCAACAACCAAAGGGTGAAAACTGAAAGAAACATATCTTTGAATTCATGAGTAATGAGCTTCCACTATGCTTTGTAGGATGATGGATTCATGCCACTCATTCCACTACTCAGAATTATTAGAAGCTATTTATTTTTATGAGATTCAATCATATAATTGATTGTCTCATACAAGCATGCATGCACTCAATGCACCAAGCATATGTACCATCACGATTCATAATATGAGTGTCATGACAAATTCATGCCAAGTAACTCATGGATGCATCACCAAGATTCTAGCATTCTTTACATATTGAAGGTTTCTTGCATTTGTCACAACTCAATAGGTATTAATGACAAACTTTCTTTCATATATCAACAATTTCGTACAATTTTCACATTAACTAGGAAAAACCAATCCTTCAATTACATGTTCCTTACCAACAAATTCAACATTATATGATAGAATCACTTGTCTCAAGCTTAGAAACTATTGGGCCAATACTCATGGACTCATGAACACAATTGAATTTCCTACAATTGCTTCATACATCCCAAAATTTCATGCATTCTCTAAATGCATTACCAAACATATTTTATCTCATGAGTGTATTATTCATTCATTTAATATTTTTTCAACATGGCAACTCAATGCATGCACACATTATTAAGATTTTACTAAATCTTTTTGTGTTGACAATTTTCTGCCTTAACCATGCCCCTTCTTGGGCATCCATGCAATACATGCATTGATTTGCAAAATAAAGGATATCAAATTCAATTGAAAAGAATTATTACCCAATTCCTTTACTTTTTTACCTTTGCTTGCTAGTTGCCTTCCTTGGTTGCCATCACATGCATCCTCAACTAGGATATTTTCAAGAAGTTCAACTGACTTCTTAGCATACTTGATGTTTCAACATTCAGTAAACCTTAAAATGATATCAACCTCACATATTAGTCACAACTATATCATTTCATCTGCTTATACACAAGTTTCAATGAATATTCATAAAGGGCATTTGCACTATGTATCTAATTTACACATTCAAACAATGCCTTAAATCATGCACTCACATGTGCATATACATCTTGTCATACATGTGCCATACTTGCACATATTCCATGCTATTCATACACATTTATTTTAAATTTAATTTCCAACCTCTCTTGTTTTCAATCATTCACATGACAAGTCTCATAAGTATAAGCATAAGCACACTACTTTCTTTCATGTGGTAGTTAACAAGAAGAGATCACTCTTGCACACTTTCCATATGAACATTCTATGTAACATGGAATTCATTAGGTAACCTTACAATTTTACCCAAAAGCAAATACTAGTTTCTATATGCTTACCATCCGTGCATTAATACTATTTTCATAAAAAAAAATATATCAACCAAGCACAATTTTTAGTTAAGAGAAACTCCCTTCTTAAGTCATTTTCATAGTTGTAACTTCATTGTCCATATGGTTCATATTGACCGAGTCAAGTCCTTATTGATTGATCCTTTATCCGCATCTACTCTCTAATGCAACTTTGCAAGGCATACTTCCAAGCTCATAAGGAATTCACACCAAATGCATGGTTAAACACTCATAATATGGAACCCATTCTCCATGGTTTATCAACTACCCTCTAACAACAAGCACCAAGGTGGCTTATTAGTTGTACCTATAACAAGCACCAGGGTGGTTTATCATCTTTTTCTTAGCAATAAGCACCAAAGTGACTCACTCTTTCCTCTAAGTTCATTTATATGGGTTTCACCCAAGGTTCAGATGGGGTATTGCTCCCAGGAGTTATAACCCATTATCGAGGTGGTTTATTGGTTGTATTTTCATAGCATGCACCATAGGGGTCTGATGTCCATTGTCTAGGTGGTTTATTAGCTACTCAACAAGCACCATAGTGACCTATAATTCCCTGTCCATGTGGTTTATCAAACATATAGCAAGCACCATAATGATTTAGTCTTTCACTAAGCCTCCCACTAACCACACAATCTTAGACAACATAGTTCAATGACCTCACATATAAACACTTGTACCTACATTCTTCCCTCCATGTCTCCAAACTTCCACAAGGGAACCCAAGGAAAAGTGCACTCATAACACTATCACAACATGCATAGGTGCCACTTGTACCATTCTCTCATCAACACCTTATCTTCCATAGCCTTGATTCCACAAGACTACACGTAGTACCTTCATTAGCTTACCAATGATGTTGTCAACCTATTTCTGGTTACATGTTCACCATTAACCACATTTAGTCATGTAAATAATGTTATGGCAATAAACTACTCCGAGTCTTTATGTATGCACATCCATTACTGTATGCACCTAGCATATCTTCATGCATCTAGCATATCATTATTTAATATCTATTCAATGGACATGCATCTTTGAACTATTTCATCACTTGCATTTGTATCATGCATACTCCATTATTCATCAACATATGCAAACTTCTTAAAATATTAAATAAAAGTAATAAATTAGAAAGAGATAAGTTCAGAGATTTCCCCTCATAGTTATGGTTGCATTGCTTGACCATAAAAATTTTCAATTCTATTGGGATGCTAGAGGGAATCTAGTCAACATCCTATGTTTTTATCTTGCATGTTTATCTTGCATCAAACTCAAGTCACTTAAAACTTAAATTATTTCCTATACTCGAGCCCATCCAAGTTTAGTGTTGAACTTGATCTCTGATGGCACTTTGTAACATAGTATCAAAGCTCCCATTTCATTTGTTCTTGAGCCCATCCATGTCTAATATTGACCCATGCTATAATACTACTTTGTAACATACCAAATTCCTCAATGACCTATAGAGGTTATGGGCTACCCAATTTTTTTTTCTTCTCACTAGCTTAACAATAACCTATTATACCACTGTGTCACATACCCCTACTAAATTTATCCTAAACACACTTGCAACAACTTGATTTTTATCTCTCTTACATTTTGTCAAACAGTCTACATGTAAACCTTTGTTCAAATACTTTGTATACAACCAATTAGGTAGTATTATTATTATTTTTTTTTATTTTTTATTTTTTTTCTGTGTAGACATTTTGTCAAAAAAATTATATGAAATTAAACAAGAAACATTGCTCTAATTCCACTTGTAACATGCTAAGTGTTGTCCAATTTAATTATGCTTTAAATTATGTTACATTAAATTGTCAATTTGGGTTCGCAAACTTACAAAGTGCATGGAAAAATATATGCAAGTATTCAATTTCTAATTCTACTAAATGTAAATTGACATGAAAGGAAATTTAATCTTGGAAATCAATGAAAATCTAAACTAGGAAAGTAATAGAAATCTTAATCTAGGAAAGCGATGGAAATTTAATCTAGGAAAGCATTGGAAATTTAATTTAGGAAAGCAAGTAAATCTAATCTATGAAAGAATGAAAACTTAGTGTATGAAAGCATGGAATCTTTAACTATGAAAGCATGTAAACTTAATCTATGGAAACATGGAAACTTAATCTATGAAAAACAAGTAAATTTAATCTATCAAAGCTTGTAAATTTAATCTAGAAGGCATCTGAAATCTATTTTTATGAAAGCATATAAACCTATTCCAGGAAAGCATGTAAATACAGTCTATGAAATTGATTGAAATCTACATCTATAACCAAAGAAAGGAAAGAGTGAACATGCTTGACAAAGGGAGGCCCTCCATTGCTTCAACAAGAACATTAGAAGTTGAAAATTAGAATAGCATCATATGTTAAGTGAAATAGGCTTGGAGCAACATAGCTACAAGGTATCTCTTCAAGTATTTTGATTACAAATTCTAAATGTATTCTCCCTCCCTCCCCTCTCAAAGGAAAAAGCACACCTATTTATAGATGAGTTGCTTTGAGAAGAGGATAAACAACTAATAAATTAAAATCCACTTTTCTCTCAAGAAGGTAGAATAAATTTGCTAAAATTAGGAGATCGTTATCTCTACAAATCCTCTCACAAATCTCTACTTTGATAGGAGGAACTTATCAACACTTCCATGATTATTCTCTAGGAAATTTGCTTGAACAATGATCTCAAATCCTCAATAGTTTGAAGAGAAACTTCGAATTTGAGGCTTAGTGGCCAAATATGACTTTGTTGTGATCTTCAAATATGCCTACAAATATCATAGAACTTGTATAACTTTTAGATATAAGTGAAAACATGTTATTTTTCTAATATTTCACCATAAACTCACTCAAAATATTAAAATTTATGCTTTGAAAAATAAGTTTAAACCCATATATAATCATGAAAATGGTCTTAATGTAAGGTTACAAAGCTATAAAATATGGTAAAAAATGAAGGAAAGTGAAAGAAAAGAGAGTGAAAAAGATGACATTTTGGAGAGTTAACATTTCCCCCCAATTGAAGATGTTACATGTCCTCGTGCAACTTTGCATTAATTCTCATGGACTGAAGTCATCTAATTTTTTCTAGCCTCTTTCTTGTAGCCTTTAGGAGTGAAAGATTAAGTCATTTTGTGACTTTGAGATATTCTCCAAGATTTGCAAAGTCTTCTTCAATTATTTATTTTTCTCAAGAGCTTACTATTGTGGAAAGTCTTCATTTTTTGAAAGATATCTAAGTGGTAGCTCTTGTGGTTGGTTCTTGTGTGACAACCATAAGTATTTCAAGTGTTGGTTCTTGTGTGAAAACATATTTTTTTTCTCTTCTTATTCTTGCTGCAACAAAGAATACTTGAAAATGCATTCAAAATGAAGACCCATTCATATACATATCAACCAATCCTTGCTCATAATCTATATATTTTCCTAACATATCAGTATTTCAGCCAAAGAGCAATAATATTCAGTTGGAAGAAGCATGTTGGTCAATGATATATGAGGTTATGGAATATAGAATTCAAAAATGGTATTTAATATCGCCCCCCTCCCAACCAACTGAAGGTGTTTTCTGTATTTTGAAAATGGGGAAAGTAATTTTACAATAGAAAATTTTCAAATACATGTATTTTAGCATTCAAGAAATTAATGACTAAAGATTAGAAAACAACATACCTTCACCTACTTGAAAAGCCAATAAGTTATGCATTTGGGCGAGCTTGGTTGTTACAGTTGGATCATGGATTGTGAAGTGAAATTGTAATGGACCTGGTAAAAAATTCCATGTAATAAAGTTAATAAAGGAAAAATACTAACCAAGGTCATGGGAGACTTATTCCAAACTGAATGTTGGGAAAAACATCCTAGTGCAGGTGTTCATTTGGTTTATTATGGCTAAGGAAATTGGCAAAGAATTTGGAAAGGCAAACTGGCATTAATTGGCATTTTATTTATGAAAATAATAGAAATAGGAGAAAAGGAAGGTGAAAGGTCATAGGTTGCATGTGAGGAGGAAAATGAAGGAAAATAGAGGCCTCGTTGATAAAACGACTTATGAGGATCAATTTGTAGCTTTTTGTCAATTCAATTTTGGAGCTCTCTCTCTCTACTCTCTCTTTCTCATACTCTTGGACACTTAGAGAGCATTCTTGGAGCACTCTAGCATTGGAGGAAAGAATACAAAGGAAGGACAAGAAAGAAAGAGGAAGCAAAAGATTAAGAAAGAAAGAGCAGGATCAAGTGACTACAACGTGATTAATTGTAGGTATCGAGTTGCATGTATGATTTTCTTGCTAGTTTTGGCATGCATGGTACATGCATGTGTGTTTTTGGTTCTCTTGTTGTCATTGGCATGGATTTTTCTAGGTGTGACAATGGTTTTCATCCTTGCCTTGCCATTTTTGGATAACCATGGTGCGATGGGGTTCTTTTGTTTTAGTTGATCTGGATAGCTAGATGGATTCGAAGTTGAGTGGGGTGGTCTGAGGATTAATCACACGGCCTAAGAATCCAAATATTGGATACGCGATCAAGCCTGGTTGTGAATACCCTTGATTGCGGCTAGGAATCCCTTGAAAAATAATGGAGGGATACACGATAAATCCCAAAAGGCACTGACCTCGTAGGCCTAGGAATCCCTTGACCAGTAATGGAGGGATACATGGTAAAGTTGAGAGGTTGAGACAGACAAACTCCTCACGATTTAGGTGGAGAGATCCGGAGGCTTCCATGCTTGTTTAGGGCCTAGTGATCTGGTGGGATTGCAGTAAATCTTGGTTGTATTGATGAGGATTTCAGGCTTAGGAATCCCTTAGTGGTAAATCCCAAGGAAGCCTTGGTTGGTTTATTTGTGAGTCCCACATTCATGATTGGAATATGGCACAAGGGTGAATGGCTAAAAGATATATTTTGTTCATCCCAATCTATGGCCGGGTGGTTGGTGGAAGTCCCTGACTTGGTTGGATTTGAATATGATTAATGAAAGGTCTTATCCTTTATTATTTCATGTGTAAATGTACTTGTTATTATGTGGATTTAATGGCTGCTATATCCTTGATATTTTTGTTGGTTATATGCTGGTTATAAGCATGGTTTATCACAAACTTCGATTATAGCTCTCATCATGATTTGATTAGTATATGAACTGTAAATGATTATATGATCTAATATATGATAATGTAACTATTGTGATAAGGCATCAACTTCTCTTTATGAATCTTAGGTAAGCATGAGACCCCTATGCTCAGATCTATTGTTATGACCTGTAGATTACATATTTGTGATATGTTTGACGAAATGTATGTCATGGCTAGTAGGGGTCCAGTCAAGTCCTTGTACAAATGTTTGCATTAGTATCCTTATTTCATGGTTTTTTATCATTTTTGAAAGTTTTCATGAAATTTTGGGCAATGGCATGAGTCCTAGCTCTGAAAAAGTGGCACAGAACTTGGGGTCGTTGGCTCAGAATTACTTGAAAAAGGCCAGAGTCATTGGCATTCCTTGCTATGTGAGTGACTGGAGGGCCTCAGTTGCATGCATGGCTTGTCATGGGAGTGGTTGGGGGTCCAAAAAAAAAAAAGATAAGTTGTCTCAAGGGTTAAGCACCTGGAAGTGTTAGTTTCCTCCATAAGGGTTTGTAGCTCCTGAGGAAGGTCAGATTGGTTTTTTTTGTCGATTTCGCTTCCTTAACTATACATGGGGAGTCGAATGACATCATAGTATCCTCTCATCACATGTTTACCCCAGTGGATCGGTTAGCTTGGGTAAATGTGGGAGGAGGGCGTTACAAAGTTGTATCAGAGCATGGTTCACCCCTTGGACTGGATGCGTGGAATGTGTTGGGCATACATACATGTCAATTTCATAGGTGTTCTTCATGTTTTTGGTCTATGTGCTTGTTGTGTATGCATGGTGGAGGTCATGGTTGAAGTTGTGTCACCATGTGAGAGTTGATGGTGTTGTTGGATGTGGTTGTCATGAGTGTATATCGGTTATGCACTTGTTATGCATGTTAGTGTCTATATGTCATTATACATACATTGACATGGTTATAGCTGTCATGCATGAGATCATGGTGTGTGGTTGGTATGGTCATGCATTGATAACTGGATCATGGTTGAAATGATGATTACATGCTGATATGAATATGTTTATATATGTATTGTGCCAATCTGGTCGATCTTGCAGACGAGATATCCTCCCCTGAACTATACTGAGATATGTTGATTATGTTATGTTTCGGTTTAAGCTGACCTGGTATACTTGCAGGAAGAAGATCAAAGATTACTATTAAGATGGTAGAGTATAGTTCACAAGACTCTCCCTATGGATGAGATGAGCAATGTGGTGTTGGGCACTCTTCTGATATAACAGACACATTGAAAACTTTGAAGGTGGAAATAAGAATTTGCAAATCAGATAATGACATGATCATTTAGGCACAAGAGAAATAAGAAGAAGTCAGTGTAGTAATCCTTCAGAGCTTGTCAGAATTGCAAAGAAAAGGACCGCTTAGGATCATCCATGGACAGGAGGATAGGACTAATGGGGCATATGGCAGTAGATCTCATGTTGGGAATAGGTCAGATAGGGATGACACAATCAGAGATGGCAGGTTCTTGGATACACCGGATAGGAGAGGTGATGGACACATGTTATTTTCTAGTTATGGTTTTAACAGGTACCATGGTCATCATCATTATCATCCTTATATGAGGAGTGACATGGGAAATTTTCTAGATGAGTTCAAGAAAGAAAAGCCACCAACCTTTGATGGGATTTGAAAAATCTAGAGGATGCAAAGGCATGGCTACTTGGGATGAAGAAGTTTTTTGAGATGCATGATTACATGGAGAATATGAAGGTTGGAATAGCTATCTTCAACCTCAAAGGGAATGCAGACATCTGGTGGGAAGATGTGAAGCAGGTTAGAGACATCAGGACAGAGGAGTTGATTTAGCATGAAGAGACTTTTTAGGAAGAAATATCTGTCAGAGAGGTACAACGACAACAAAGCTAAGGAGTTCTATGAGCTAAATATGGGAATGATGACAGCTGAGGAGTACAAAACCAAGTTCATAGAGTTGTTGAGGTATGTACCGTATGTTAAGGATGGAAATCCAAAGTTTAGAGATTTGTCAGTGGTTTTCAATTAGAATTTAGAGACCAGATTGACTATGATGAGCCTCGGTCGCCTGAGGAGGTAATTGGGAAATTGAAGCATTGTCATGAGAAATCAAAGTGTAAGATAAATTATCAACAAGGTTGGAAATGAAAAGACAAAGCTAAAGGTAAATGGTAGTCAAAAAGAGCATGACCTTAGAATGCAGAAGAGAAAGAAAATGTTGCATCATACAAGAAGTTTAATGGGTCACAACATGGAGAGAAGAAGAATAAAGGTGATGGAAAAGGACAATTGCAATGTTGGATATGTGGCAAGGAGCATCTCAAGAGATATTGTTAGGGTGGTAGGCCTCTGATTTATAGTGCACAAGATGCATAGACAATTGGGGATGTTGGGAAGAGAATTCCACAAATTTATGCAGTGCTGGATAAGAGGTAGGCGGATCACCAAGCATCTATTATCGAGATGGATGGTAAGATTTGTGATCAATTCGTTTCTATTTCGGTTGACCTTGGATATAATTATAGTTATGTTACTACTGATCTGGTGGATAAGTGTGGTTTTAATAAAGAAGTTCATGCAGAATCCTAGTTAGTGCAGGTGGCAACAGGTACAAAGAAGAGAGTGCATTATTGGGTAAGAGCTTGTGAATTCGAGTTGAATAGTATGCCTACCTCAACACATTTGAATGTATTTCGATTAGGATCATATAATATGCTTTTGGGTATTGGTTGTATTTTCATAGGACTAAGGTGGAATGCTATGACAAAGCTATTGAATGTTTGGATAACAATGGGGAACAAAGAGTCTTGTAGGGTAAGAAGAAAGCTACATCAGTTAGAATGGTGACAGATACGCAAGTAAAGCGAAGTCGCAGAAAATGGTGTGTGCTATTTGCAGTGCGTATTTCTAGTGATAAAGGTAAGGATGTTGAGGATGAAAAATTTATGAAGAGGTACTTAATCTTGCAATAGTTTCAGGATGTGTTTCCAACATAGATTTTAGAGTTTTCACCTCACAGAGAAGTGGACTTATCTATTGAATTGGTACTTGGGCCAACACCAACATAAAAGGCACCATACAAGATGAGCACACTAGAGCTAGAGTTGAAGTTGCAATTGAAGGAAATGCTTGACAAGGGATAGATTATGCCAAGTGTATTGCCTTGGGGTGCACCAATGTTGTTTGTGAACAAGAAGGATGGTACTCTCAGGTTATGAATTGATTACAAGAAGTTGAAAAAGGTGACCATCAAGAACAATTATCCGTTTCCGAGGACTAGTGACTTGTTCGACCAGTTGAATGGAGCAACAGTGTTCTCGAAGATTGACTTGAGATCCAGATATCATTAGGTACACATTAAATAAGAGGACATCTACAAGACTTCTTTCCAGACCAGGTATGTGCATTATGAGTTTGTTGTAGTTCCATTTGGTTTTACTAATACTCCAACTAATTTTATGTGCTTGATGAATGATGTGTTGCATCCTTATCTAGACAAGTTTGTTACTGTGTTCATTGATGACATCTTAATATATTTTAAAAATGAGGAAGAGCATGTTGAAAACTTAGTAGCAATATTGAGATTGCTAAGAGAGCATTAATTGTATGTTAAGCTCAGTAAATGTAGTTTCTTTCAGGCATAGGTACATTACTTGGGACATGTTGTTTCCAAGGAAGGCACAGCAGTGGACCCAGAGAAGATAAGGTTTATCATGGAGTGGGCAATTCCTATCTACGGGTTAGTATAATAAGCTGGTTTATATGCATATCTTACATTTCATATCCTATCATGTCAATGCATAGGCAAGATAAGAAATTTGAATGGATAGAGGTATGTGCAACCAATTTTGAGCAATTGAAGTAGTTGTTGACAAATGCTCCAATTTTAAAGATTGCAGATCCAGACAAAGAGTTTGTGGTGTGTGCAGATTCTTGCAAGAGAAGACTTGGTGGAGTCTTAATGAAGGAATGTTAGGTAGTATGCTATGAGTCACAGAAGTTGAATGTCCATGAGCATAATTATCCGACACAAGATCTTGAGTTGGAAACGATCATCCATGCATTGAAGATGTGGACTCACTATCTTCTTGGCAGGAGATTTGTACTGATGAGTGATAATAATGGATTGAGGTATATGTTTAACCAAATGAATCTAAATTCCAGGCAAGATAGATATTTGGCCATGATTAGTGAGTTTGACTTTGAGATTAGGTACATCAAGGGCAAGGAGAACAGGGATGCAGATGCTCTTAGCAGGAGAGCATAGGTTAATCACATAACAACTATGAGTTCTTATGGGATAGACTTACAAGATCAGATCTTACAGGTAGGAAAACAAGATGATATGTACATGGAGCTTATGCATATGTTATAATAGCGTACAAGTGGTCAGGATGTGGACTATCATCTTACAAAAAATGGTTTAGTTATATTTAGGGACAAGATCTATGTGTCGAATGACAGTGAGCTCAAGAAGATTATCTTGCGAGAGTTTCATGTAAAACCATATTCAAGTCATTGAGGATACCAGAAGACATTGACAACAGTGAAGAAGTTTTATTATTGGCTGAATTGAAGAAGGAAGTGGCAGAGTTTGTGGCTAGATGCTTAGATTGTCAATAGTTAAAAGCAGAATGTAATTACCTAGGTGGATTACTAGAGCCGATTTCGATCCCAAAGTGGAAATGGGAGGTCATTTGCCTAGATTTCATCACAAGTTTGTCAAAGACATCTAGACAACATGATTCCATCATGGTTGTGTTTGATAGGTTGAAAAAGGTAGCACACTTCATTCTAGTGAAGTCTACTTATTCAACTAATGATGTAGCACATGTCTTCATCAAAGATGTAGTGAGGTTGCATGGTGTTTCAAGGAAGATTGTGTCAGACAGGGATGCTAAGTTCACTTCCAAGTTTTGGAAGGAGTTGTTTGCAGGTTTGGGTACAGAGTTGGCCTTCAGTACAACTTATCATCCACAGATAGATGGACAAACAGAGAGGGTCAATAGGATATTGGAGGACATGTTGAGGATGTATGTGATGCACCAACAAAGGAGATGGGAGGAGTACCTTCTGTTGGTTGAGTTTGCTTACAATAATGGTTATCAGGAGTAATTGAGGATGAGTTCCTTTGAGGCATTGTATGGGTGGATTTTTAATACTCCCATCAGTTGGAGTGATCCAGTGAACAAGGTGTTGATAGGACCAGACATGTTGGTAGATATGGAACAAGAAATGCAAGTAATCAAGAAGAATTTGAAGGTAACACAAGATAGGAAGAAAATTTATACATATCATAACATGATGTTTAAGGAGTTTCAGGTTGGGGAACATGTGTATTTGCGCATCGAGTCGAATAAGATCTCCTTGAGGATTGGATCATGTGCCAAGTTGGCACCTCAATATTGTGGACCTTTCAAGATTCTTGGGAGGATTGGACTAATAGCCTATTGACTTGAACTGCCTTTGGCAATGGAATTCCATGATGTTTTCCATGTGTCATTGCTTAAGAAGTATGTTAAAGATTTTCATCATGTGATTGACTGGTTTGTATTGCAGGTGGAGCTAGAAGAAGAATTTCAGGTGGAACCTCAGTGTATTTTGCAGAGAAATATGTTCATGCTCTGGAACCAAGCAATCGAGTAGGTTAAAGTGCAGTGGAAGCACTTTAGGCCTAATGAAGCTACATGGGAGATGGAGGATCGGATGCAGGGTATGTATCCTTCTCTATTCTCTAGTTGAGTGAATGTTTTTGGCATATGTTTTGGTGTATTTATATATGTATATGGATGTAAATACTGCCATGAGCTATGTTATAAATCTCCAATAAGTGGTATGGGTGTCATGTTGTTATGTTGTCATGTTGGTTTTCTTTCAGTAGGTTGATCATTGTAAATACTGTATCGAGCTAAGTTATAAAGCTCAATGGGCAGTATGTTTTGCTTTGCAGCGGTCTTGTTGGTTTATAGGTGCGATTGAACACCGAGGATGGTGTTCCCCTAAGGGGGAGGGCTCTGTAATGACCCTAGTAAAAAAATCTATGTAATAAAGTTAATAAAGGAAAAATAATAACCAAGGTCATGGGACACTTATTCCAAGCTGAACATTGGGAAAAACATCCTAGTGTGGGTGTTCATTTGGTTTATTATGGCTAAGGAAATTGGCAAAGCATTTGGAAAGGAAAAGTGACATTAATTGGCATTTTATTTATGAAAATAATGGAAATATGAGAAAAGGAAGGTAAAAGGTCATAGGATGCATGTGAGGAGGAAAATGAAGGAAAATAATGGTAAATGAAGAAAATAGAGGCCTCATTGATAAAAAGGCTTCTGAGGATCAGTTTGTAGTTTTTTTTCAGTTCAGTTTTGGAGCTCTCTCTCTCTACTCTCTATCTATCGTACTCTTGGACACTTAGAGCATTCTTGGAGCACTCTAGAATTGGAGGAAAGAAGACAAAGGAAGGACAAGAAAGTAGGAGGAAGCAAAAGATCAAGCAAGGAAGAGAAAGATCAAGCGACTACAGTGGGATTACTTGTAGGTATCAAGTTGCATGTATGATTTCCTTACTAGTTTTAGCATGCATGGCACATGCATGTGTGTTTTTGGTTCTCTTGTTGTCATTGGCATGGGTTTTTCTAGGTGTGACAGTGGTTTTCAGCCATGCCTTGCCATATTCGAATAGCCATGGTGTGATGGGTTTCTCTTTTTTTGGTTGAGTTGGATTGTTGGATGGATTTGAAGCTAAATGGGGTGGTCTTAGGATTAATCACAAGGCATAAGAATCTCAGGATGGGATATATGTTAAATCTTGATTGGGCCTAGGAATCCCTTAACCAGTCATGGCGGGATATATTGTAAATCCTAGAGGGTGGTGACCTCATAGGCCTAGGAATCCCTTGACCGGCAATAAAAGGAAACATAATAAAGTTGAGAGGTTGAGATGGAAAAACTGCTCACAGTTTAGGTGGAGAGATCCAGAGGCATCCATGCTTGTTCAGGGCCTACTGATCTGGTGGGATTGCGGTAAAGATTAATTGTATTGATGAGGGTTTTGGGCCTAGGAATCCCTTGGTGTGACATACGGTAAAGCTTGAGGAAGCCCTGATTGGCTTTGTTGTGAGTCCCGTATTCATGCTTAGAATATGGCATGGGGGTGATTGGTTGAAAGAAAGATTTGGTTCAACCCAATCTATGGTTAGGTGGTTCTTGGAAGTCCCTAGCTTGGTTGGATTTGCATATGATTAATGAAAGGTCTTCTCCTTTGGTATTTCATGTGTAAATGTACTTGTCATTATGTGGCTTTAATGGCAGTTATATCCGTGTTATTTCTGTTAGTCATATTTGGTTATAAGCATGGTTTATGATAGACTTTGATTATGGCTCTCATTAGGATTTGATTAGTATATTAAATGTGAATGATTATATGACCTAATAGATGATAATGTAACTATTTCGATAAGACATCAACTTTTCTTTACGAATATCATATAAGTATGAGACCCCTATGCTTAGATCTATTGTTATGACTTGTAGATTACATATTTGTGATATGTTTGATGAAATGTCTGTCATGGCTAGTAGGGGTCCAGTCAAGTCCTTGTACAAATGTTTGCATTAGTAGCCTTATTTCATGGTTGTTTATCAGTTTTGAAAGTTTTCATGAAGTTCTGGTTAGTGGCCTGATCCTTTCCCTAAAAAAGTGGCATAGAATCTGGGGTCGTTGGCTCATAATTGCCTGAAAAAGGCCAAATTTGCTAGCATGCCTTGTTGTGGGAGAAAATGGAGGGCCTTAGTCACATGCATGGCTTATCACTAGAGCACCTGGGGGACTAAATAAACAAAAATACAAGTTGTGTTTGGGGTTAAGCACTTGGAAGGGTTGATTGCCTCCTGAAGGGTCTTTGGCTCCCAAGGAAAGTAAGATTGGTTTTGTTTTGTTGGTTCCACTTCCTTAACTGTACATGGGGATTCAAATAACATCATAGTATCCACTCATCACATGTTTAACCCAGTGGACTAGTTAGGTTGGGTAAATGTGGGAGGAGGGTGTTACAAAAATAATTTAATCTGCTTATTTTTCTCTTGACTGTATGAATAGAGGATGAAATCTAAAATTGAAACATTTGTGTCTTCTTATTGTTGAAACTAATGCTACTATTGTTGAACTATGAAACTAAAACTTGATTTATTGGAACACTACTGGAAGTTGCTAAAACCATATAGTCTTTATTCACATCTGCATCATGGCATTATTCTTATCTATGTGAATATATTTAGTTGATGTCGAACATAGAAAGAAGTTGTTGGATTATTGTACATTAATGAATGTCGTTAACCAACAAGGGACTACTCACCATTGATGTCAATGAGAGTCAATATCCCCAAGTACATCTTATTAGTTACGAATAAATGAGTAGTAGTCAGGTCACCTAGAAGATCTGACAAACAAGGGACGTTGATGTATTCCCGGAGTTTATTGGCACGAGAACTTTCTATTAAGGCATGCAAGCCTCAAGGTACTAAAAATATTTCTAGTATCAATCCCTAATAATGTGCTGAAGTCGATGGGTCAAGAATTGTTAGAAGGAGGGCCTTAATGAATCCCCCATCATCTAATGCAAGTATAAAGTAATGATTTAGAGGACCATAGATGAAATATTTGCATTATCAAGTAGGATTTATTTGGAAAAAGGAAGAGGAAAATGAGGTAACTCAACATGGTAAGTGAGTTGAATGAATTTATTCATGGGTTAGGGGTGAATGTAGGTGAGGCAGGAAAGTATGAAACTTGCAAAGGGAAAATGCTTTGAATTCATGATATGGTAGTGGTAGGAAGATGGAAATTTGGACTTCAACATGGATGGATTGTTGAACTTGGAGGGAGGAAAATTAATGAGTATGCCATGACATAATTGGATTATGAGAGGATTCTTATGATATCTATAACATAATGGATGTGTTATACATGGAATGAGTTTGACTTCTTCATGATTCCATTGAAACATGATTCTTCATAAAATAATTTGGTTTTTGAAAATCAATTGTGCATAGATTGGTTTGCTTTGATCATTCTAGAACCTACAAAAGATTTTCACTACTCTACAATAAAATGTAATATTATCAAGGAATATATGTAATCCATGTCTCTTCACCTGATATATACATAAAAAAACTCGCAAATTGTGGTAATAACACATATCTAAGAAAGAAATAAAAATGAAATGCACTTTTTACACATCGAGAAGTGATGCATCTTGGAATACCCGTCAATGTTTCATTGATAACTTCTTCATTTCATATATGATTTAAGTGATTGAAAAAACAAATTCAAGAAAATTCATATTAGAAACATGTTTTATTGATCTTGATGATTTTTCAAAGTCCAATTGCTACAAAAAAGGACCATTTTTTCATAGTCTCAAATGCTAATGAAAATAAATCCATGATGTAAATATTGTCATGACCTTTCCAACAATGCTTGAATCACCTCAAATTGGATTTTGTATGTGAAATTCATGGTTGTATGAAGTTTTTGAGAAATAGTAAAAAAAAATTGGGTAGGGGTGCCATGTGGCAGCACCAGAGAGTGCCACGTGGATTATATAGTGTTGATTGGGCAGATGATTAGGATGTTGATGCGGTAGGGTGACATGGTAGGGTGATGTGGTAGCTGAGTAGGCTACTGACTGGGCTATTGACCAGATGATGACATGGTAGTTGACTCTATAATGACATGGTGACTGACTAGGCAATGAATGCACCGTTGAGGTGTTAGTTGAATGGTCAACGCTTACATGGAAAGTGGTGATGATGTGGCGATGCCATGACAAATGAGATGGGAGCTACTGACTAAGTTTCTTACTATGCAGATAGTTGATTGGTTTTCCACATGGCCCAATGATGTGCTGCCATGTTGACTAATGGGTGGCAACCACGTGTCAACCTAGTTTTGTTTAAAAAAAAATGTTTTATTTGCAACTTAAACATTAACCACATGAATTGAACACATGAACTCATCCAAGACAATGAAACAACTTACCACTACATTGATGGGTGAACTTGAAATTTAAAATGAAAAAGCATTTTTTTTAAATCTTGAAAAATTGAATATATGCTTTAAAAATAAAGCGATAGTTGGGATTGATCCCGGGAAATCCACCTATAAATTCAAATGAGCCAATTGTTGAAGAAACATGTTAGGATGGTAAAATGCACACCTGAAAACTTTTATTTCAATTTGAATTTGTTACCATGTCCCAAAAAAAATGGATCGTTCTACCCAATTTCTATACAAATCATGTTTTTAATTATTAAATACAGCTTGTGACCCAATAGATTTGCATCACAAGATTTTTTGATTATTTGTAGGTTGACCCTAGGTCGAAGCTCAAACAACAAAAAACTAGCACAACACTTTGTAAAGTGTTTACCCTTGTATTTTTTATTATGGGCAATGGTTTTAATCTGTGTGGCTTTAGTTTTATGTATAGGGTTGTTTTTAATGTTTTTATTGTTTTGTGTTTTATATTTGTTTTTTTATGCATTCATTTCGATTCATTTTTTTATGTTGTTTTTTTTTATGTTTTGTTTTTATTTTTTTATATATGTTTTGTTTTTTTTTTTTTTTCTAATTATTTTTTTAATATCTATCTATCTATATATATATATATATATATATATATATATATATATATATATATATATATATAAGTCTCACTAGCACAATTGGTTGAGGATGGGCCTCGTCAGCAATGCGACCTAGGATCAAACCTTGCGGGGTTTGTGCCCTATGCTAGGGGGATGAGACATGTTAAAAAATCCAGTCAACTAAGAGTTGGTGTGGCCCAGGCTGGGTGCGATCCTAGGGTGACTTTGACGGCTCATATGCCCCTGGATCGCGGCTCCTCAAGCCATAGTTCAAGCCTAGAGGATCACAAACAACTTGACAATATATCTATATATATATATATATATATATATATATATATATATATATATATATATATATATGTTTGGTTTATTTTATTATTATTTTGTTTTGTTATATATATAATAAAATAAACCAAACACACACACACACATATATATGTTTTATTCTATCCTACTCTATTTTGAAAAGGAAAAGATTTTGTCAAGTGTGAGAGTATTTCTAGTGAATCTATTTATGGATCACGATTTCTAATGTGTTCATATTCAACTTTGAAAAATACCTCAATGTACACTACGATATGAGAGAATAGTTATACATTAGGATTTGGTGCTAGGATTTGTGGAAGAATAGAGGAATGTTGTGGCCTAGAAACTGTTTGAAACCAATCTCAATGTAGTCCTTGCTCTCCAAGAAATGCTTGAGCATCATATTGTTGATCTAGATCTCATGCCCATAAATGGATTATTACAAAAAATCTTACAACAATAAAAAAGAATAATTAAAAACTTGAACTTTAAACTAATTGTAGTATTGAAAAACACACCACACTTGCAAGAAAGGAAAGGAAGAATCAAAAACTTGAATTTTAAGCTAATTAAAGAATTGAAAAACACACCACACATGCAAGAAAGGAACGATCAAGGCTTTGGAGAAACCTCATATTGGTGATATGTAGGTTTTTACCTATCATATTACCATTTCTCCTCCATCAATTTGTGTAATTTAAAGAAAACTAAATTAGAAATTAAATCCTATGTACACTTCCCCGACAACGACATAAAAATGTAGATCAATTTAATTATGCTTTGAATTCCATTATATTGAATTATCAATCTAGGTTCATAAACTTAGAAAGTGCGTGGAAAAATATATGCAAGGATTCAATTTGTAATTCTAAATTGGAAAGCAACAGAAATATTAATCCACGAAAGTGATGGAAATTTAATCTAGGAAAGCATTGGAAATTTAATCTAGGAAAACAGGTAAATCTAATCTATGAGAGAATGAAAACTTAGTCTATGAAAGCATGGAACCTTAATCTATGAAAGCATGTAAAATTGATCTATGAAAAAATGAAAAATTAATCTATGAAAAATGAGTCAATTTAATGTATAAAATCTTGTCAATTTAATCTATAAAAGCTTGTCAATTTAATCTAGAAAGCATTTGAAATCTATTTCTATGAAAGCGTATAAACTTATTCTAGGAAAGCGTGTAAATCTAGTCTATGAAAGTGATTGAAATATACATCTATACAAAAAGAAAGGAAACAATGAACATGCTTGGCAAAGGGGGCCCCTCTAATGCTTCAACAAACACTTTAGAAGTTGCAAATTAGAATAACATCATATATTAAGTGAAATAGGCTTGGGGCAACATACTACAAAGATATATCTTCAAGTATTCTGATTACAAAGTTTAAATTTCTTCTCCCTTTTGTAACACCCTCTCCTCCCAGGTCCACCCAAGCAACCACCCATTCGAGGTAAACATGCGATGAGAGAGGCTACTATAAGGGATTCAACTTCCTTGTTGACATTAAGGAAATGGAACTGATGGAAAATATCAAAAAAACCTATCCATATAAACAACAACACCCACATGAGACATGTCAACCACTCATACATGCTATCCCTGAGTCCCACTAATGATTTAAGTCTTTAAACCCCTGGTCACTCTCATGCTATAGGCATGACAATGTCCAACAACCCAAAGTCACTCTCATAGGCTTATTTGCCAGCGACTGTGGACTTTTCTCAGTAGACATGTGCCAGTGACCCCGAGATTTGAACCACTTTTCTAGCCCAGAATCTTGACCTCTACCCAAAACTTGCTACAACCTTCAGAATCCATCAAAGACATTATAACAATGTTGACAAATCAAAACCAACCTCAGGACTAGGCTTGAGCATCCCCAACCAGGACTGACATTCTATCAAACACTTGGCATCAATGCAACCTACAGGTCTATGATACAAGACAAAGCATAATTGACTAAAAGAACTTAGGAAACATAACCAAAAGGATCACCTCCTTCTCCGTTAAACTATTATATCATCAATTAGGTCTTGCATCCATCCATTCAAAAATTACAAGTAAATACATGAAATAACCATGACATGAACTAGTCGTTTAACCATACTTATAACTAGCATAAAACAATATAAATATTAGAGATATGACAACCATTAAATCCACATATAAACCAGTGAAAAAGTAAGAGAACTTAGCTTTTATTAATCATAGATAAATCCGACTAGGTTTGGGATTTCCACGTACCACCCGACCATAGACATGGTTGAACCAAATCTCTCTTTCAGCCAATCACCTCCATGCAATATTCCAAGCATGAATGTGGGATCTCATAGAACAACCAATCCAAGAACAACCAAGGTAATCCAAAGGTTAAACCACCTCCACCCTCACCAAACCATGATCACACCAAAATTGGTGCTCCAATCACAACCAAACCAAACTTGGAATGCCATCCAGAATCCATCACTATCCTTGAAGAATTTTCCATCTCCTTGTCTATCAGGATTTACTACAATTCAATACCGGATCACTAGGCCCTAAACCAAGACCAGTCTCTCAGGCTTTACTGCAATCCAAACTCGGATCACTAGGCCCTAAACCTGAGACCAGTCTCTCAGGCTTTACTGCAATCCAAACTCGGATCACTAGGCCCTAAACCGAGACTTCTCCCTCAGGCTTTACCATGTATTGTGCCAAAACCGGTCAAGGGTTTCCTAGGCCTTTGGGAATGAAACTTTAGACCACCTTTGCTCAGGATTTCGAAATCCATCTAGCAAACTAAAGCTCAAAACTGAGATAAGCATCCCAACATACCATGGCATCTAGAAAAATGCAAGGTTAGGCTGAAAACCATTGTCATAACCCAAAAAACCATGCCACCGACAATAAGAGAACCATACACCAACATGCAAAGTCATGCATGTCCAAACTAGCTAGGAAATCACACATGCAAAAGGTTACTTGCAAGTATTCCTGTTGAAGCTGCTTGATCCTGCTCTTCTTCCTTGATCCTTGCTTTCCTTGCTTTCCCTTTTCTTTATTTTATTCCTTGATCCAAAGCTAGAGTGCTCCAAGAATACTCTGTGACCAAGAGTGAGTGAGAGAGAGAGAATAATGAGAGAACTCCAAACTTGATCTGACAAAAGGTTACCAACTGATCCTCAGAAACCTTTTTATTAACGAGGCCTCTATTTTCTTCATTTTCCATTATTTTCCTTCAATTTCCTCCTCACATGCAACCTGTGACCTTTTACCTTCCTTTTCTCCTATTTCCCTTTATTTTTATAAATAAATGTGCCAAAAATGCATTTT
Organism: Pinus tabuliformis; assembly: GCA_031772625.1. Lineage (NCBI taxonomy): Eukaryota > Viridiplantae > Streptophyta > Pinopsida > Pinales > Pinaceae > Pinus > Pinus tabuliformis. Next base: position 1,732,005,334 of record CM062817.1, read on the forward strand.
TTTTTCCTTTTAATGCCTTTGCCTTAGCCTTTTCCAATTTTCCTTAGCCAAAACACACATCCAATGATGCCCACTAGGATATTTTTGCCCGACATTTAGCTTGGAATACCTGTCCCTTACCCATGGTCTTATTTTTCCTTTATTAACTTTTATTACATGGAATTTTCACCAAGGCTATTACATAACCCTACCCCTTGGAGAACACTTCCTCAGTGTTAAACCACGCCATGACCTCAGCAAAACCACTGAAAATAAAACATACTACCCATGGAGCTTTATAACTTAGCTCAATGTAGTATTTACAATGAAAGACCTGCTCAAAAGTAAAACATCATGACAACATGACAATATAACAACCATAATAACATGACACCCATACCACTTATTGGAGATTTATAACTTAGCTCATGGCGGTATTTACATCCATATACATATACATACATATACCAAAACATCAGCAAAATATATGCCAAACATATACCAACATCAAACCAAAACTTCTTTGCCTCAACCAGCAAACAATGAAGGATACAGGGCCTGCATTTGATCCACCATCTCCCATGTATCTTCTTCAGGCCCAAAGTGCTTCTGCTGCACTTTAAATTGCTCGATGGCTCTGTTCTTAAGCATGAGATGTTTCTGCTGCAATATGCACTGAGGCTCCGGCGAGAACTCTCCTTCTTCTTCCACCTACAATACAAACCAATCAATAACATGATCAACAACCTTTATATACTTCTTAAGCAATGAAATATGGAAAATATCATGGACCTTCATTGTTGGAGGAAGTGCAAGTCGATATGGCACATGAACCAATCCTCAAAGAGATTTTCTTGGGCTTGATGCGCAAATACATATGCTCCCCAACCCAAAATTCCTTGAACACCCTTTGTTGATCCACATAACTCTTCTTTATATCTTGTGCTTCCTTTAGATTCTTCTTTATAACCTGCATTTCTTACTCCATGCCCGCCAACATATCCGGTCCAATAAGTACCCTATTTACTGGATCACTCCAACTGATGGGAGTGTTACAACTCTGTTCATACAATGCCTTGAAAGGACCCATCCTCAATGACTCATAATAACCATTGTTGTATGCGGACTCAGCTAATGGAAGATACTCCTCCCATTTCTTTTGTTAGTGCATCACATACATCCTCAACATATCCTCCAAGATCCTGTTGACCCTCTCTGTCTGAGGATGATAAGTCGTACCGAAGGCCAACTCTGTTCCCAAGCATGCAAATAGACCCTTCCAAAACTTGGAAATGAACTTTCACTGTTGGAGGTAGTGCAAGTCAATATGCTCATGGTAGTATTTACATCCATATACATATACATACATATACCAAAACATCAGAAAAATATATGACAAACATATACCAACATCAAACCAAAAGTACTTTGCCTCAACCGACAAACAATGAAGGATACAGGGCCTGCATCTGATCCACCATCTCCCATATAGATTCTTCAGGTCCAAAGTGATTACACTGCACTTTAACTTGCTCGATGGCTTTGTTCCTGACCATGAGATGTTTCCGCTGCAATATGCAATGAGGTTATGACTAGAACTCTCCTTCTTGATCCACCTACAATACAGACCAATCAATAACATGATCAACATCCCTTATATACTTCTTAAGCAATGAAATATGGAAAACATCACGGAATTTCACTATTGGAGGTAGTGAAAGTCGATATGCCACCGATCTAATCCTCTCAAGGATCTAAAAAGGCCCGCAATACCGTGGTGCCAACTTGGCACGAACCAATCCTCAAAGATATTTTCTTGGGCTTGATGTGCAAATACACATGCTCCCCAACCTGAAACTCCATGAACACCCTGTGTTGATCCACATAAATCTTCTTTCTATCCTATGCTACCTTTATATTCTTCTTTATAGCTTGCATTTCCCACTCTATGACCACCAACATATCCATCCAATAAGTACCCTATTCATTGGATCACACCAGCTGATGGGAGTGTTACAACTCCACCCATACAGTGCCTCGAAAGGACTCACCCTCAATGACTCCTGATAACCATTGTTGTATGCGAACTCAACCAATGTAAGATACTCCTCCCATTTCTTCTGTTGGTGCATCACATACATCCTCAACATATCCTCCAAGATCTTGTTGACCCTCTCTGTCTGTCCACCTGTCTGAAGATGAGAAGCCGTACTGAAGGCCAACTTTGTGCCCAAGCCTGCAAATAGCTCCTTCCAAAACTTGGAAGTGAATTTTGCATCCCTATTTGACATCATCTTCTTTGGAACACTGTGTAGTCTCAGTATCTCTCCTATGAACACCTGTGCTACCTCACCTGTTGAATATGTAGTCTTTACTAGAATGAAGTGAGCTACCTTGCTCAACCTGTCACCCACGAACATAATAGAATCATGTTGCTTTATTGTCCTCGGAAGACCTGTGTTGAAATCCATGGAAATGACCTCCCATTTCCATTCTATAATCGCTATAGGATATAGTAAACCACCTAGATGCTTACATTCCTCCTTAACCTATTGAAAATCTAAATATCTAGCCACGAACTCTGCTACTTCCTTCTTAAGATTCAGGCAATAGTAGAACTTATTTACCACCATCAATGTCTTTTGATATCCTGGATGGCCCGAGTATGGCTTGGTATGAAACTCCCTCAAGGTAAGATTCTTGAGCTTAATGCAATTCGACACATAGATCCTATCTCTAAACCTCACCAAACCATTTGTCGTGAGATGCTAGTTGGCATCCTGATCACCTGTACCTGTACCTATACCTGTGCTCTATTATAACGTGTGCATAATATCCACTTATTTATCATCCCATTGCTCTACCTGTGAGATCTTATCATGTAACTCTGTCCCATAAATGCTCATAGCTGCTTTATGATTACTTGTACCTTCCTACTAAGAACATGTGCAACTCGGTTCTCCTTCCCTTTGATGTATATGATCTCAAAGTCGAACTCACTAAGGGTAGCCAACCATCTAGCTTTCTTGGCATTTAGATTCGGCTGATCAAACAAATACCTCAACCCACTATGACCACTCGTCAATGTAAACCTCTTGCCAAGAAGATAGTGCCTCCACATCTTCAATGCATGTATAATTGATTCTAGCTTAATATCATGCATCGAGTAGTTATGCTCGTGCTCATTTAGTTTTCGTGACTCATATCACACTACATTCCCTTCTTGCATGAGAACTCCACCAATTCCTCTCTTGCCAACATCTATACACACTACAAACTCCTTGTCCAGATCCACAATCTTTAGCATTGGTGCATGTGTCAACAATTGCTTAAGTTTCTCAAAACTAGCCTCACATTCTTATGTCGATTCGAACTTCTTACCTTTCCATTGCAATGATGTGATAGGATATGTAATGCAAGAGAAGTTCTTGATGAACCTCCTGTAGTAACTTGCCAATCCCATAAATGATCTCACCTCATCCACATTCTTGGGATTTGCTCACTCCATGATGGCCCTTATCTTTTCTGGATCCACTACTATGCCATCCTTGGAGACAACATGCCCCAAATAATGTACCTTAGTCTAAAAGAAGTTACACTTGCTAAGTTTAGCATACAACCGATGCTCTCTTAGCAATCTCAACAATGTTGTTATATGCTCGACATGTTCTTACTCAAAAGAGTGTGGAATGACCTGTTAAGGAGTTTTTAACCCAACGTTTCAGACTTCAAAGTGAGTCCATCATCAGGGGAACGCTTAATATGTTCTTCCTCATTTTTAGAATATACCATTATGTCGTCAATGAATACAATAACAAACTTGTGCAGATAAGGACACAAAAAACTATTCATCAAACACATAAATGTAGCTAGAGAATTAGTCAAACCGAATAGAACAAACTCATAATGCCCATACATGGTCTTGAACACAGTCTTGAAGATATACTCTTCCTTGCTGCATACTTGATGGTATCCTGATCTCAATTCGATCTTAGAGAACATTGCTGCTCCCTTCAACTGATCAAAAATATCATCAATCCTTGGCAATGGGTATATGTTCTTGATCGTTACTTTTTTTCAGCTACTTGTAATTAATGCACAATCTAAGAGTACCATCTTTCTTCTTCATGAAACACTGGCGCACCCTAAGGTGATACACTTGACCTAATGTACCCCTTATCCAACATTTCCTTCAGCTACAACTTTAACTCAACCAACTCAGGTGTGCTCATCCTGTAATGTGCTTTTGATGTTGGAGCTGCCCTTGGCAACAACTCAATAGAAAAGTCTACCTCCCTGTGAGGTGGAAACTCTGTAATTTCCTTAGGAAATACATCCTGAGACTACTATAAAACTGGGTATCTTCTTAACACATCGGCATCCTCAACCTCCTTACCCGTGTCACTATAAATGTGTACTGCAAACATCACACAAACTTTTCTACAACTATGCTTAGTATGCATAGCGGTAACCATCCTCACTGATGTAGGCTTCTTCTTCCCCTGCAAAGTCCTCAATTTCCCCACTATCATCCACACACTCAATGGCCTTGTCGAAGCAATCCACTTTGATTCTGTGAAGGTATAGCTAATCCATACCCAAAATCATACTATACAAACCTAATGGAAATACATTCAAATGTGCTGGTGTAAGCATACCATTTAACTCAAATGCACAAGCTCTCACCCAATGGTGAACTCTCTTTTTCGTACCTATAGCCAACTGTACCAACCAAGATCCTGCATGTCATTATTTTCTCAAACCACACTTATCCACCAGGTCAGGAATAATATAACTATAGTTAGATCCATGATCAATGAAAATAGAAACAACTTGATCATAAAACTTACCGTCCATCTCAATGGTCAATGTCTGATGATATGCCTACCTGTTGTCCATAGCTGCATAGATCCGAGGAATGCTATGACCAACATCACCAACTATATGCGCCTCTTCAGTACTGTAGATCTGGGGCCTACCACTACTCAGATATTGCAGACAATCCCTCTTACAATGATCCTTACCACATATCCAACAGTGCAATGGTTTCCTACCACTGCCTCTAGCTTACTGCTCTCCATGTACCTTCTCAGTTGTATTGAATCTCTTGTAAGGAACTACATTTTCTTTCTCACTTGCATCTTGATTTCTTCCTCTTTTTAGTGGCCATTTTCCTTTAGCTTTCTCATTTCTTTCAAGTCATGCTTAGGCTCAACTTTGTGCTTCGATTGCTCATAACAATCCTTCAACTTTCAGATCGCCTCCTCCGACGATCTAGGCTCATTGAGCTCAATCCAGTCTCTACATGAAACTAGAAGTCCACAAATGAATCTCTGAACTTTGGCCTTATCCTCCCTGAGGTAAGGCACATATCTCAACAACTCCAAAAATCTACTAGTATACTCATCAACTATCATAGAACCCTTCCGCATCTCATAAAACTCCTTAGCTTTGTCATCTTAGTACCTCTTAGACAAGTACTTCTACTTGAATAGCCTTTCAAATGCAATCCAAGTCAAATCTTCTGCATGTATACCTCTAACATTCTTCATGTCTTCCCACCAAATATCTGCTTTACCTTTGAGATTGAAAGTGGCTATCTTTGCTTTCATGTTTTCTGAATAATCATGCAATCAAAAGAATTTCTTCATACCAAGAAACCATGCTTCTGCATCCTGTGATTTCTTCATCTCTCCATCAAAGGTAGGTGGATTTGCCTTCTTAAACTCATTCGGAAAGTATCCCCTATCACTCCTATAAGGATGATAACGATAACTATCATGATGCCTATGAGAACTAGAACTAGAATAATACCTTTGTCGATCACCTCTCCTATCCGGAGTGTCCAACAGCCTGCCATCTCTGATCATGTTAGATCTATCTGACTTGTGTCTACTAGGAGACCTATTGCCATATGTCCCATTAGTTCTGTCCTCGTGTCCATGGTTGATACGAAGTGGTCCCTAACACTGCAAATCTGACAAACTCTGAAGTAGTATCGCATTCACCTCTGCTTGTTTCTCTTGTGCCTGCATGATTTTTTCATTGTCTGCTTTGCAACTCCTTATTCTTTCTTTAGGCTTCTCAATGTGTCTGCCAAGTCAGAAGAATGCCCCACACCACGCTACCCATTTCATGCATAGGAATATTCTACGTAGTCTACCACCTTGCTAGCCATCTGATCTCTTTCTTGTAAGGCATACTATGTCAGCTAAACCAAATCACAATAAACCACCGTACCTTAGCATAATTCGGGGAGGATACCTTGTCTGCAAAATCATAAAATCAGTGTGATACATGTATAACATGATCATAACAACATATAGAAAATATCAAATAAGTGTCTCAATGCATAAACATCATTCTATCTAGGGCCCAATCATCAATGCAAGGTCATATCAACAATGCCTGTTGTGACCTCATGAATGAAAACAACCATTACTCCACTGCACACATTTCCACATGAAACTATCAACATCACAAGGGTTGTGCCCTGTGCTAGGGAGATGATACATGCTAAAATATCCAGTCAACTAAGGATTGGTGTGGCCAAGGTTGGGTGCGATCCTTGGGTGAATTTGACGGCTTAAATGCCCCTGTATTGCAGCTCCTCAAGTCATAGGTCAATCCTAGAAGATCACAAACAACTTGAAAAACAATATATCTATATATATATATATATATATATATATATATATATATATATATAGATAGATATATATATCTGTGTGTGTGTGTGTGTTATTCTATCCTACTCTATTTTGAAAAGGAAAATATTTTGTCAAGTGTAGGAGTATTTCTATAGAACATATTTACGGATCAAGATCTCTAATGTGCTCATATCAAACTTTGAAAAATATGCCTCAATGTACACTAGGATATGAGAGAATAGTTATACATTTGGATTTGGTGCTAGGATTTTTTGAAGAATGGAGGAATTTTGCGGCCTAGTAACTATTTGAAACCAATCTCAATATAGTCCTTGCTCTCCTAGAAATTCTTGAGCATCAATTTTTTTAATCTAGATCTCATGCCCACAATTGGATTAGTACAAAAAATCTTACAACAATAAAAAATAATAATTAAAAATGTTAACTTTAAACTAATTTTAGTATTGAAGAACACACCACACTTGCAAGAAAGGAAAGGAAGAATCAAAAACTTGAATTTTAAGCTAATTAAAGAATTGAAACACACCACAAATTCAAGAAATGAACAATCAAGGCTTTGGAGAAACCTCGTATTGGTGATATGTAGGTTCTTACCTATCATATTATCATTTCTCCTCCACCAAGTTATGTAATTTAAAGACAACCTAAATTAGAAACTAAATCCTATGTACACTTCCTTGACAACGACACAAAAATGTAGATCAATTTAATTATGCTTTAAATTCCATTATATTAAATTATCAATCCAGGTTCGTAAACTTATGAAGTGCATGGAAAAATATATGCAAGGATTCAATTTCTAATTCTACATTGGAAAATAATAGAAATCTTAATCCAGGAAAGTGATGGAAATTTAATCTAGGAAAGCATTGGAAATTTAATCTATGAAAATAGGTAAATCTAATCTACGAAAGAATGAAAACTTAGTCTATGAAAGCATGGAATCTTAATCTATGAAAGCATGTAAACTTAATTTATGAAAACATGAAAACTTAATCTATGAAAATGAGTCACTTTAATATATAAAATCTTTTCAATTTAATCTAGAAAGCATTTGAAATCTATTTCTATGAAAGCGTATAAACTTATTCTAGGAAAGCATGTAAATATAGTATATGAAAGTGATTGAAATCTACATCTATACACAAAGAATGGAAAGAGTGAACATGCTTGGCAAAGGGGGCCCCTCCAATGCTTCAACAAGCACACTAGAAGTTGAAAATTAGAATAAAATCATACATTAAGTGAAATAGGCTTGGGGAAACATACTACAAAGATATATCTTCAAGTATTTTGATTAAAAATTTTAAATGTCCTCTCCCTTCTGTAACAACCCCTCCTCCCAGGTCCACCCAAGAAACCGTCCATTTGAGGTAAAAATGCGACGAGAGAGGCTACTATAAGTGATTCAACTTCCTTGGTGACCTTAAGGAAATGGAACTGATGGAACATATTAAACAAACCCATCAACATTAGCAACAACACCCACAAGAGACATGTGAGCCACTCATACATCCTGCCCCCGAGTCCCACTAATTATTTAATGCTTTTAACCCCTGGTTGCTCTCATACTATAGGCATGACAACTTCCAACAACCCAAATTCGCTCTCATAGGCCTATGTGCCAGCACCTGTGGACTTTTCTCAGCAGATCTGTGCCAGTGACCCTGAGATTTGAGCCACTTTTCTAGCCCATAATCCTGATCTCTGCCCAGAAATTGCTACAACCTTTAGAATCCATAAAAGATATGATAACAATGTTGATAAATCAAAATCAACCTCGGGACTAGGCCTGAGCATCCCCAATTGGGACTGACATTCTATCAAACACTTGGAATCAATGCAACCTATAGGTCTAGGATATAAGACAGAGCATAATTGAATGAGAACTCATGAAACATAACTAGAAGGATCACCTCCTTCTCCATTGAACTATTATATCATCAATTAGGTCTTGCATCCATCCATTCAACAATTACAAGTAAATACATGAAATAACCATGACATGAAACAATCATTTAACCATGCTTATAACCAACATAAAACCATATAAATATAAGAGATATGACAACCATTAAATCCACATATAAACCAGTGAAAAAGTATGAGAAAATAACTTTTATTAATCATAGGTAAATTCGCCAAGGTTTGGTACTTCCACGTACCACTCGACCATAGACATGGCTAAACGAAATATCTCTTTCATCTAGTCACCCCCGTGCCATATTCCAAGCATGAATGTGGGATCTCATAGAACAACCAAGCCAAGAAAAACAAAGGGAATCCAGAGGTTAAACCACCTCCACCCTCACCAAATGGTGATCACACCAAAACCGATGCTCCAATCACAATTGAACTGAACTTGGAATGTCATTCGGAATGCATCGCTATCCTTGAGGAAATTTTCGTCTCCTTGTCTCTCAGGCTTTACCACAATCCAATCCTGGATCACTATGCCATAAACCGCGACCAGTCTCTCCTGCTTTACTACAATCCAAACCTGGATCACTAGGCCCTAAATCGAGACTTCTCCCTCAGGCTTTACCGCTTATCCCACCAAAGCCGGTCAAGAGATTCCAAGGCCTTTGGAATGAAACCTAAGACCACCTCCACCTAGGTTTCCAAAATCCATTTGGAAAACCAAAGCTCAAAACCGAGATAAGCATCCCAACATACCATGGCATCCAGAAAAAGGCAAGGCTAGTCTAAAAACCATTGTCATAACCTGACAAAACCATGCCACTGACAGCAAGAGAACCATACACCAACATGAAAAGCCATGCATGTCCAAACCAGCTAGGAAATCACACATGCAAAAGGTTACCTACAAGTATTGCTGCTGAAGCTACCCGATCCTGTTCTTGTTCCTTGATCCTTGCTTTCCTTCCTTTCCCTTTGCTTGCTTTTCCTTCCTTGATCAAAACCTAGAGTGCTCCAAGAAATTTATAAGTGACCAAGAGTGAGAGAGAGGGAGAGAATAATGAGAGAGCTCCAAACTTGAACTAAAAAAAAGGCTAACAACTAATCCTTAGAAACCTTGGTATTAATGAGGCCTCTATTTTCTTCATTTACCATTATTTTCCTTCAATTTTCTCCTCACATGCAACCTGTGACCCTTTACCTTCCTTTTCTCCTATTTTCCTTTATTTTCATAAACAAATGTGCCAAAAATTCTTTTTTGCCTTTTAATGCCTTTTCCTTAGCCTTCGCCAATTTTACTTAGCCAAAACACACATCAAGTGATGCCCACGAGGATATCTTTGCCCAACATTCAACTTGGAATACATGTCCCTTACCCGTGGTCTTATTTTGCCTTTATTAATTTTTATTACATGGAATTTTCACAAGGGATGTTATAGAACCCTCCCCCTTGGGGAACACCACCCTCAATGAAAAGAAAACATACTTCCCATGGAGCTTTATAACTTAGCTAGATGCAATATTTACAATGAAAGACTTGCTCAAAAGTAAAACATCATGACAACATGACAATATAACAAACATAATAACATGACACCCATACCACTTATTGAAGATTTATAACTTAGCTCATGGTGGTCATTTCATCCATATACATATACGTACATATACCAAAACATCAACAAAATATATGCCAAACATATACCAACATCAAACCAAAACTACTTTGCCTCAACTGACAAAAAATGAAGGATACATGGCCCACATCTGATCCGCCATCTCCCATGTATCTTCTTCAGGTCAAAAGTGCTTCCATTGCACTTTAACTTTATCTATGGCTCTGTTCCTGAGCATGAGATGTTTCCGCTACAATATGCATTGAGGCTCCAACTGGAACTATCCTTCTTGCTCTACCTACAATACAAACCAATCAATAACATGATCAACATCCTTTATATACTTCTTAAGCAATGAAATATGGAAAACATCATGGAATTTCACTTTTGGAGGTAGTGCAAGTTGATATGCCACCAGTCCAATCCTCTCAAGGATCTCAAAAGGCCCACAATACTATGGTGGCAACTTGGCACGAACCAATCCTCAAAGATATTTTCTTGGGCTTGATGCACAAATACACGTGCTCCCCAACCTACAACTCCTTGAACACCCTATGTTGATCTGCATAAATCTTATTTCTATCATATGCTACCTTTAGCTTCTTCTTAATAACCTACATTTCCTACTCCATGTCTGCCAACATATCTGGTCCAATAAGTACCCTATTCACTGGATCGATCCAGCTGATGGGAGTGTTACAACTTCATCCATACAATGTCTCGAAAGGACTCATCCTAAATGAATCATAATAACCATTGTTGTATGCGAACTCGACCAATGGAAGATACTCCTCCCATTTCTTCTACTGGTGTAGCACATACATCCTTAACATATCCTCCAAGATCTTGTTGACCCACTTCGTCTGTCCATTTGTCTGCAGATGATAAGCTGTACTGAAGGCCAACTATGTGCCCAAGCCTGCAAATAGCTCCTTCAAAAACTTGGAAGTGAAATTTGCATCCTTATCAGACATAATATTCTTTGGAACACCGTGCAATCTCACTATCTCTCTGATGAACACCTGTGCTACCTCACTTGCTGAATATGTAGTCTTTATTGGAATGAAGTAAGCTACCTTGCTCAACTTGTCAACTAAGACTATAATAGAATAATGTTGCTTTACTGTCCTCGGAAGACCTATGATGAAATCCATGGAAATGACCTCCCATTTCCATTCCAGAATCGCTATAGGCTGTAGTAAACCACTTGGATGCTTACATTTCACCTTGACCTGCTGACAATCAAAATACCTATCGAGGAAATCTACCACTTCCTTCTTCAGATTCGGCCAATAGTAGAACTTCTTTACGGTCATCATCTTTTGATATCCTGGATGACTTGAGTATCGCTTGGCATGAAACTCCCTAAAGATAATATTCTTGATCTCACTGTAATTCGACACATAGATCCTGTCTCTAAACCTCACCAAACCATTTGCCGTGAGGTGGTAGTCTACATCCTCATCACCTGTACGTGTACCTTTACCTGTGCTCTGTTGTAACCTATGCATAATCTCCATGTATTTTTCATCCCGATGTCTTGCCCGCAATATCCTATCATGTAACTCTGTCCCATAAGAGCTCATATGTGATATATGATTTACTTGTACATTCCTACTAAGAACATCCACAACCCGGTTCGCCTTCCCTTTGATGTATCTGATATCGAAGTCAAACTCACTAAGGGTAGCCAACCATCTAGCTTGCCTCACATTTAGATTCAACTCATCAAACAATTACCTCAACCCACTGTGATCTCTCATCAATGTAAACCTCATTCCTAGAAGATAGTGCCTCCACATCTTCAATGCATGTATAATCGTTGCTAGCTCAAGATCGTGCATAAGCTAGTTATGCTCATGCTCATTTAGTTTTCATGACTCATAGCACACTACCTGCCCTTCTTGCATGAGAACTCCACCAAGTCCTCTATTGCAAGCATTTGTATACACTACAAACTCCCTGTCTGGATCTACAATCTTTAGCACTGGTGTATGTGTCAACGACTACTTAAGCTGCTCAAAACTAGCCTCACATTTGTCTGTCCATTTGAACTTCTTACATTTCCACAACAATTATGTGATAGGATATGCAATGTCTGAAAAGTCCTTGATGAACCTACTGTAGTAACCTGCCAATCCCTTAAATTATCTCACCTCATCCATATTCTTAGTAGCTGCCCACTCCATGATGGCCCTTATATTTTCTAGATCCACTGCTATGCCATCCTTGGAGACAACATGCCCCAAGTAATGTACCTTAGTCTGAAATAAGTTTCACTTGCTAAGTTTAGCATACAACTAATTCTCTCTTAGCTATCTCAACACTATTGCTAAATGCTCGGCATGTTCTTCCTCATTTTTAGAATATACCAGTATGTCATCAATGAATAAAATAAATAACTTGTCCAAATAAGGGCGCACCACACTATTCATCAGACACATAAATGTAGTTGGAGCATTAGTCAAACTGAATGGAACAAAAACAAACTCATAATGGCCAAACCTGGTCTTGAACGCAGTCTTGAATATCCTCTTCATTGATGCGTACTTGATGGTATCCTGATCTCGAGTCGATCTTAGAGAACATTGTTGCTCCCTTCAACTGATCAAACAAATCATAAAACCTTGGCAATGGGTACTTTTTCTTTATCATTACTTTATTCAGCTACCTGTAATCAATGCACAATATAAGAGTACCATCTTTCTTCTTCATGAACGACATTGGCGCACCCCAAGGTGATACACTTGGCCTAATGTACCCCTTGTCAAACCTTTCCTTCAGCTACAACTTTAACTCAACCAACTCAAGTGTGATCATCTTGTAAGGTGCTTTTGATGTTGGAGTTGCCCCTAGCACCAACTCAATAGAAAAGTCTACCTCCCTGTGAGGTGGCAACTTTGTAATGTCCTTAGGAAAAACATCCTGAAACTGCTGCAAAACTTGGTATTTGCTTAACCAATCGACATCCTCAACCTCCTTATCCTTGTCACTAGTAAAGTGTACTGCAAACATCACACAACATTTTCTACAACTATGCTTAGCCTGCATAGCGGTAACCATCCTCACTAATGTAGGCTTCTTCTTCCCCTAAAAAGTCCTCTTTTCCCCACTATCATTTGCACACTCAATGGCCTTGTCAAAGTAATCCACTTTGGTTATGTGAAGGTATAGGCAATCCATACTCAAAATCATACTATACGAACCCAATGGAAATACATTCAAATGTGTTTTTGTAGGCATATCATTTAAGTCAAATGCACAAGCTCTCACCCAATGGTGAACTTTCTTCTTCGTACTTGTAACCAATTGCACCAATCAAGATTCTGCATGCACTTCTTTTCTCAAACCACACTTATCCACTAGGTCAGGATTAATATAACTATAGTTAGATCTAGTATCAATTAAAATAGAAACAACTTGATCACAAAGCTTACCATCCATCTCAATGATCAATGCCTGATGATCCGCTTACGTTTTGTCCACAATTGCATAGATATGATGAATGTTATGACCAACATCACCAACTGTATGCACCTCCTGAGCACTATAGATCTGGGGTCTACCACCATTCTGATACTACGGAACATCCCTCTTACGATGATCCTTGCCACATATATAACACTGTAATGGTTCCCTACTACTGCCTCTAGATTGTTTCTCTCCACATCCCTTCTTAGTTGTATTGAATCTCTTGTAAGGAACTGCATTTTCTTTCTCACTTTCATCTTGAGTTCTTCCTCTCTTTGATGGCCATTTTCCTTTAGCTTTCTCATTTCTTTCAAGTCATTCTTAGGCTCAACTTTTCTCTTCGACTGCTCATAATAATGCTTGAACTTTTGGATGGCCTCCTCCAATGATCTAGGCTCATTGAACTCAATCCGGTCTTTGTATGCAATTGGCAGTCCACAGATGAATCTCTGAACCTTAGCCTTCTCCTCCCTAAGGTAAGGAACATATATCAACAACTCCAAAAATCTTCTAGTATACTCATCATCTATCATAGAACCCATCCGCAACTCATAAAACTCCTCAGCTCTATGATCATAGTACCTCTCAGACAAGTACTTCTTCCTTAAGAGCCTTTCAAATGAATTCCAAGTCAAATATTCCTCATGTATAACTTTGACATTCTTCATGTCTTCCCACCAAATATCTGCTTTACCTTTAATACTAAAAGTGGTTATCTTTCCTTTCATGTTTTCTAAATAATCATGCAATCGGAAGAATTTATTCATACCAAGAAACCATGCTTCTGCATCTTGTGATTTCTTCATCTCTCCATCAAAGATAGGCGGCTTTGCCTTCTTAAACTCATCCTACAAGTATCCCCTATCACTCCTCCTATAAGGATGATAACGATGACGATCATGATGCCTATCATAACTAGAACTGGAATTATACATGTGTTGATCACCTCTCCTATCTAGAGTGTCCAACAACCTGCCATCTTTGATCGTGTCAGATCTATCCAACTTGTGTCTACTAGGAGACCTACTTCCATATGTCCCATTAGTTCTGTCCTCATGTCCATGGCTGATCTAAAGTGGTCCCTATCATTGCAAATTTGACAAAATTTGAAATAGTATTACATTTACCTCTGCTTGTTTCTCATGTGCCTGCATGATTTTGTCATTGTCTGCTTTGTAACTCCTTATTTTTTCCTTCGGGATTCTCAATGTGTCTTACAAGTCAGAAGAATGCCCCACACCACACTTCTCACCTGATGCATAGGGAGATTCTATGTATTCTACCACCTTGCTAGCCATCTGATCTCTTTCCTGCAAGGCATACTATGTTAGCTAAACCAAATCACAATAAATGAATGTACCTTAGCATAATTCGAGGAGGATACCTTGTCTTCAAAATCATCAAATCAGTGTGATACATGTATAACATAATCATAACAACATATGGACATATATCAAATAAGTGTATCAATGCATAAAAATCATTCTAGCTAGGGTCCAGTCATCAATGCAAGGCCATATCAACAATGCATGTTGTGACCTCATCCATGACAACAACCATTACTCCACTTCACACATTGCCACATTCAACTACCAACGTCACGAAGGTTGTGCCTTGTGTTAGGGGGAGGAGACATTCTAAAAAATCTAGTCAACTAAGGGTTGGTGTGGCCCAGGCCGGGTGTGATCCATGGGTGACTTTGATGGCTTAGATGCCCCTGGATCGTGACTCCTCAAGCCATAGGTCAAGCCTAGAGGATCACATATACATATAGATATATATATGTATATGTATATGTATATGTATATGTATATGTATATGTATATGTATATGTATATGTATATGTATATGTATATGTATATGTATATACATATATGTATATGTATATGTATATGTATACCTATACATATACATATACATATACATATGTTTTATTCTATCCTACTCTATTTTGAAAAGGAAAAGATTTTGTCAAATGTAGGATTATTTCTAGTGAAGTTATTTATGGTTCAAGATCTTTAATGTGCTCATATCCAACTTTGAAAAATATACCTCAATGTACACTAGGATATGAGAGAATAGTTATCCATTTGGATTTGGTGCTAGGATTTGTTGAAGAATGGAGGAATGTTGTGGCCTAGTAACTGTTTGAAACCAAACTCAATGTAGTCCTTGCTCTCCAAGAAATGCTTGAGCATCATTTTGTTGATCTAGATCTCATGCCCACAAATGGATTAGTACCAAAAATCTTACAACAATAAAAAATAATAATTAAAAACTTGAACTTTCAACTAATTGTAGTATTGAAAAACACACCTCACTTGCAAGAAAGGAAAGGAACAATCAAAACTTGAATTTTGAGCTAATTAAAGAATTGAAAAACACACCACACATGCAAGAAAGGAAAAATCAAGGCTTTGGAGAAACCTCATATTGGTGATATGTATGTTCTTACCTATCATATTACCATTTCTCCTCCACCAAGTTGTGTAATTTAAATACAACCTAAATTAGAAACCAAATCCTATGTACACTTCCCCGACAATGACAAAAAAATGTAGATCAATTTAATTATGCTTTAAATTCCATTATATTGAATTATCAATCTAGGTTCGTAAACTTACGAAGTGCGTGGAAAAATATATGCAAGGATTCAATTTCTAATTCTAAATTGGAAAGCAATAGAAATCTTAATCCAGGAAAGTGATGGAAATTTAATCTAGGAAAACAGGTAAATCTAATCTATGAAAGAATGAAAACTTAGTCTATGAAAGCATGGAATATTAATCTATTAAAGCATGGAAAATTAATCTATGAAAACATGAAAACTTAATCTATGAAAAATGAGTCAATTTAATCTATAAAAGCTTGTCAATTTAGTCTAGAAAGCATTTGAAATCTATTTCTATGAAAGCGTATAAACTTATTCTAGGAAAGTGTGTAAATATAGTCTATGAAAGTGATTGAAATCTACATCTATACACAAAGAAAGGAAAGAGCAAAAATGCTTGGAAAAGTGGGCCCCTCCAATGCTTCAATAAGCACACTAGAAGTTTAAAATTAGAATAGCACCATATATTAAGTGAAGTAGGCTTGGGGAAACATACTAGAAAGATATCTCTTCAAGTATTTTGATTACAAATTTTAAATTTCTTCTCCCTTCTGTAACACCCACTCCCCCCAGGTCCACCCAAGCAACCGACCATCTAGCGTAAACATGTGACGAGAGAGGCTAATATAAGGGATTCAAATTCCTTGGTGACCTTAAGGAAATTGAATCGACATAAAATATCAAACAAACCCGTCCAGATCAATAACAACACCCTTAGGAGACATATCAGCCATGTAGGCATCCTGACCCTGAGTCCCACTTATGATTTAAGCCTTTTAAACCTTGGTCGCTCTCATGCTATAGGCATGGAAACGTCCAACAACCCAAAGTCGCTCTCATAGGTCTATGTGCCAGAGACTGTGGACTTTTCTCATCAGACCTGTGCCAATGACCCCGAGATTTGAGCCACTTTTCTAGCCCATAATCCTGACATCTACCCAAAACTTGCTACAATCTTTAGAATCCATCAAATACATGATAACAATGCTGGTAAATCAAAATCAACCTCAGGACTAGGCTTGAACATCCCCAACCGGGACTGACATTCTGTCAAACACTTGGCATCAATGCAACCTACAGGTCTAGGATACAAGATAGAGCATAAATGGATGAAAGAACTTATCAAACATAACTAGAAGGATCACCTCCTTCCCCATTGAACTATTATATCATCAATTAGGTATTTCATCCATCCATTCAACAATTACAAGTAAATACATGAAATAACCATGACATGAACCAATCATTTTACCATTCTTATAACCAGCATAAAACCATATAAATATAAGAGATATGTCAACCATTAAATCCACATATAAACTAGTGCAAAAGTAAGAGAAATTAGCTTTTATTAATCATAAGAAAATCCAACCAGGTTTGGGATTTCCACGTACCACCTGACCATAGACATGACTGAACCAAATATCTCTTTTAGCTAGTCACCCCCGTGTCATATTACAAGCATGAATGTGGGATCTCATAAAAGAACCAATCCAATAACAACTAAGGGAATTCAGAGGTTAAACCACCTCCACCCTCATTGAACCGAGATCACACAAAAACCAGTGCTCCAATCACAACCAAATCGAACTTGGAATTCCATCCGGAATCCATCACAATCCTTGAGGAATTTTTTGTGACCTTGTCTCTCAGGCTTTACCACAATCCAATATCGGATCACTAGGACCTAAACTAAGACCAGTCTCTCAGGCTTTACCGCAATCCAAACTCGGATCACTAGACCCGAAACCAAGACTTCTCCCTTAGGCTTTATCGTGTATCCCACCAAAACTTGTCAAGGGATTCCTAGGCCTTTGGGAATGAAACTTGAGACCACCTCCACCCCAGCTTCCGAAATCCATCCGACAAACCAAAGCTCAAAATTGAGATAAGCATCCCAACATACAATGGCATCCAAAAAAAGGAAAGGCTAGGCTAAAAACCAGTATCATAACCTGGTAAAACCATGCCACCAAAAGCAAGAGAACCATACACCAACATGCAAAGCCATGCATGTACAAACCCGATAAGAAATCACACATGCAAAAGGTTACCTACTAGTATTCCTACTAAAGCTGCCTGATCCTACTCTTCTTCCTTGATCCTTGCTTTCCTTCCTTTCCCTTTGCTTTCTTTTCCTTCCTTGACCCAAAGCTACAATGCTCCAAGAAAACTCTAAGTGACCAAGAGTGAGAGAGAGAGAGAGTAATAAGAGAGCTCCAAACTTGGACTAAAAAATGTTACCAAATGTTCCTCAAAAGCCTTTTTATTAATGAGGCCTCTATTTTCTTCATTTTCCATTATTCTCCTTCTGTTTCCTCCTCACATGCAACCTATGACCTTTTACCTTCCTTTTCTCCTATTTTCCTTTATTTTCATAAATAAATGTACCAAAAATGCCTTTTTACCTTTTAATGCCTTTGCCTTAGCCTTTTCCCATTTTCCTTAGCCAAAACACACATCCAGTGATGCCCACTAGGATATCTTTGCCCAACATTAAGCTTGGAATACATGTCCCTTACTCGTGGTCTTATTTTTCCTTTATTAACTTTTATTACATGGAATTTCACCTAGGTTGTTACACCTTCCTCCCCTCTCAAAGGTGAAAGCACTCATATTTATACATGATTTGCTTTGAGAAGAGGATAAACAACTAATAAATTCAGATCCACTTTTCTCTCAAGTAGCTACAACCAATTTGCTAAAATTAGGAGATCATTATCTCTACAAATCCTCTCATAAATATCTAATACCTTTGATAGGAGACACTTATCAAAACTTCCATAATTATTCCCCATAAATTTTTCTTGAATAATGATCTCAAATCTTCAAGAGTTTGAAAAGAAAATTCGAATTTGAGACTTAGTTGCCAAATATGACTTTGTTGGAATCTTTAATTATGCCTAAAATATCATAAAACTCATCATAACTTTTAGATATAAGTGAAAACATGTTATTTTTCTAATATTTAACTATAAAATTAGTCAAAATACTAAACTAATTTGAAAATAAGTCTAAACCCATATATAACCACGAAAATGGTCTTACCATAAGGTTATGGAGTTGTGGAATATGGTAAAAATTGAAGAAAAGTGAAAGAAGAGAGAGCGAAAAAGATCAAATTTTAGAGAGCCAACACTAACTGAAATATACCACTAAATCACACAACTTTTGATTTATGTCTTTGATATATTTTATCAAATAATTTGTATGCAATTTGTAATAAAACACCTCTAACACATTTTTTCAAATGCATCGCATGCAAATAGGCATAGATAAACTACAACAATACTATCCCTATCCATAAAACATCATTTTAATTTGGGCATTTCATCAAACAATTTGTATGCAATGAATCATTAAACCATTTAGGAATTTATTTAAACACTTTGTATGCAAACTAATATAGAAACTTGTTCATTGAATATATCCTAGATTATAACAGTCCAAGGTCTAAAAACTGAACAATATGATCAGTGGGAGTCCCCGTCACTATGGTCCAAGTTTAAGTGTATCGAAACTCCTATATGAAAAATTATAAAAGAAATGCCAACATAGATTGTTTGATGCATGATTTTAGGAGCATCCAGGAAGCTTTTCCTTCCTCTAATCATATCTCCTAAAATATCACGACCTAAGATCTAAAAGTTGGACTAGATGGTCAAAAGGATTTCCCCTCACTATGGTCCATGTTTCAGCTTCTAAAACCTCACATAAGGAAAGTTATAGTAGAAATGACGATATGCATTTTTTAAAGAAGAATTTAGGAAGCCTATCTTCCTCTATTAGTGATGTTATAAATTTTGATACATATAAAAAGCTACAACCAAATAGTATAATAGATACATCCATGATAAATCTTTTGAAAGGTAAATTTAGGTACATACAAAGTTGCATGAAAAGATAAATTAAATAATCATGCATGTCACTAAGTCATCTATGCCAAAAAATTCATTTACACAAATAAATATTTATTTGTTGCAACTAGAAAAATATTGGAAATTGAAGTAGGGGGAGCCACCTTCCACCCCACCACAGGCTTGACTGTGCTATAATTTTTCTCATAGATGGAAACCCCTATTCTAGATATTTATTCCTTGAGGATAAATTAACTTAGGGGTATTTCACACACTTAAATTTAACACAACAAGTGAAAGCCACTATCCTCCACACACAAGAAAGAATCTCAATGTTCATGCTTTCCATTCGTTGACTAGGCCCATATAAATTCACAAATGACAATGTAAGTATGCAAGGCACAAGGGATTCATTATTTGATCTCTATAGTAGCTTGACCCTCCATTCTCTAGTGCTCTATGTGCCATACATAAACATGACAACTCCCAGTCCTCAAAGTTGTCTAGTCCAAGGAAAAAGCACTGCAATAGATTCAATCCATGTTAGACAAGTTGTCACCAATTCTCACGCCAATTTAGATTTATGAGTGAGAGAGAGATATGTATGAGAGAGTAATAGAAAAGAGAAGAACTAGAAGTGTAAGAAACAAGAAGAACCTCTTGATTACTGCTCACTCTTAATTTTATAATCACAGCTTGACCCTTCATCTTGCCAACCTTTCATCTTCTTGGGAAAATTAATCACATATCAAAGGGAAATATTCACCAAAGGTATATATTTCCTCTTATGTCAAGTTTTCTCCCTCCCCAAGGCATTATAATATGTTGTTTGTCCACTTTCTTTAACTAACATTTTTATAAATAAAAATAATCATCACATCATATAATAGAGTTTGACATGATATCATTAATGTTGGAACCCCAACATTATATGTTCTTATTTACATTACAAATTTTGGGGTAATGAAAGAGGTGTCACACCTTCAATTCCAGTTAAAATTCCTTTTGATATATAAAAATTTGATGGAAATCTAGGTAGGAACCCAACCATGTATATCACCGCCTACCATTTATGGTGTTCATCAGACTCTTTGGTAGATGATTCTATTAAGTTGAGACTCTTCACACTAACATAGACAGAGGATGCCACAACATGGTACATTGAACTAGACAAGGCATCCTATCATGATTATGCTTCCTTGGCACGAACATTCTTGAACCATTTTAAGTTACCTTCATGGCAAGAGATCAAAACTGATCTCTTGTTTGTTGAAGAAAGTGTAACTAGGTTTGGTATTTATAAATGTAATGTTGATCTTTGTACTTGTAAAGAAAAATAATTATTATTTTTGTCATTTATAAAAATGAGTTTCTTGCTCATTGAATAGATCAAGCAAGTCAAAGAGTCAATGTCATGCTCTTCTTGAGCATATATAAAATGTATATGAGTCAACCTAGTGTCTAGATCAACCCTCCAAGATAAGAACAATCCTCTGATGAAGTCGACCTCAAAATGATATAAAAAGGAGTCATGTCTGCTCATATAAGGTGACACATCAATTCACCGCTAGGTCGGATTAATAGGTGGGTCGAACCACTATATATAGGCATGAAAATAATCTGCATTACAGGCAGAACAAAATCTTGGATATATCTGAAGTCTTCAATGGTAATCATAGAGTAAGGGCAGTCTTAATACTTTGCAATCTCATAAGGTCTTTGTTCTTCAGATGGGTAATATAATGAGGATCTTGGTGCAGGCAGAGAACACACTCACTCTTGACATAATAAACACAGTCTCTGATCTAAGTGATCTCGCAGTGCACTCTCGACATATTATCTATTCACATCTACTGTCTCAGCTTATTTGCAATAAAGAAGATTGATGTAATATACTCTCAACATACCCTGTCTTGGCATTTTTTTCTGAACGCATAATTGTGACTACTATCTCGACATAATCTTTGTCTCGGCATAATCAAGTCTTTGCTTATTTGCGATGAAAATAATCTCAATAATCTCACAAAAGCATACTCAATATTGGTATATTCATGATGAATAGATCTCACAGTAACATGCTTGACACAACATACAATCTGGATGAAGTTATAATCCTAGCCTCCGTTTTATGAATACATAGTAATAAGTATTCATCATGAAAAGATCTCCGTGCAAGCTCTCATTATTATAGTTATGATTCAAGTGAAGGTATGATCTCAGTAAAAGAACAATGAATATCTCAGTGAAGATGTAACAATAGATCAATAGTCATGATCTCGTTGTTATAATGAATATCTCAGTGAAGGTGCCATAATAATGACCTCCATGAAGTAACAGTGATGATGATGATATCAACAGTAAGGAAGAAGAGGATTGATGTCTTGGTCTTGGAGTGGCTTAATAGGTCAAGGGTCCAGATCTTGGTATTCGTTACTTAGAATCTATATAAGAAGAATTTTGTGTGGGGTTTCCTCTCAAAGAGTGGAGGTTTTGGCCCCAGCAAAAAGCCAAAAATATTGTGTTCTCATCTCTCTTTTTTGTAGCTATTTTACGAACTAAGCAGACACACTCTAATAATAAGGAAAGATTGTACTAATAACAAAAGTTAAAAGAAACTCACAAATACTTATCATGGCGAGAAGAATCTCATGAACTTCATTATCCCTAGGTTCTTCAACATGGTATCAGAGCTAAGGTGTTGAAGTCAAAGGAAGGGCATAAAAGAGACATTCAAGGGTTAAGAAGGGCATCAAAGCAAGTTGAAGGATATCAAGATTGAAGAATCAAACCCTGATCTTGATCAAACCCTAGATCAAAGAATCATTCTACAACATCAGTCTACAACAAAATTCTACAACAACAAGGGTTATGGAGAACAAAGTCAAAAGATGAAGCATTCATAACTTGGGTACATGGAAACAGTTTTGGTGCCTCCCACAATTTTGGTCTATGGCATATTAAAGCTACATACTACAAGATTTGTCATCTAAAATCATTAATGCTGCATACTACAAGGTTTGAATCAATTTAGTGTCATCTCAAATCATCATGATAAGATGTATAAGTTGTAGTAAAGGTAAGATTCCTATCGCTACAACAAGGATCTCATCCGAAGGAATCATCAATGCATTTGCTTCAACCAATTTCAACATGATCAAGGTGAATATTTTATCTTCATATGTCAAGTAAGTATCTCTCATATTATAGTCAATTTGGCTTCATGATTGCAAGGAGATCTATAGGTTGGATGGGTCATCAAAGGTCCTTGCATGAAATAAGGAGGATTGTCATAATCCTCATAGATAAGAGAATTCAGTGAACATATCAAGGAAATGTCTCCTTTGAATTCATGGGATGGAAATCTTAAGGTCCTCTAATCCCTATGTAGGAAGAAAGGAGACATAAAAGAGATATATGAAATGCTAGAAGATATACTCTCTGAAAATGCAATAAAGATGATCCAAGTGGATATTGGTTGCCACCTACCAAGTCCACTTGGACCCCCACCATTGTTTCTTTTAGCTTTTCAGTTTCCTTAATTGTAGCACAATATACTATTTTTAGCAGTTTTTTGGGTCCTGAACTTCTGGAGCCATTTTAAGGCCCTACACGACATTTTCTGGGAAAACTGGGAGCAACATGGGTCCATATACCAATTTTTCTCTTCCCAAAGTTGTAGTTCTCAGATTAATATTTATAACGAGATACTGTGTGCATCAAACAGAGATCGTATGCCAAAGTTATGACCCCGGGAAGTTGATGTACCAATTTACCCAAACGGGGCCCACAGTTTGGCGTTTCATCTTCTAGGGTTAGGTTTTTGGATTTTTAGGGTTTTCCATTGTGTCTCAACAATAAATAGGCCTTCGAGCCTCATTGTAACACAGTTTAGAGGCATGTAGCCGCCACATCTCTTCTCAGAGATAAGCTACCATCACCCTAGTTGGTTTATTTCCATTGATGTTTGTAAGCATATTTCAGTATTTTACATTAATGAAATGAAGTATTATTTCTGCTACATCTCTGTGTTTATGGTTAGCTCTGTAATTTGTTGCATCCCTGTTTAAATCCGGATCAGTGGTATCAGAGTGGTATGCTTTTTCTCCGTTTTTCTTTGCATGTCCCCAATGAGGTCGGGATATAAGGAGTTAGGGCTTGAACTGTTCTAACCTTTGCAAGACCAGCCTTGCAAATCCTGGCGGCCTCCCATGGCAGATGAAAATAAAGACGAGGGGGTAGAGGATCCTAGAAAAATCTTGCTCGAAGAAGCCCTCGAACGACAAAGGAACGCGATGATGGAAAGCTTTGCCCAGATCCTTCAATGGCTACCCAGGGGCGACACATCGAATTCCAACAACTACTCTGGAAAAGCCACACCGTTTAAAGTACAAGTTAATTTTGAAATCCCCATATTTGAGGGTCAGATAGACGTAGATGCCGTCGATAAATGGTTAAATATGCTAGAGGGTTACTTTTTCTGTTCATGATTTTTCTAGTTGGGAAAATATTATTTTCGCTCTTCTCAAAGCAATCCCCCACGTCAAAGACTGGTGGGAAACCTACTGTGAGCAGAAGGATGAAAGTACAGGCTCACTATTTTGAGTTGCACCCACTTGGGATTCATTCCGATATGCCATCAAGGAGCAGTACTACCCTGTCGGAAGCTATGACGATCAATGCATAAAGTGGACCACGCTGCGGCAAGGAAGGGACCAAAACGTGTCAGAGTTTATCAATATTTTCCATACCCTTCGCACAAAGTTGGGTATCAAGGATTCAGAGTAGCATTTGGTACTCAAATACCATGGCTGCCTACACAAGTACATCCAGGAAGAAATAGAATTCCTAAACATCCCCTCGCTCAGCACGGCATACCGATATGCCGTCAAGGTCGAGAAAAAGTTTAAATAGAAGAAGCGAGACTTTGGATCTGTGAATCCGAAGCAAGGGAAAGGTGCCCCCAAACCGTAGAACAAAGGACAAAGCCAAGGTGGGGCGGCCCAAGAAAACCCACCAAAGCTACAAGCAAAGAACAATGCCGTGAAGCCGAAAAAGGACACAGGAAAGTGGTGCGAGTTCCATAAGATCTCCACTCACAACACAAGTGAGTGTCAGGCTAAGCAGTCACTGGTGGCCGAGCTAAAGGTTTCAGAATCAGATGCATGTTCCGACTCTGAGTCAGAACCTAACAAGGGGAATGAAAAAGGGAAGCAGATTATCGATGCGGGGCCCAAAGCCACCGTTGCCACCACGAAGATCCAGAAGGAGGACCCCTAAGATCCAGAGGAGGAGGAGCATCTCTTCCACTCATAGATGTGGGTAAAGGGCTCCTTGCTACAGTTCATTATTGACAGCGGGAACCAAAAGAACTTCATTTCGGCAGAGGTCGTGAAGTGGCTGGGCTTACCGACCACAGCACATCCACAACCATACACCATCGGGTGGCTTCACCAAGGACGTGATCTTCGCATGAGCCAGCAGTGTCACCTTCCATACAACATCAAGCCCTACACGGATAAAGTATTGTGTGACATTGCTCCCCTTGAAGTTTGTGATGTATTATTAGGACAACCATACTTGTGAAAGTGACATGCTGTGTATGAATCAAGGCCCTGTGCTGTTATTGTTACTTTCGGAAATAAGTTGTATAGGATACCGGATGTAGCGCCGCCTACCACCATCTCTTTGATTACTACAAAACAATGCAGTAAGCTCATTTCCAAAACCGGGAATTTTTTTTTCTTGATGATACGCCCTTAAGGAAAGAAGAAGATGGTGGTCACGACCTCCAGACTGGGCCCCTCCGCACAACAACTACAGATGGAAAAGGTCGTGGAGGAGTACAAGGACATCTTCACCTCCCCCACAGGGGTTCCTCTGCACTGTCAGGTCAAGCACTCCATCGATCTGACCCCAGGTGCGCCACTGCCCAATGGACCAATCTATCAGCGCTCCGTTCTGGAGAACGATGAAATCAAGAGGTAGATTCAGGAGCTGCTGCAAAAAGGTCACATCCGTCCAAGTTCATCACCCTGTGGGAGCCTAATCGTGTTGGTACAGAAGAAGGATGGGACTTGGAGACTCTGTATTGACTATCGGGTGCTGAACAAGATCATTGTCCATAATAGGTACCCAATCCCATGGAATGATGACCTCTTGGACCAACTGAAGGGGGGAAAATATTTCAGCTAGATCGATTTGAAGTCAGGAAATCACTAGGTACCAATCGAACCGTCTGATGTGTGGAAGACTGCCTTCAAAGCAAAGGAGGGCCTTTTTGAATGGTTTGTTATGCCTTTTAGATTGACGAATGCTCCTGCAACCTTCATGAGGCTAATGGATGACATATTGCATCCATTCACCAATCATTTGTAGTGGTATACTTGGATGAAATCCTGATCTTCAGCTAGAGTTGGGAAGAGAACCTCCACCACATCTGACAGGTTCTCCAAACACTGCGGCAACACAAGTTATGTGCCAATTTAGAGAAATGCACTTTTGGCATGACCCAGGTTCAATATCTGGGATACATTATTGATGAATAGAGGGTGCATGTAACAGAGCTCCACAGCTTTCTAGTTCTTGCCAACTTCTACCGCAGGTTTGTGTTGGGATTTTCTCATATCACTTGGCCCTTGAGTCAAGTCACCAAGGGAGGAGCGAAAGCAAAATTCTTTTGGTTTGAATCTCAACAGAAGGCATTCACAGAGTTGAAAGATCGCCTCTGCACGGCACCAATGCTCGCATTACCAAACTTGCAACAACCATTTGAGGTTGAGACAAATGCCTTTGACTATGTTATTGGGGCAGTCCTTACTCAACATGGGCATCCAATGGCATATCACAGTGAGACACTTTTAGACATAGTCTGGAAGTATACCACTTATGACAAAGAGATGTATTCCATTGTGCAGGCTTGCCGATAATGGAAGCATTACATTTTGGGGAAGGAAACGGTCATCCACATAGACCACCGACCCCTATAGTTCATACAGACCCAAGGGAAATTGCAGAATGATCGCCATCAAAAGTGGTCCACATACCTACAATACTTCCATTTGAATATCAAGTAGGGTAGCACCAATAATGTTGCAGATTGCCTCAGTCGACCACCGATCATGGAATTAACCACTGTGCTAAACTCTTGTGGGAACGAGACTTTTGATTGACCATTTCTCTACAAAAGAGACCCAGAATTCGGCCACACATACCAGGCACTCTTGGAGGGCCAGCATGTTCCAAATTTTCACCTCTAGGATGCCCTGTTATGCCACCTGGGTCACCTTTGTGTTCCTTTAAGCGAGCGTTCCAGGATGATTTGGGAAGAACACTACAGTCAAGCTGTTGGACATTTTGGGGTTGAGAAAATGGTGGCAGTACTGCATAAGTATTTATATTGGCTGAATCTTCGACAGGATGTTAGGAAGTACATCAGTTCATGCACTGCCTGCACCATTGCCAAATTGACCATCAAGAAGCAAGGCCTATATACCCCACTGCCTACCCCTAATCGACCTTGGGAATCCATCTCCATGGATTACATTTCAGGCCTTCCTTCCACTAAGCATGGAAGTGACTGTGTCTTTGTGGTCATCGACAGGTTCTCAAAGATGGCCATTATGGTTGCTTGCAAGAAGAATATCACAACAGAAGCCACTGCTAAACTCTTCTTTGAACGAGTGTGGGTACACTTTGGGATCCCACAGTCTATCATCTTAGATCGAGACAGTAGGCTCCTCAATACATTTTGGTCCAGTCTCTGGTCGATGCTTGACACCAAACTCAATAATTCCACAGCCTTCCATCCTTAAACTGATGGCAAGACAGAGGTTGTCAACAGGATGATTGTACACATTCTGCGCATGTACAACTCAAAGCATCCACGCACATGGGATGAGAGCCTCCCCTATGTTCAACACAGCTACAACCGGGCTCTCCACAACTCGACTGGCCACAACCATTTTCAGGTGGGCTTGGGATTCCAACCACTATGTCCCATTGATGTGGCCATGCCATTTGTAGCTACTCACGCAGATTCGGCTCATGTCCAGTCCGAAACAGATAAGGCAAACAAATTCATTGAGCACATCCAACATATTTGCCAGCAGGTCCATGAAATTCTGGAGAAATCAAATTCCAAGTACAAGCAGCGACATGATCAACATCGGGTGCCACACAAGTTTCAGGTGGGCGACAAAGTCTGGTTGCATTTGCAAAAGGAATGCCTTATCGGAGCCTATCGGAAACTCAAACCACTCCAATATGGTCCTTACACCATTACCAAGGCTGTGGGAGACAATGCATTTGAGCTCAACATTCCCCCATTCCTTGTCCTGCACCCATTGTTCAATGTCGACCGCCTTCGGCCATACTTTCTACCATTACTAGACACATCCGATATTGCAGAACATCTCACACCCACAGAGTTAAATCCAGATTGTATGGAACAAGCTGCAACTAATAGGATCATGGACACACAGATCAAGCACACTCACCAGCAGAATATCCAATTGTATCGAATTGTCAAAGCAGGCCAACTCCTTCACCAGGGCAAGTGGCTCACCAGGGACCAAGTTTAACAAAAGTTTCCTCATCTCATGGAGGAACTCAATGCAATGGGGACCATTGCTTCCTAAGGGGGGAGGAATGATCCATGTGGATATTGGTGGCCACCTGCCAAGTCCACTTGGACCCCCACCATTGTTTCTTTCAACTTTTCAGTTTCCTTAATTGTAGCACAATTTACTATTTTTAGCAGTTTTTTGGGTCATGAACTTCCGGAACCGTTTTGAGGCCATAAATGATGTTTTTTTGGGAAAACTGGGAGCAACATGGGTCCAAAAACCAATTTTTCTCTTCCCAAAGTTGTATTTCTCAGATATATCTTTCCAATGAGATATTGTGTGTCAACCGGAGATCGTATGCCAAAGTTACGACCCTGGGAAGTTGATGTACCAATTTACCCAAACGGGGCCTACACTTTGGCGTTTCATCTGCTAGGGTTATGTTTTTGGATGTTTAGGGTTTTCCATTGTTTCTAAACAATAAATAGGCCTTCGAGCTTCATTGTAACACAGTTCAGAGGCATGTAGCCACCACATCTCTTCTCAGAGATAAGCTACCATCGCCCTAGTTGGTTTATTTCCATTGCCGTTTGTAAGCATATTTCAGTATTTTACATTAATGAAATGAAGTATTATTTCCACTGCATCTCTGTGTTTATGGTTATCTCTGTAATTTGTTTCGTTCCTATTTAAATCCAGATCAAAAGAAGGTCACATCACTTAGACCTGATCTACACAAAATTGAAGGTATTAAAGAATGAAGGAATATCTTCATGAGATCTCAATTGAGAGATCTGGAAGAGATGACAAGAAGATAATCATCATTGTTCTAAAATAAAATAATTGATAATAAAGGTAACAAATGTCCATGAACAAGAAGGTTACCTCATTCGATGACTTGTGGTCTCCTTGCTAGATAGGAAAAGACAAGTTGAGGGCAAAAGTGTTGAAGGTTAAAGGACTCAAACATTTGTAGAAAGGAAAGGGAAGTTTGGTCCTCAAACAAGATAAAATAGTGATATGAAAAGATTACGAAAATAAATCTCATATCCCTGGAAAGATGGAGGAAGATGAAGAAAAGGGACAAGGATGGAGGGAGTAACAAATCTCTACTATGAGTGAAATGGTATTCCTCACAAAAGGGTCCTATCATAAGTTCCTAGATCTTTTGTTATAGATATGACCATGATAATAAGATGCATCATAGCATCATGACAACATTAGAAACAAGAGCTCATGACATCATCACGGGAAACATGAATGATATAGCTCTTGAGAACCTCATTGGACATTACAAGAAAGGAATAAGTCATCCAGGACAAGGCTCATCATACATCAAGTCAAAAAGGAAACATTTTCTAGATGGAGATATGGAAGATCCTAAATATTGTCTCAAGGAATCCTCAACGGAAGGTTCACTAATATAGAGAGGAAGCAAGTGTTTCATCAAGAAATCCAACTTATGGAATTCATGATATGATGGTATGATGACATGAAAAATGAAGCAAATCAAGGGATTGAATATCTTTTCAATCAAGGAAGTTTCTGGAAGAAGCCTAGATGGCCTAAAGGTAAAATGAGGTATGTATGCTTGTATTTAATATTATAATGTCATGTAATATGGTTGCGGGTAACATGGATCATTACTTATATCTTGAGAAGCATGATCAAGAGAAAAGGGATCTCCTCCTTTGAAAGGATGAAGGAAGGCATAAGTCACACTGGATGAAATCAACATAATATGTCCTCATATGAAGTATGAGGTGGTTGAATACAATTAAGAAACTCTTATTGAAAGCTCCTGGGAATGGAATGGTTGAGGAAGGAAGAGAATGTGAGATATGCAACCTTGATGAAGGTGATCAACATCCAAAAGACCAAGAAGAATTGATTAGGAAATCTTCTGGAAAGATATGAAGACTCTGATGGGAAAGATGAAGATCCTTGACAATGGATATCTTTGGGAGATGTCTCTGCAGGATTCTCATACCTACAGGAAGATTTCATGATGAAGATTCATCTCGAAACGTAAAATTTGATTTAATGTTATGTTTTGATTTTTTTAATAATATCTGGATGAGTTCATGCAGGGATACTGACACAAGAGTTGTAAGTACAAGTACAACTAGCATTCATGTGGTGGATGGAATCCCTGAAAGAAACATGATGTGGAAGAAGTAGACATATGATGAAGGTTCAATATATGTATCAAGAAGGTCACTTTCTATGAAGAAAGGAATGACATGACAAACCAAGAAGGAAAGTGATGGATGGAAAATTCCCTACAAGGAAGAAGCTTGACTAAATTTCATGACATCAAGGAAATAAGTTGATCAAGCAGCTGAAGGATCCACGAAGAAGAAGTTGTTGATGAAAAGGAGAGTCCCTAATTAAAAAGGAGCTCTGAAAAGTCCCTAACTGAGAGGGAGCTTGGGCAAGTTCCTAATTAGAGGGAACTGGGTACATTCCTTTATAGGAATGGGCATATCTTCCCTAGTTGAGAGGGAGAGATAAACACAAAATTCTTGTCTTCATTTGGGAAGACAGAATGGAGGATTGGGTAATCATATGGAATCTGATGCTCTTTGAGGATGTGTAGGGCATCCAAGATAAGAGTAGGCAAGAGGACCGATATTCTTTAAGGGTTGGGAACCCAAGATAAGAATAGTCCTAGAAGGTAATACTCAGTGAACACCTGGGTGGGTATGTACCTTTAGAGATAATGATGAAGGTGTCTATAGTCATTGGTGTCGCCAACATTGTGCTTTGATCTAATGAGAGATAGAGTTGTCAGTCAAGGCATTGTTGTGGAAACAATTTTGGTTACTATGATGCTATACATATGGGTTACCAATCTGATTCTTCTTATGAGAAATTATTCGGATTGAGAATGACCGAGTACCATTATGAATACCTCCCTAGTTAAGAGGAAGTGTTGAAGAAAGTGTAACTAGGTTCAGTATTTAGAAATGTAATGTTGATCTTTGTACTTGTAAATAAAAATAATTATTATTTTTGTCATTTACAAAAATGAGTTTCTTGCCCATTGAATAGATCAAGAAATTCAAAGAGTCAATTTCATGCTCTTATTGAGAATATATAAAATGTATATGAGTCAACCTAGTGTCTAGATCAGCCCTCCAATACAAGAACAATCCTCTTGATGAAGTCGACCTCAAAACGATATAAAAAGGAGTCATGTTCGCTCATATAAGGTGACACAACATTTTAGTATCAGGTCAACCTAATAGGGGGGTCGAACCAGTATATATAGATGTGAAAAGAATCTGCATTACAGGCAGAACAAAATATTAGATATCTCTAAAGTCTTCGATGGTAATCATAGTGAGTAAGGACAGTCCTAAGACCTCGCAATCTCAGAAGGTCTCTGTTCTTCAAATGGGTAATATAATGAGGATCTCGGTGCAGGAAGAGAACACACTCACTCTCGGCATACTAAACGCAGTCTCTGATCTAAGTGATCTCGCAGTGCACTCTCGACATACTATCTAGTCACAACTACTGTCTCAGCTTATTTGCAATAAAGAAGATCAATGTAATATACTCTCGGCATACCCTGTCTCGACATTCTTTCTGAACGCATAATTGTGACTATTGTCTCGACATAATATCTGTCTCGGCATAATCGAGTCTCAACTTAACTGCGATGAAAAGAATCTCGATGATCTCACAGAAGCATACTCAGTCTTGGTATATTCATGATGAATAGATCTCACAGTAACACACTTTGACACAACATACAATCTGGATGAAGTTATAATCTTGGTCTCTGTTTTATGAAGACATAGTAACAAGTATTGATCATGAAAAGATCTTCGTGCAAGATCTCATTGTTATAGTTATGATTCAAGTGAAGGTATGATCTCAATAAAATAACAATGAAGATCTCAGTGAAGATGTAACAATAGATCAACAATCATGATCTCATTGTTATAATGAATATCTCAGTGAAGGTGCAGTAATGATGACCTCCATGAAGCAACATTGATGATGATGATCTCAACAGTAACGAAGAAGAGGATTGGTGTCTTGGTCTTGGAGTGGCTTAATAGGTCAAGGGTCCAGGTCTTGGTATTCATTAGTTAGAATCTCTATAAGAAGAATTTTGTGTGGGTTTTCCTCTCAAAGAGTGAGAGGTTTTGGCCCTGGAAAAATCCAAAAATATTATGTTCTCGTCTCTTTTGTTTCTGGTAGCTATTTGATGAACTAAGCAGACAAACTCTAATAATAAGGAAAGATTGTACTAATAAGAAAATTTAAAATAACTTCACAAATATTTATCATGGCAAGAAGAATCTCATTAACTTCATTAACCCTAGATTCTTCAACATTGTCTACTTTGAATAGGACACCTCTACTCACATCTCTGATCACATACATGAATGGAGGTGACATAAGTGATTTATTAGGACCAATATTCCTAACCAAATACTCAAATATTGGCTTACCCAATTCTTTTTATCCCTCATTTCCAAGGATGTAGAAATGGCGAGGGTGGCTACATAGGATCAAACCATTTTACATGCCTATTGCCTTGTTTTGATTTACTCACGATCATATACTTTCTATGAAATCATTCCTAATGCTCCTTGAACTTAAAATGATCCATAATAACCCAAAATGGAAATACATTATGATGGTGTGATGGGTTCTGTCTCTAACGATGTTGTGAGCCAGGTTGCTACTCAATTGAGGAAATTTCTTGTTACATCGAAAGCCCTTGGAACCACATCCAATTATCAATAAGCTACATCTCCTGAGAAAACCACCAAGATTCATACAATGTAGTCCACAAAATAAAAGAATTATTAGCAACCTGACAGTAAAAAGAAGAATAATAAGGAAAATAATACCTACAATCCTGCTCAAGGGACAAAACAAAACCAACCTACTCAGGGTGGGGGTATGAATGAACAAAGGCGAAAGGTCAAGTTCCCTTGTGAGATTTTTTAGGGAGACCATCTAGCCCATGAGTGCCTAAGGATGGATGAGATTAATCTCTTGCTCACACAGCCTACTACCACTCAACAACTAACTATATTGACACATCCATTCCTCATCCAACCACAACAACATATGGTTGCAATACCTGCTCCTTCTCTTCCTAGAGGTATTAGGATAAACAAATTTCAGGGAGGCCCATCACATATTCTTATGTGCACTGAGATAGTTCACTTGTCCATGAGAGATAATAATTATAAGACTCTCGAGAGTAGTTTTGACTCTAAGGACCCAATCATACCAACTCCTTCCAATGGAATTCTCATGCTAGATAAGCCTTTAGAGCCAATGTTTCACCCAACTAATTGTGTTCCCTATAAGTTGACACACAACCCCAATGATATGGTTTCCCAACATTACAATATTGTCAAGGATTTAGTCTAAGTTCCTTGTGCCATGTTTACTTTGGAGGTTTTGTATAGCTATTCTATGCAACCCAAATCCTTGTTGACTACTATCATATGTGTTGATCCCTAATAGTTGAATTTGATAAAGTTTGATGTTGATACAAGTCGACATCAATTATCCCATTAGGTAGCCTTCCAAATCTCAATGCATACTTATAGTAAGAATGTTCATCGCACTCTTGTTGATGAAGGATCATTCACTTTCATCTTGGCTTCATCATGTTGGAAAGACCTTGGTTCTTCGACACTTGTGCAATCAAGTACCACACATCAAGATTTCGATGGCCACACCTTTTCACCCCAAGGAGTTCCACTTGCTTTTTCCATCGAACTAAAGTGAAATACCATTATTTTTGATGCCCCTCTCAAGTATACTATCCTACTTGGACTGAGTTGGTTCTATGTTATTACTCTCGTTGTGTAATCTTCTTTTCACATTATTTTCTTTTCCCGTGAAGGAAAGATTGCAACCAATGATTACCTTGAGTATTATATACAGGTGACCAAAATAACCACTATAGGCTCTTCAGTGCCATCTATTCAGGATATCCTTTTGGGGATTAATAATATTGGTTTCGATACATTTAAGAATCCATTACTGATGGCATTTTTTTGATGCACTCCCTTGATATTATAGACACTACTGTTGCTCCCATGCACATGATCTCTTCCATCACTAGTGGATCCCATTTATTCTAGGAACCTTATGTCTAGATAAGATCACTTATCACATGATCTAGTTAGAATTTGATCATTTAGAGTCAGGTGAAACCTTTGGTGAAGAATTCGATGACTATTATTTACCCATATGGGTTGCTGACCATCAAATTTATTATGAATTATATGATGATGATATTCCTACCAATGAAGCTATTATGGAGGGTATGTCAAATATTACTTATCCTTGGGAGGAACTTCATCGTCACTCATTATTCCTTCGACGGCTATAGTTTTTCTATGACCCACCCAAAATCCTAGATTCCTCTGGCTTTGTTGTGTGGTCCTAGTCCCCCATCATGTTACATGGAGTTTTCTCAAAGGGGATTTTGGAAAATATATTGAAAAATATACCCATCAACACTGCTAAGAAACTAGGTCTTATGGAAAATATTATGATTGTTGTGGATTGTACTCCCTAAGAAATTAAAAGTTACATCATGCTTTTCAAATAATTCCATCATGTCTTTTCTTGGTATTATGAAGAAATTCCTAGAACTTACCCTTGGATTGCCAAACACAAGATTAAGACTTATGATGGAGCCAATCTAGTTCAGAAAAGGCGCTGGCCAATCAAATCTCGTAAAGAAACTACCATTAAAGCATAGGTCCAAAATATTTTAGACATTGATTTTATCTATCCAATATCCTTGACAGAGTGGGTTTCTATTCTTGTTCTGATCACTCAAAAAAAGGAACAATAAGGGTATTTTTTAACTATAGGGATTTCAATTTGTATTTCCCAATAGATAATTATCCAACCCCTTTTATTGATTAAATTCTCGATGCTTGTGTCAGAAGCATTATCTTTTCCTTTATGGATATCTTTTTTGGGCCTTTATCTACCCATGGGGAGTGTTTGATTCTAGAATGTCGCCTTTTGGTCTTAAAAATGTTAGTGCCACTTTCCAGTGGGACATGCCCTATGCTTTTCATGACATCAAACACATTATTGAGGCCTATTTGGATGACCTTACTACTCGATTCCATTGACATGAGAATCAACCTGGCCATCTCAAGGATATATTTTTATGTTTCCATATCTACAAAATTAGTTTAAATCCAAACAAGTGTGTCTTTTGTGTGGTGTCTAGGAGGCTACTAGGTTTCATCGTGTCTAAGGGTAGGACTAGAGTTTATCTTTCAAAGGTTGAGGTGATCATCAATCTTCCTCCTCCTCATACTCTTCACCAACTTCAATGTTTACAGAGGAAGGAAAATTTCTTATGTAGATTTATTGCCAGTTATGTTGAGATAATGAAGGGTTTTATGTGACTATGGAAGAAAGACATACCTTTCATATGGGATGACCAAGCCTAGAGATATTTCAATGCATTGAAACAAGCCTTGTTGTCTACCCCATTATTGAGCCCTCCTAATTATGATTAGAACTTTTTTCTCTATCTCATGGCCTCTGAATTGACCATTTGTGTGGTTCTCATCCAGGAAGATGAGACACACATTGAACACATCATTTACTATCTAAGAAATGGAATTTTTGGTCCCAACCTTTGTTATTTGCACATCAAAAAGTTGGCTTTGGAGGATATTTATATTGCCCAAATTTTGTGGCATTACATACTCTTGTGAAAGACCATAGTAAGCATTGATTCAAACCCCATGAAACACATCCTTAGTTGCCAAATCATTGGGGGAAAGTACTCGAAATGGATCATCATCCTTCAAGAATTTGATTTGGAGTTTGTTGTTACCAAGTCAAATAAATCATTGGCATTGTATTTTTTGAATTTGTAAAGATGAAATTTATTTTAATTTTTTATTATTTTTAAAATTTTGCTTTTTAATGCCCGTAGGGGTTTGGTCTCGTGGTCAGTGAACGGTCTGCTAAGTCATTCGTGCCGCTGTGCAGGTCACGGGTTCAAGTCTCGTCTTATCCTAAGGGGTCGTTCCTTGCGGGCTGGGTGGTTCCTCCTAGCTGTTATAGTGGCAGCCGGTGGGATTCGACCCCAAGTGGCAGCCAGTGGGATTCAAACCCGTGTAACGTGAGCATGGTACCACCGCCATTACCGATTCAGCTAAATATCAAAAAATAAAATAAAAAATAAAAAAAATATTTTGCTTTTTAATGTTTTTTCATTTTCCTTTTTTTTTAACTTTTTTTTTTTTAATTGAAAAAAGAAGTATTTGTATTTTTAGAATGAAAAGATTATTTTATTTATTTATTTATTTTAAAATACTTTTCCCTCTTTTAAAACAATTACAATTTTTTTTCTCAAAAATTTCAATGTAATTTATAAAAAAATAATGAATAATTAAACAAAAAATATATGATGCCAATTTTAGATTTATAGTGTTTTTTTTGTTATGGTACGAATGCTCAAGGCCGTATTGTCAATTAATTGGTTTTTTTTTGTGACTAGGTTGAGATCAGCCCATGTATTGGATGGAAGAAGAATGATGAACCCACAGTAGGATGCTTACCACCAGAATTGTGCAAAACTCGATTGAGTTTGGATACCCCTTGGGATAGTTTTAATTCCCCCAAAGTGGCTTCCATCCTCAATTCCTCCCAATGAGGTTTGAATCCAAGACCTAGCAGGGACTAAACCCCACACAAACTAACTGGTCTACACCTCATGGGTAATTAATTGGTAATTTTAACCCCAAAAATAAAATAAATAAAAGTTAGACAAACTTGAAAACATTGAAGAAACAAGCATCCAAATTTTTAAAAAAGAAAAGAAAAAGGTAGACAAATTTTAATTGATGTTTTTTAGAGTTTTTCATAGTCATGATATTTGGTATTTAATGTCCCGGTTGAAAAACATTTGAATTTTCACACACAAAGATGATGATGTTGCATCACCACTTTTTCATTTTAGCATAGTCTTTCATGTCTTTCGTATTCATGATATTTAGTTTCCAATTACATGGTTGAAAAATATTGGAACTTGAACCCTTAAATGAAAAAAGGGTGTTGTTGCATCACCACTTTTCAAAATCAGCATGAAAATCATGATTTGTTAGGTCCTCTAAAAAAACAAAACTAGATAAAGCTCTCATTAAATTGGTAACATTGTTTATAGTGAAAATAATCTATGGTGACGAATCAATATAAACCGGTTGTAAGTATTCAACAAAAATAAAATCTAGACTAGGCAAATATGATTGAAAAATGATCATATGACTAGTTGGGAGGAGAGTTAAAAATTTGTGATTATGAGGCTTATGGATAAAGAGAGGTTTTAAGGCTATGAAAAGAGGACCAATAACTACTAAATTGGATAAGGAGTTTTAAGACAATGGAACTAAAATGAAAAATAAAGTGAAACTTGCAAACAACCAAAAAATATTTGAAGGGGTACTTTTAGGTTACAACTGTCACATACGCGGTTCCTTAATGACTTATAGTGTTATTGGGTACCCATTTTTTGTTTTACCAACTTGACAATGAGCTCTAATAAAACTTTATTACATACCCCTACTAAATTTATCCTAACCACACTTGCAAAAACTAGATTTTCATCTCTCATACATTTTGTCAAACACTTTACATGTAAAACTTTCTTCAAATACTTTGTAAAACCAATTAAGTAGTCTTTTTCTTGTAAAATTTTTGTCAAACATTTTGTACAAAATCAAATAAGAAACATTGTTCTGATTCCACTTGTAACATACTAACTGAAATATACCACTCAATCATGCAAATTTTGATTTCTGCCTTTAAGGTATTTTATCAAATAGTTTCTATGCAAATTGTAATAAAACACCTTTAACTCATTTCTTCAAATTCTTTACATGCAAATAGGCATAGATCAGCTATAGTAGTATTATCATACTGATGGGCCCCTTAATAGGTACATAACAAGGCTTATCTACCTATCCTTCAACATATATTTACCTCTTTCCTCGCATTTGATAACATCTTTTTTACTATAATGTGTTTATTAGGAAGACTAAAGGATGTTTATCATATCTCGTGGCCTTATATGGTTAATGTACAAGAAAAGAGTGGATTTAATATGCAGAGATATGTTGGAGGAAGCTGGAGAAGATGTAGGAGGCTTGTCCCCTACATTTACTCACCTACAACTCAACTTTCTCCCTATATTTACTCACCCACAGTTCGAGGATCTACTAACAATTGATGAACTCAAGGATTGCGAGGATCTCAAGGAGCTAGATCCACCTTTTTAGGGATTTTGGAGGGAAGCAACCCTCTTTCCAAGGAGGTTTCCCCTCAATCATTTTTGTATAAATAAGGAAGCCCAAGGGCTCAATAGGATTCAAATTTTTGGAGAAGATAGAGACTACTAAGAGTTAGGAGCTCGAACTTGTCATTTTCATTCCTTTTATCATGTACTTGAGCACTATTTTATGTTAATGAGAAGCCTTATGTTATCTTCAATCTGAGTTTGCTTTAGAGGATTGAGTCCCCTTGGGTTAGGGCCCAACCTAGAGGCTCTAGTCTCTCTCTTTGTGTATTTTATTCATGCATTTTCTTTCGTAGCAGTGTTTCCTTTCCTTCTTAGCAGGATTTTTTATGAAAAATTTCTTGCGTAGGTATATCATCACCTGCCTTGTGGGAAGCGTGGTTGTGAATGTTGTGTTGGCAAACCAAAAATATAGTTATTTTCTTTCTGCAGTAGTTGGGTCTTTGATTAGCCTTCTTTTCACATCTTTGTTTTCCACAAATTGGTGATTGGTTTAGTAGTTTTATTTGAGCATAGTAAGCATAATCTCTTGTGGATGTAGGCCTTGTGCAAACTTCAATTTAGGTTTTCTTTTGATGAAGTAGTCATATATCAAATAAAATTCAACTCATCCTTTATTTGTTATTTCATCTTTCTGCAATTTGCATTGTTAACATGCTCTAGATGTTTGGCAAGATTAAGTAATTTTTTGTATTGTGTAGTTACTGTTGTTGATTTGCAGGGTTAGCATTGTCATTTACACTCCTTATCTTACCACCAACTCCTTTATTTCTACCTCAACAACGCCTTCAAAACATTGTTCATCGAGAGTACATCTTTGGTTTGTTGAAGGCCATCATGTGCATTGTTCCTTGTGCAACATGGGCCCTTAAAGGGTACTAAGCTTGGAAAGGGCCTCATACCACCTTATTCTACCTTCCATTACCCTCTACCACCTTTGGATCAATTTTTTATCCCTCATAATGCTCACGGATTCAATCTTGTAGAAAAATAGGGCAATCCTATAACATCATGTAGCATCGTGTAGAAGCCCTCCAAACTTGACCAAAATTGTCCTTAAAACTTGATTTTTGTCTCCTAGCCCTTAATAATCTCTCTTATGATTTGAAACCATGATTAAGGAAGACAAAATACCACTTATGACTTTCCTTTCTACCACTGCAACTCATTTAAGAAACTAGGGTTAGTAGACAGGTTCATGATTTGAATACCATATTAATGATTTTCATGATTACTTTATGAAGCACCTAATGAACTTCGTTGATATAATCTCTCTTGAATGCAGTGATTAAAGGGTTATTTCATTCCCTTTACCTTAGGTAAGGTAGATTAGGTTTGATTTCTTTGTTTTATGCTTCTTAAGCTAGGGTTTCTATTTCAAGCATTGTTATTTCCTATGCATAGATTATGTTTCCTTTTGATGCAACATTTACATTCTGTAACTATATTAATGTCTACATTTTGTAAGTAGAGTAGCATTTACATTTATGCAAGTAGATTAGAATTTACATTCGAGCAAGTAGGCTAGCATTTACATCTGAGAAAGTAGGTTTGCATTTACAATTCTGCAAAGTAGAGTAGCATTTCCATTTTTGCAAATAGATTAACATTTCCAATTTTGCATGTACATTAGAAATTTCCTATTATGCAATCTATTTTTCTTGAAAATTTAAATTCAATTGATAGAGTGGTCTTTGTATACCTTGGTATTTTAGATTGCCTCAAAGTAACTTGAGTATATCTTAGCTTATTGTGCGTATAACACTGCCACCTCTGAAGTTTGTATGAACCTTGGGTTGATAATTAAAGCTCGTAGGCTTGGGATTTGAAACACTATTGTTCCAACACTAGGGCTCAACACTTTTTGGCATCGTTGCTGGGGAGGTGTCTAAGTAGGTGTTGTTTCTGCTTAGGGTTGTTTTCTTTTCCATTTCACTTTTTCTTTGCATCAGTTTTTCTTGTCTTGAAAATTCAAAAAAAGAGAGAAGAAAACACAAAAAACACACGATCTTATTTCATGCCTCATAGGATTAGGGATAATATATAGAAATTTCTACCAAAATCCCCCAACCCTTCTAGTAGTCAACCATCACTCTTTTTTGGTCACTGTGAACCTCCTACACTGACCACAGAGGAGTTGGAAAATTCTTTAGGTGAGCAGCCAAAAATATTTGAAGAACCCATAGGGGAGGAAGAACCCACATCACCTACCCAAAACACGGTTGAGAACAGGTATATTGAGTTCTTTCCTATTATAGAAACCAATGGGGAATCTAGAATGAAAACCATAAGCCCGATTGCCCTCCCATACTTCCATGGCCTAGTTTTTTAAGACCCTGATACATTCATGTTCGAGTTTGTTGTGGTTTGTAGAACCTATGATTACACTTCTGATGAGCAGAAACTAAATGTTTTCCCTTCCACCCTTAAGGATGCAACCTTGCGTTGGTTCATGAGCTTGGAAGGAGGCAACATCACCACTTGGGCTCAAATGCAACAAGCCTTCAATAAAAAATATAAGGACTATTGTAGATCAAGGGAAACAAAAGAGGAGATCTTTAGGATGACCCTAGGGCCAGATGAATCCTTAGAGGATTATGAAGAAAGATTCCAACTCAACTACAAAAGAGATAATTGTACCCTTGAACTAGAATCCTTGAAGCTTGGACTTCTCTAAGGGATTAGGGAGGATTTTATGGAGACCCTTAATATGCTTTCTGGTGGAGACATTTACCAACAAACTTATGAAGACTTCAATACAATTTTCAAGAATCATTCTAGGGCTACAAGGAAGAAAGGAAAGTACAGTTAAGGCCTAATAAAATCTTCTCGCTCTACCTCAACCATCAAACATGAAATAGGGAGCATGATATAATACTTTAAGAGTGAGATGTTTCACACCTTTGCCTTGAAAATGGATACTATGAAGATAAAAAAAAAAAGCAAGAGGAGACAAAAATTGGCATTGGCTATCTTTTGCCCTAGATGCACCAAGAGGCACCTCGGAAATGAGTGCCCATTGAATGTCATAGAGGTCTACTCTATTTGTGAGGAGAACCATGCAACTAAAAAATTTCCCTCTCTTCTAGGCTTGAAGGTTGTATATCAAGGGACATAGAGTGGCTTGGAGAAACTCTGCTTCATCAACTAGAGGAGGCCACAAGGGCCTCAACCATATCAATAAGGAATGAAAGGTGCAAATTATCCTTCTTTCAATCCAAACCAAATGCACCCTTTTAGCCTTGGTATCCTCCAACTCACTCATCTTGGTCCATGCCCTCTCCTTGGTCCTATTCTCCTCAATATCCTCCTCAACCTATCAATCCACCCTTCCATCCATATCAAGCTCAATCTCCTCAATGGGGTAATCCTTCATAAGGATGGAGGCCTTAGGAAGCCCAACCTCATACTTTAATGCATCCTCCTCCACCTCAACCAAAACTACCCCATAGTAATCCACCTAAGAAACCTTAGATGCCTACCCAACCCAATTTTAAATTGAATAACAAGCAAGCCCAATAGGTCTATAGTGGGGAAATATCCTATC
The DNA here is from genome assembly GCA_031772625.1 of Pinus tabuliformis. NCBI lineage: Eukaryota > Viridiplantae > Streptophyta > Pinopsida > Pinales > Pinaceae > Pinus > Pinus tabuliformis. The sequence continues at coordinate 1,732,047,891 of CM062817.1, forward strand.
CTAATTATGCTATGGAGATCCAAGAGATCAACCTTAGTTTTGGGGAGGTACTTTCAGATTCTCACCCACCTTCTCCACCAGAAGATCTTGAATAAGAGAAGGAAGATAGTGCCCGTCAAGCTAGTATACCGCCCTATCCTAAAAGGTTAGTCCAACCTAAACAACACACCTAGAAGAGGCTAAATTTTTGGGAGAATTGAAGAACCTATGTGTTAAAATACCCCTTCTCTAAGCCATCAAAGATTTCCCCATATACAACAATCTTATCAAGGAAGAGTGCTTCAAGAGGCGTGGAATAAGAAAAAGAGATGCCCCCACCATCAATTTTATTAGGAAAATGTCTGATCTAATGCTTAGGAGGGTTATCTTCCCAAAGTATTTGGATCTCAGTAGCCCAGTAGTGGATGTGCATAATAACAATATTGTAGTCCCCAACACACTAATTGACCATGGGGCTGCAATCAATGTCATGACCAAGGAAGCTATGTTGAAGCTCAACCTCCAAGGAGCCTTGAGAAAGACCACTATGGTGTTGTAGCTTGCAAACAGATCCACAGTATCCCTTGAGGGAGTTATTGAGGATGTGATAGTCTCTATTGACTCTTGATAGTTCCTAATAGACTTCCTTTTACTCCAACCCAAAACCAAGTTTAATGGGTACCCTCTCATTTTAGGGAGACCTTGGTTGGCCAATGTTGTTGCTTACATTAGTTGTAGGTTTGGAAACATGGAAATACAAAATGGGAATCTCATAAAACAACATGTATTATAACCCCCTGCTCAACCCTCTATTGAGCATGACTTACCCTTGTGGATAGAGGAAGGAGAGGAGAATATTTTTATCAGTCATCCCTCTACCCAGTTTGTACATTAGACACTAATGTAGGAAGTAGGCAGTTAGGTGAGGATGACCTTATTGATAACTTTTTGCAGAACCAACCTCCTGTTGCCATGCCAATTAATGAGCTAATAGAAGAATCCTTAGGGAAACCCGAGAAAAATCCATGGGTTGAATTGCTCACTACCAATTCTAATTAAGATCATGCTAAGATTATGGAAGTCAATCCATCCAAGCCTCTGAAGATCAATTTGTCCCTCTTAACAGAGCAAGAAGAGAAACTGTGCACAATGTTAAGACAACATCTTGATGCTTTTCCTTGGGACTACAAGGAAATGAAAGGGGTGTATACCTCAGTTTGTACCTGTCACATCTACATCAAGGTGGGATGTAAACCTATGTGCCAACCCCAAAGGAGAATGAACCCTGGCCTTAAAGACATTGTGAAAGAATAACTACAAAAACTATTGGATGCATGATTCATTTACCCCATTTTAGATAGTGAGTTGGTGTTCCATCTTGTTATAGTAGCCACACATAGTGGGAAGTGGAATATTTTTATTGATTATAGGGTGTTAGAAAATAATATATTACAAAGAAATGGAACACATAAAATATTGCAGAAACATAAACACATAAAACACATAAAACAAGAGAGACACAAATATATGTGGTTCATCTAATTTGGGCTACATCCACGGAGAAATAGGCAGCCCTTCCTTTTATATTATCTAGCAAAATGAAGAGATACAACCTACAACAAATCAGTTGTAATTTCCTCTTCTCTCTCACACAATATCCTCTCTATTTTGTTGCTTAGAATACCCATATACATAGCTGCAATACAATTCCCTCATTTATAGTGAGGGGTTGTCTTCTAGGGAAAAAAACCCTAAATTAAACATAACTTGTATCATCAGATCTGTAGAAATTTCACCTGTAGAACAAACCGATATATGCAGTGTCCTAAAGCATAATACTTGTTCTACTTCTACAAAACATTAAGCGGAAGCATAATCAAATTCATGAGCAACATCAAGTAGAAACATGCATAACTGATCAAGAGAAATAATCACACATAACACAAGATATATCCAGGGGAAAGCACCAACATAAAACCCCAACCATGTATTATCAATCAAGTGGAGATCCTCAACCACATACACAAAGAATCAACTCAATAGCTATCCTGCTTTCTTTGTAATTAGAAGATGAAGATCATAGACTACCTAGGCCTCAATATATAGGCCACAAGTCCTCCAATCTCCTATAATACATATTTCTCTTAGAAATAGATCCTTCTCCATGCAAGGAATACTTACTAGAAATATCCAAGCATCTGATAGTACATTGTCCCTCATCTGATCTCAACTGGGTCTCTGACAGAATTGACATGCAACAGTTATCCATGAGTGAATTCTCAGTTATCTAAAATAATAGTTGTCACATGCATGCAAGCATTAAAAAACTATATTTTATTATTTTAACAACTTGTTAAAATAATCTAACTGGACTTGACTAGTTAGAACTAAGACAACTGATTCTCTCCTTACAGAATTCATACTTATTCCCTCAACCAATGGAGGAAATTAAGGATAAATTCCTCAATCAGTGGGACAACTCATGTGCATGCTCACAAAGACTTCAAATTCAAAGTTCCTTAACTAATTAACTCAACTAAATTAATTAATTAATATTTCCAACTGCTGTTAAGACCAAATTTAATTTTACTTCTTATAGATAGACTAATAACTGCTATAAATAGGAAGGGACCCATAAATGCTATTTTTAGAACTTTCTATTTTTAGCAGTTTCACCTCTCACCCAATGTGGCCAATGACCTCACTGGCCAAACTGCTATTTTTAGACATGTTATTTTTAGCAGGTCTATTTTTAGCACATTCTAAATTTAGCATTTCTTGTTGCACACTTTTCAACAAGATCATTCGCCTAATGAACGACTCAGATTGACTATGAAATTACAATATTTTACAAGGAAATTTTACATCTATTGTTAGCTTCGGGGGCACTATGCACGAACCCTGGATCCCCCTGACGACGATTAAACAATGGGCGACGTTGCCGCCCCGTTATGAACTGGGGTCCAATGCAGCGATACCTCTGAATAAAGAAAACAATCAGGCTCCACACCCAGCATAGGGAACTCAACATGGCTACAAAGAAAGATAATTTTCCCTTGCCTTTCATTGACCAAGTTTTGAATGGTATTGCAAGGAATACATTTTTTTCTTGGTATAATCAGATCCAGATCAACCCTAAGGATTAGGATAAGACCACCTTGACATGTCCATGGGGGACCTTTTCCTATAGGGTCCTTCCATTTGGCTTATGCAATGCCCCCGCTTCCTTCCAGAGGGAAATTTTGAGTATTTTTGTTGATCTTGTTCATGACACAATTGAAATCTACATGGATGACTTCACTCCTTATGGAAATGATTTCCAGGAAGCTCTTTCCAATCTGTGTAAAATTTTAAAGAAATGAATTGAAATGAATCTCTCACTAAGTCCCAAGAAGTGTGAATTTTGATGAATGCAAGGATTGTCCTAGGTCACTTCCTTTCTAAGGAAGGGATCCAAGTTGACTTTAACAAGATTGCCATTATCAAAAGGATCCTTGTCCCTAAAAAACAAAAGGATGTTAGAAGTTTCCTTGGACTAGATGGATATTACAGGAGATTCATTAAGGATTTTAGTAAGTTGGCTTCACCTTTGTTTGGATTGTTAACTAAAGATTCAGATTTTTGTTGGACAGATAAATGTCAAGAGGCATTTGAAGAGTTGAAAGAGAAATTAACCACTGCACCAATTCTTAGAGGTCCCAATTGGGAATTTCCTTTCCACATCCACATAGATGCATTAGACAAGGTTGTAGGAGAAACTTTGGGACAAGTGGAAGACAAGTTTCCCTATGCCATATATTTCATCAGTAAGAACCTCTCCAAAGTTGAACTTAATTACACCTTTACTGAAAAGGAGCTCCTAGTTGTTATGCCCTATGTAAACAAGTTTAGGCACTATATCACTGGGTACCAAATCTTTATTCATACTGATCATGCAAAAATTAAATATTTAATGAATAAAACTGATGTTGATGCTAGGGTCATTAGATGGTTATCATTGTTGCAATGGATTGATCTAACTAACATTTTACAAGCCAGGGAAGGAAGATGTGGTTGCATATTTTCTGTCTAGACTAACATTGCCCACAAAAAATGAGGAAATGATAGATGATCAACTTCCGAATTAGCACCTCTAGGCTATTTCACTACTATCTCCTTGCTTTGCTGACATAACAAATTTCTTGGTTGTCAGGAGATTCCCTCCTAATATATCCTCTAAGGAGAAGAGCAAGATTCTTAGAAAAAGTGTCCCTTTCACCTGGATTGGGGGAAATCTCTTCAAATTGGGACCATATCATATCTTGAGGAGATGTGTACAGAAGGATGAGTTTTTTTACATCCTCTCAGCATGCCATGATGGACCTTATTGGGGCCATTTTTCTTCCAAAAGGAACAACCTTCAAAATTCTCCAAGATGGCTAGTATTGTCCCACCCTACACTAAGATGCTAAGAGACACACTACCAAATGTGATGAGTTCCAAAGGATGGGAAAGCCTATACCAAAGGATGAAATGCCCCTACCTCAAGTGACCCTTGAGCCATTTAAGAATTGGGGCATGTATTTCATTGGACCAATTGATCCCCATCCAGACAAAAGAGGTACATCATTATGTGAATTGACTATTTGAAAAAGTGGCTAAAGAAAAAGTAGTAAAAGAAACAACAAAGAAGAAGGTGGCAAAGTTTCTAAGGGAAAACATATTTTATAATTTTGGATTCCCAAAGGAGATGGTCATTGATTAAAGAGCTCAGTTTACTTCAAATATGATTGAGGAAATCATGGAGCAACATCATATAAGACACAAAAAAACCCACTTCCTATCATCCTAAAGCAAATGGGAAGGTGGAGGTCATAAACAGAGCTTTGGAGAACATATTGACTAAAGTTGTTAGCAACAACAAAAAGGATTGGGAAACCTAACTTGTGGAGGCCACTTGGGCCTATAATACCACCTGGAAAACCACCATTGGGTTCACTCCCTTTGAGTTGGTTTATGGAAAGAAGGCATTGTTTTCCATTGAGTTTGAGTACAACACCCTAAGAATGGAAGCACAATTGGACCTAAACATCACCAATGCTCAACAAGAGAGGTTGCAACAACTCAATGCTCTTGATGAACTTAGATTGCAGGCCCTCATGCATACTAAGGTGGTCCAATTGCAGAGGAATATTTGGCATGAAAAAAAAATCAGAGAAAGGACCTTGTAAGAGGGTGATTAAGCTATGTTCTACGAATCTAGATTCAAAGAGTTTAAGGGAAATCTAATGAAAAGATGGTTGGGTCCTTATCTTGTGGGAAAAAGCCATGAGAATGGCTCTGTCCAAATCAAAAAAATTGATGAAGAAGGAATTTCACTTTTAGTCAATGGTTACCGATTGAAACTCTACAAGAGGCCTCTATCAAAGGAGGATTTTACTAGCACAATAAGGAGGAGTTGAATGTAATTAGGGGTCTTACAACTCTCAATTCATTCAACCTCTGATCAATAGAAGAAGAAAAAGAAAAAAGGAGAAACAAAAGAATAAGAAGCCTAGGTGAAAACCTCCATGAGGAACTTAAGGAAAAATCTACGACTGAAAACCTCCATGAGGCATTCCAAGAGTAAAAAAATTAGAAAATAAAAAATCCCTAGGTGAAAACCTCCTTTGAGGCAACCTACAGGTCTGTAAAAAAAAATATAAAATAAGAAAGAGAAAAAATGAAAAAGAGAAAAGAAAAAAGGAAAAGTAAGAGATCCCTTACATCACTATTGCTAACATGTTTTTTGCAGGTTTCCAGCCACAACCAAAGAGGAAAATAATCAAATAGATAGCTTCAAAACTCCACTTTTCCATCCACCAAGTTATCTCTCTACATGTCCTCCATCATTTCACTTCTTTGCCCAAGTTCCTCCATCACTAGGTGGACTATCTCACTCAATTCTGTCTCTGTCCTGAGGTACTACAAGATTGTCCTAAAGTGATATAGGATTTTCCAAATTTGCTACAAGATTGTGATCGACATAGAAAAATGGTTCATATCTTATGTTTTTCATATAGGAACAAGAGGAGGGGTCCACCACACCCTCATCATCCATCCTCGACACCATTTGGCTTATTTTCCACCCAAATATCCACCTCTATCCATAAAAATCCCCATTTTCACCCCTTCTTTCATCATTTCCACCACAACAAAGGATTTTGATCCTTGTTATAGATTGATCATGAATTATCAGTGTTTTTGGAGGCATTCTCTAAAGGATATTATGATTCTAGAGGGGTCTGTGTGACTGCTACAGGAAGACACAAAGTCGGGTCTGAGAAGGAAAATGCAGAGGAAACCAAAAATCACTTTAAAGCTAGGATCTAGGCCTTCCAGCGTAAGAGAGGGCTCTCTTTGTATTAATTTTCAATTACTGTCTTAGGTTTTAAGCTAGTTATTAAGATCAAAAGATAAGTTTTAAAATTGTGGTTGAAGGATGAAGGGTGGGTCCATTGGGAATGGAGTCATAAGAATGTCCAGTAATCAATCAAAAATAAACAAAGTAGCTAAAACAGGACGAGGTAGGAAAACTCCTAGATCTTACAAAATATTTGTGGTATGGATGAGATGAATAAGATTGACGATCAATTAAATATAAAGCATACAAAGATGATTTCTATATCTAATTTTAGAACGAAAATATTTAGATTGCTTAACAAGCCAAAGAAAAGTACTGTGAGTAAATTCTACTCATAATACTCTTGTAAACAATCAAGAAAGAGCATTCATGTGAAAACTTGAAGGAAAGAAAATTTTACAAAGAGAGAAACATCACCATATCTGACACAAGAATCCTGAAACAATACTGCCTATGTATTTGTAAATTAATTACTTCAAATAAAATTCCACGGTTTACAATCAAAATAAGTATCTTATCTTTTCTCCACAATCAACCCCTTCAACTTTTAAAAAAAAAATATTTATAGAGTTTGTCTCAAAAATAAACAAAATTTATTACGAAAATAATATCTACTAAAATGATGTAGATATTTCAAAAATAGAACTAAATAGTAGAAATTCTGGACTGATTTAGATGTTCTGCACACACTTTGAGGATTGTTGTTGATGATCGTAGCTATAATTTTTCTCTTCTGTTGACTGCTCCTGATATTTAGGATTTTCTTTCCATTTTTCTGTCACTGGTCATTAAAATTCTGCTTGATTTACTTGATGATCTCCAATAGTTTATCCCATTTGTTTTCACTTGGCATAGGGAAGTTTACCATGTTTCTAAATCTCTCATCCACCTCCGTATATGTTTCAAAAGTTAGTTTATTAAGAAACAAGTGATGAATTTCATGCTGGATAAGCAAGTCATACTATAAACCTTCAATGAAATCCTATCCACTTATTATCCCTCTTACTTTGGAAAGTTTAGATCTATCCTTAGCTATGTTGCACAGTTGGTCCTGGTAAGTTTCTAATGGAATCAATTTGCCATTAGAATATCTCAAAGGTGGAATCCCTTTCTCCTGCAATAGATTAATTTTTTGTTGAATCTTCTTACCTGCAACTCTAACTCTTTACACTTGTTTTCTAGTTGTATCATAAGATTTTTCTTTGTTAGAAATCTTTTTACCTCCATGATTGTGTCTGTTATGTCCTAAATTTGCAGTTCTTCGAGCTCATCCTTGGTTTTTGAGTTCAACATATTGATGATTTTGTGTGCTTCTGCTAGCCTGTGTTTGATCTCAACTTTTGTTTGTTCAATTGTTGTCTTGACATTCTATACCAACTCTTCTTGCTCAAATATAATTTGAAATGTGTTATCACCTGGATTGAACCACAGGCTGAAGGAAGGCAATGCCAGGGTAACCACAAACCACGCTTAGCCAAGTAGCTAGCCCTACTAGGTCAGGAGAGGGCTCTCTCCGTAAGTATCTCAGCCAAATTGACTGGATCTAGAAACTGATATTAGGCTAGGTACAGTAGCACAAGGTTTTGATTTGATTTTTTTGAAGGGTTTTGTTGGATCAGAAAGAGCCAAACAGTTAGGGCAAGGAAATTAGGTCAAAATTGCAGGGTGTTCAATGGGGCAAGGTAGGAACAACGATCAGAACCTTAGGGTTTGATGGATGAGGTGAAAAGACAGGTGAGGAGCTAGGAAGAGCATGTAAACCTCATGGATTCTTCCTAAACTGAAGAAAACACAGTCTGTGAAATGTCTACCCAAAACAGAGCATAAAAGTTATGGATTCTGCGTTTCAGAGTTGTATACATTCACATAAAGAGTATGAAATGATGAATGGAGTCAACAATACCTTTTAACACATGAAAACATAAGAAAAAATGAACTGAGCATCATACCACATGGATCCCAAAGAAATATCTGCAATTTTTCATTAATATCCTACTGTAACTGGTACAAAATGATGTCTATCAAAGCCTAAGCATCCCACTGAGTCCAACCCTTTACAATGAGAAAGAAAAAGAAGATATAGACCTGAATTCAACCTCCTCCCATCCTCAGAGGTCGAATTCCTAAGATGAGGAACTAATCCATCAAAAGCTGAACAAGAAACTGGAATCTAGGCAACCCTAATAACTTGCCTCTAAAAGGGAGGGAACTGATTCATTTGACTTCAAGAGAAATTTTGATTTAATGAATCTCCCCTCCAGTAACTAATATTCATCTTATTTACATTCCTAGTCACCATTTACATCATTAAAAACATCATCCATGAGAGAAAACCCAAAAATTATAGTCATGACACGGTAAAGTGAAAATTTAGCAGAAAAATGTCCTATAAGCAGTGCCAAAAGGCCATGCGCAACACTTTTTGCAGGGCCATTTTGGAGGCCTTCCCGGTGTCCAAATTGAGCTCATGATAGCTCATTGGAAATCCTGTCCTATATAATTTCCAAATATTCCTTTATTTTCTCATTTGGAGTTGATTTGACCCCTCAAAAGCTAATTCTCCCAAGACTGCTTTTATGCACAACGCCATGGTCAAAAAGAGGGCAGAAAGGTCATTTTTGGGGTTTTTTTGACCTTTTGACCAACCAGTTTTTCTCCAAAAACTTAGCAAATGCACAGAGAGAATGATTACATCATTATAAATCCAATGGTGGTCTTATTTTGGCCATAGGATGCTCCTAGGAAAAGCGCAACGCCATTGCCAAAATTTTTGTGTCAAAAACTGCTAAATTCTTCAAAAATGAAAAAATTATCAAAAATTGCTCAAAATTTGTGGGAGAACACCACCATAAAGTGTCTAGGTCATCCAAGGAATCTTCAGCAAGAAAAATAAGCCTATCACACTCCTTTTTGCCTTTGAGGGCTTGTTTTAGCCTTGTCTTCATTTGCTTGACTCTTATGTTACAAATCTTGTTCCAGGTCTTGTAATGCCGAGCCATGTCCCTGATAATTTGATTGTCCCTATTGGCCTTTTTTAGCAGCTTATCCAAATGCAAATTGACCCTATCAAGCCATGTTTCTCTATCCTCCTCAATCTCCTTTTCAAGCCTCTGTTCTGTAGTCAAGGTGGCTGGGGTATTTTCCTCTTGCATTACTGATTTGCCTTTGTCATCTTGCCTCTTTGCCTTGAGAAGTTATAGCTCCATGAGGACCTATTTTTCACTTAGCTGCTTGTTCTCTTGCTCAAGGTATGAAATGACATACTTAGGTCTCGCCAAGTTGGCCATCGGTGCTTGGATCTGTGCATATTTTTCCTTTATGATTATATTTTCATTTGTCACCTTATCTTGAGCCTCCAAGTCGACTATCTCAATGCCATGATGAATGTGTGGTTGTTCTGGTTCATCATGTTCCATCAAATCAAATTCCCTTTCCTCTTCATCATTGAGGCTTTCCTCCAACATATTTTCCTTCCCTTTTTGCACCTGTTGCCCCTGTCGTTCCTGTTGTGTTGATGAAGAAGGCAAAGCCCCTTCCACAGTTTGTGGAGCAAGCATTTGCCTATGAGTTGATGAAGAAGGCAAGGCCCCTTCCACATCAGGTGGAGTAAACACTTGCCTATCTACTGCAAACAACTTTCTAACCCCTCTCTGATATGTTTTGTAGGTTTCTGGTTCTCAAGAACTTTAGTCTTTTTAGCCTTCTTACTTTTCTTTACTTTGGTACTGCTAGAAGGCCTTTCTCCTTCTTGAGGCACTGGTGGAGGGATCTGACGACCATTGAAGATGTCATCCGAAATAAATGTATCCCAGGAGATGTTGAGGAGGTTGAGATGATGTAGCACAATAATATTAATCAAGGAATAGTGATAAATACTATTCATCTGTTGAGGGTATGGCCTTTTCTATACAATGTAGGTCATCTTCTCAATGTTCCTGAATAAGAAGTACGGGATGTTCAATATTTTCACTCTTGTGAAGTGCATAAGAAGCCTAATATGATAGGTGTATAATCTAGAAAATCTTCCCTCACATGTAAAATACTTCATAATGATCCTCATCATAGGGGCATACTTTTCGTGAAGGAACCTAAAAGGAAAGGTCCTCAAAGGTCCTCTCCTTTTCATTCCTATACCTAGATTTGATGTATGGCTCATAGTAGTGCTCATCCAAATCTTGTGCTTTATACCATTTTCCCCCACATTCGGAATCCTTGTAGCATCAACAATGATGGAGGTGGAAACTGTAAATGTCACCTCAGCAAGAGTTACCATGTTATCATGGAGACTTGCTACAAAAATCTAGGTCAGCTCAAGATGATGTTGAACTCTTTGTACTTGCTCACAAAACTCATAACATCCCAAATGCCTGAAACAAGAGACAGTCATAGGGGAAACCTCTAACTCTCTCATGTTTTATGGTTCCTCTCTGATAATTTTTCCTCCCTTATGTGGTTTTCTCTGATGCTGAGGTTCATCTTCCATGCTTTCACTGCCACTATTTTCCTCCTCCTCATAATCTTTATCCTCTTTATCCATGTTTTTGAGTTTGAAGCTTTAGAAACCCTAGAGAAGGTAATCAGGAAGTGATTTATGGTGAGTAGGGATAGGGGAAGGGGAGAGGAGTTTGTGTGATGTAGGAATGTGATATGTATGATGTGAGAGTGAGAAAGAGGGATATTTTTTAGTAGGGACTATTTTGTATGCAGGGGTTTAGGGATTTTTTTTGAGGGACTAGGTTATAGGGGATAAGTGTATTTAACAACAAGGAATAGGGAATAGGGATGATATTTAAGGATATGACAAAAAGATATGGGAATGAACAGGAAAATGATAAGCAGGGAGGGTTTTTAGAAAACCTAGGGTTTGAAAATTTTAATAGCAAACAAACTCAAAAATCATGAAATGAGTGCTGGGAGGATATTTTAGGGAGTATACTTACTTGCTTGAGGCTCTAGGTAGCAAAAGGAGCGATTTTGGATGCTTTGTTAGGATAGTTTTGATGGTTTTTGGCCCTATGCGCAGTGCCTTGTACAGGTGCGCAGCGCCCTATTGTATGCACAGCGCCATGCAAAAATACACAGGCATGCGGGTTCTATGCGCAGCGCTTCAGTTGTATGCGCAACAACCTGCCTCCGTGGGCAACACCCCACAACTTTACCCTGTGTGCAACGCTCTTTGTTCTAAGCACAACGCCCATGGTTTCTTCGGCCACCAATTCGCTGCAACTTGGTTTTTCTCTTTGTCAAATGAGCATGATGAAGTTTAAAAAATGCTTTTGAAATCTTATATAGAGGATGAATTGGATTTTTTCTTAGAAAACTCCACTTTATAATGTTTGTTTGGAACTTTTTACTTTGTCTTCAAATCTCTGTCTAATGATTTTATTTCTTTGTCTCTTTTCAGGTGGATGATGCTTTGATTGAGATGATCCTTCAATGATTCCTCTCTTGCAACAAGGAGAAGTGCCTTGGGAAGCTTATGGGGACAATTATTACATAAAATGACTTGAATTACATCAAGGATCTGAACAAACTAAAATACTCTATTTTCATCTCAAAAAACAATGTTTTTGAGATGAAAATTACATTAGTGAAATAAGGATTTTGTACAATAACCATGACTAAATGCCAACCATTCTTGTTTATTGGTCTTCCTCATACCTTTTCTGCCCTTTATTTGCAATAAAACAAAGATTTTGACCTTGGAAATGAACCCTAAGACCTAATGGAGACATAACTGCCTTGACTCTAAAAATAATATAACTAAAACCATAACTGAATGAAACATGAAGAAGGGTCAGCAAATATACCTAATGAGGGAAAATTAGATGTTCTAAGAAGAAGAAGACAACCATCAGTGGATCATTTTTGGCATGACCTAGTGGAATGATAAAAAATTTCAGTATGAGACACCTACAATGAAAATGCAAAGAGCAGATTTGATCCCTGATGGAAGTATGCATATACTGACACTAACAAAAGGATTACCATAGATCTGTGATATTGGCACTAATATTATACCATATGTTTTGCTTATCTTCTGTCAATATTTGTACTATTAAGGATTGGTCTTCATTCTTTTGAAGTTGTTGAGTAAGCTTGAAGTTTTTCTGCACTTCTGCTAAATATGCATTGTCAGCTTTAATTTTATTCTCTTCCATTCTTTTCAATGCTGCTAACAATCTTTCATTTTCTTTATTGGTCAATGATAAATCTCCCAGAGCTTTCACTAATTTTTCAGAGGAGTCTACAGTGGTTGAATTTGTTCTTTTTGCTGAAGTTGTTGCCATTGTTTGTTGTGCTAATGTACCTGTGGCTGATAACTCTTCCTTTTCTTTCAAAAGTATCTCCATATTTGTTTCCATCTTCTGAATTTGAACATTTTTCTCAACTATCAACTTGACAAAATTTTCTTTCTTTACTTCCAACTGAGTAATTTGTTTGGCTTGTGGGTGCTCTATAGTTGGAAGCTTGAGCTAATTTCTCATGGATTGAATATCAACATTTTTTTTTTTAATCAATTCCTCAGTTGCTTTAATGTCACTAGGATCATATCCTAGTTTAATCACCAAATATTCAAGAGCTTTAGTTCTAGTGTCATTGGCCAAGGATGACATTCTTTTGCATTTTCAACTATGAATGCATATTATTCAGAGAGGATTGTAGTCTAGACCTGCCATGGCTATACTTGTTAATGTTGAGTATATCATCTCACCAATCTGATCAATTTCATGAATCTTCTTGGTGTCAAAAGAAAATACATATTTTTTATAATCTTCTGCACTTTTAGGGACTATAATTGTAGGTTCCAAGAAATATAATTGGAAATGTCCCTTCTCTGTGTCAAGTGAAGACAATAGTGTGTGTTGGGTAGTAGAAGACTGCTTCCAGAATTATGAATAAGTTGTGACCTTCAATGCTTCATTCTTCCTCTTAATCTCTTTGTACCTGGAAAAAATATTTTGTTGTGTTGCAATCTAAGAAGTAAAAGCCTCAGGAGACTCTGTTGTTTCTTCAATATGTGCAAAATAAGTAGTGGGAAAACCTGTTAAAACAATTGTAGTTTTCTCTTGTGAGCCCTTTTCTTCTGAGGATTCCTCTTAAGTGTTTGTTTTCTTTCTTCTCTTGAAAACTAGAAAGTCTACAGCTTGAGAATATAAGTATGTAGGAGACATATTTTCCCTTGACCTTTTGGTTTCTTTTTATTTTTCTTTTGAGATAGGAGTTTGTAGGGATGTCTGACTCACAATTTTTTCTTCAACTTCCTGTAGTGTATTCTCTGTCCACTCCTCTTGATTTGCATATTGCTCTATTTCTAGTCTAGGTGTATGTACATAAGGTGTGGTCCTCTGCTCCACTCTTAATTTTGAAATTATCCCTAAAGGGTCATAAGACCATCTGAAACTAAATTTGAATTTCATTTGCTTCAGTAAAACATTTGCCTCCTTTGTTGCTACTTTGGTATTGACGATGAAAGGGCCAATCTGTGCCTTTAGCTTAAATTGTGCCTTCTACTTTCTTGATACAAAATGTAAGTCATCCATATTCATTATTTTCCTGATGTATTCTAAGGAAAAGATTCTTATTGGCACAAAAATTGGAAACCTATAAGGAGGGATTTCACATCCATATATCCTAATTTACATATAGTTCTAGTAAAGATACCAGTCTCCAACCTTGGATTGTTCAATAAGATGTAAAACTCTCTTGATTTATGTTGAAATCCTTTGTATAACATTACTGCTAAGAAGACATAAGGACACATGCAAGAACTGAATTATGAAAGAGTGTTATTTTGAATTCTTCCTCACCAAGGAAGTCCAGTGAATGACTGACAGTGGTATTCCCTATGCATCCAACTTCTGTAACTAAAACTTGAATCTCTCTACTTGATGAAATAACAACAAATATACAAGAAACGACTAGTGTTTGAATGCAACTTCAACATAAAACTTCAAAAATTGATCTTGAATAACATCTTACATAAACTAACTGTAATTGAAAATGATTGAGGGCTTATGACCTATAGAGAATACTAATAAAAATCCTAATATTACTTCATCTACCCATTGATTTGTAGGATAACCTAATAAGAAAGTGACTATAGAAATAACTTTCCTTGACATTTTAGGAAATATAGAAGCAGAATATGGGGGATTAGTTCTAGGTAACTCAGAATTCTTAGGTAAAAAGGACTCAAAAATACAGGATTATTCAGGGAAAGTGAGTTTATGATATATCTCCATTAGTGAATCAGTGGAAAAAGGATATAAGGAAGTCTGAGGATCAATCTAGAGTGCTTGATACATAGATTCATGTGTAATTGCAAATAGAGTTTCATTGTTTTGGGAAATTACAACCCTCTGTCTAAGGAGATATCTAAGATGACACAATGTAAAAAATTATGGAAAAACATGAGTTTGGGGAAAAATGAATTGAGGTAAAAATGATTCCCAAATGTTCAATTCATCGCTGACATCTAAGAACTTTTGGTTTGCCCAGTTGTGGCATTCATACAGATCGAATTCACGCTAGGTCTCTGATATCTTATATTGTGTGTCAACCATGGGAAGTTCATCAAGGTTTAGACCAGGGAGCAACGTAGGGCTTTCTACAACCAAATTCGGTTTTCCTTTGTGGGATGACATTTCTTACTATAAATTACAAGCTAGGGAACTGGTGTAGGAGAACCATGGCGTGCTTGTGAAATTCAAGACTGAACCTGCATTGGCAAGAAATGAAATAGTGAAAGGAATGTATGTAGGGGATGCATATCTTTTTAAATGGGAGGGTGAATGGTTAAATGGAAAATGAACCATTTTTTATGCATCTCATTAGGGATATTAGACATTGGCAGGAAGCATTAATAAGTAAATGATCATATGACTGTTGGTGGGCAAATTAAATGTTTTAAATGGTTATGTGGTGGGGGCGGAGGAGAGAATTCCAAGTGGCGAATGTGAATGGAGTGGGAGTGAGAGCAAGAGAGGGAAAGTTGTTTTTTTGGGGGTTTAGGCGATAAGTTGCTTCAGGGAAGGGGGCTCCAAACTCATCGTGGGGCTGCCATGTCTGGTTAGGTGGTTTCCAAAAAACTGCTTTTCAGACCCCCCCACCCCCCCCCCCCCCCCCCCCCCCCATTATCTTCCAAAAGTGCAGGGGGCTCCCAAACTTGTCCCCTGTCATTGATCCGGGCAGGGACAATCCTGTCCATCCATTGATGAAAACACTTTATTGAAAATGAGAAAACATCAAATTGTCGATTTATTTACAAATCAAACAATAATCCTCCACCAATGAAAATGATTACAATCAATAAAATGGTTTAGTGCGGCATTTAAACTAGGGCGCTTTCTTTGGGACATTTATTTCTAAATTTTTCATATATTTTTCTTTTGTCCTAATCTTTTTTATATTCTTTTCCTATTTTTCTTTCTTTCTTTCTTTTCTTATTTTCATTTTATTTTTTCTTTCAAAAAGATAAAAACAACTAAAGTAAAAAATAAGTTACAACATCCCTCAGGATAAATAGCTAGATAAACATACTTTGATCACTATATTATAGGACCCTAATAGTGGCTCCAATGGGATGGAATCCTCTCTGTGTAGTGCTAAGAACACCATAGACTAGCAGCCTTATCCATTGGGCGCTTATTTGACTCTTAATCAACTAAGACTAACTTTGACTGACCATGACCTTGATTGACTAAAATTTATTAAAAATAGCAGCAACTCATAAGAGACTTAGGGCCTTCCCTTCGAGCTTCGATCTCTAATGGTAGCCACCCAAACTTGCAATCCCACAAAACAAAAAATGATATTTACAATGACTATGACAAGCTAGACCTAATTAAAGTAATGTTTGATTAGCCCGACATTAACAGGCCCTCTAGCAACCAATTCCCCTGTCAGGTCTTTTAAAAAAAAGGCATTTTTTCCATGAAAGGTTGCAATTTTGTAAGGCCCCTTCCATAGACTGTCAAATTTTCCATGTTTCCCCTTTTCTTCATTCTTTGCATCCCATTTCAACACAAGATCATCAATCTGAAAATCTTCCTCTTTTACCCTCCTGTCATGAATCTTCTTGATCTTGTCTTGGATCAGTTGAGTATTATTATAAACCTCCTCTCTAGTCTATTGCAATTATACCATTTAATTGATTCTCCTCTGCATATCATTTGTTTCTACATCTACTTATTGTAACAATTTCAACAATGGAAGCCTAAGAAGTAGGAAAAACAACAACAACTCATAAAACAACTGAAAATGAGACATTCCAATTGACTTCTTGGTACTTACCCAATCAACCCATAGTGCATTTATCAACTTCTTATGCCAATACTTTTTATTCTCCTGCAACAACTTTTTAATGATATTGACTAAACTCTTGTTAGAAGACTCTGCTAAGCCATTGCCTTGTGGATAATAGGTAGTAGAATGTCCAAGCACTATATGATATTTATTGCATAAATCAATGAGCTTTTTGGATTTAAATGTAGCAACATTATCAGTGATGATCTTATGAGGACAACCAAACCTAGACATAATGTTACCTTATAAAAATTGGATAATGACTAAATCTGTGGCTTTCCTAGTTGGAATTGCTTTTATCCATTTGGTAAAATAGTCAGTTGCTGTTAGAATCCATTTGTGCTGAGTTGATGAACTTTGATGAATCTCCCTAATAAAATCCAATCCCCATTGCTGAAATGGCACCTCCACCGAAATGGGTTTCAGGGGTAAAGGTAACAACTTTTTCTTACCTTTGAAAATTTGGCATTCATGACAAGTGTTGGAAATAGTACTGAGAGGGGGGGTGAATCAGTATTATTAAGCCAAATATTCCCTTTTTCTAATTCAGATGATATACGCTACTTCAGTTAATTAAACCTGCGTATATACGCAACTATGTCGAAATAAAACCGCGTATACAATGCAAACTTATAATTTACTTTATCTGTCAGATGTTGATTATTAATCTATGTATTAGAATCAATTAACCAATAACCAGGACAGTAAAAAAAGAGCAGAAGTCAATCACACACAAGAACACAAGATATAAGGTGGAAACCCAATGTGGGTGAAAACCACCTGCTGCAATTCGTCTCTATCTTCTTTTAATTAGAAACTTCCTTTTACAATGTACTGGTGCAGTCCTTTACCAGTACGCAGGCTGCAACTTGCAGAGAGCTACAAACCTCTCTCGTTCTCCAGCTTTTCCTGGAAGGGAGCTACAACCCCCTTAGCTCTTGCACTAGTCAAGATACTAGTACGTAGGTGCTGGCCTACAGAAGGCGACAACCTTCTCTTTCTTCCAGGGACCACCTTTCATAAATTTTCAGACTGGATCCACAAATAACATCAATCAAACATCAAGAATTTCTGCATTAACCAATCACCTTATCACCAATCAAAACTAAATCAAAATAAACACTTCTCTGAAGACTGTACCCAGATCACAGTAACAGTAACCACACACCAAATCTGAACCCAGAACACTACAGCAATAAACAAAAGCACCAAGATCACAACTCAAAATATATACGCTACTTTAATAGCCTGAAACTTGCGTGCATACGCTTCTGCGTATGGAACAACCTGTGTATACGCTTTTTTCTTCACTGGACCAGCGTATATACGCGCCTTCGCTGAACTAAACCTGCGTACAGATCTACAAAAGATAATTCACTCTTTCAAATATTCAGGCACTGATTAACCCAGATTATCATATTTATAGATCACGCAGGTGCCATATATAATAGATCAAAATCATGCAAAGATATTATCATTCAACCCAAGAGATTATGACCCATCAATTGAAATTATCCTTCTTTGCGCTAAGGTTCCTCCTTCATTCAGATCCAGATCTGCTCCACAACGCTAATCACCAATATTTCAGATTTCGCACTTTATCAGATATTCAATAATAATTCAGATGATACCTTTGCCACATGATCTCCTTCCTCTTTTATAGTTTTAGGCCTTCCACAATACCATGGTCCAAAACCATAATAGACCAATACCATGGACCCAATACTTGGGATCAATACTTCTGACGAGGTACCATGGTCCAAAACCATAGGTTCAAATACCAAAGACTAACTACCACGGACCAAGGGTAAGTTCTCCAACATATACGCGCTTTTCCTTGCATGAAAGTGCGTGTATACACATACGCGCCTTTGAAATGTATAACCCACGTGTATACGCGTCTTCGTCTAGATGAACCTGCGTATATGTCTTTTCCTTCATTCTGAAAGCCTGAACTAAGATCTGTTGCCAAAGAGAGTTTCCATCAAGGACAACACCTGTGCCATAGCTCCAAACCTGTGTCATAATGCCAACAATCTCCCCCTTTGGACTTGATGGCAACCCAAAATCCTCAAATTCATTCTCCCCCTTTGTCATCAAGGGCAAAGGGTTGTGCTCCCCCTGAGTACATGCTGAAATTTCTGCCCTGCTGTGCTGACCATGCTCCCCCTGACTGTAGGCAAGATCTGCAAAAGATGTTCTTCAAGAAGAACCATGACTTATACATCATAAAAGACCTTCCTATCACCAAAAGACTCAATACATACATCCATCACCCAACCAAGTGGGGATCATCCACCCAACCAAGTGGGGATACATCAGAAATTTACATATGACAACCAAGTTCATTACATGTTCATCCCAGGCATAGTGGGGAAACCAAAATAGGCCGTTACATGACCTTGACACCATAAAAGAGATACCACAAAAGAGATACATGACATAGAGACGAAATATCAAGCAACATCTGTCAATCACCATTCAGATCAGCAACCAAGATTTCCTTATGTTCTCCCTCTGCCTTTGTTCCTTCTGAAACCAACAACAGCTGTGAACTAGAACCAAAAGCTTCTAAGATAATGCCAACAATGCATTATTATCTTCTCCCCCTAAACCTGTGCCATATGGTCTCTGTCGGACCCATATCAGAATATCTTCAACCAGAGCCTGTCCCTACTGATATCCATCAAACCTCCATATACGCCACTGTCTCTGCACAAATCGGCGTATGTACGCGGATCCTCCTCAGGCAACTCGCGTACACCCATTTTTCTCTGAAACAGACAAGTTTTAACAGCAAGATGATGCATCAACTACTCCCAGCTTCTGCCTAAGATATTCAAATGTCTCCCTGGGCAGTGGTTTGGTGAGAATATCAGCAACTTGTTCCTTAGAAGGAACATACTCCAATTTGACCTTTTGTTCCAACACTTGTTCCCGAAGAAAGTGATACTTGATCAGTATGTGCTTGGTCTTTGAATGCATGACTGAATTATTTGAAATGCTGATTGCACTTGTATTATCACATAAGATGGAGATAGGTGGTGTACAAGTGATTTGAAAGTCCTGCAAGGTTTGCATCATCCAAAGAAGTTGAGTGCAACAAGATGCAGCAGCCACATATTCCGCTTCAGCTATAGATAAAGCAATCGAACTCTATTTCTTGCTGAACCAAGATACTAATCTGGAACCCATAAAGAATGCACCACCACTTGTGCTCTTCCTGTCATCCACTCTTCCAGCCCAATCTGCATCTGTATAAGCATGGAGAGTGAGATCTGTATCTCTAGGATACCATAAGCCATAGTTTTGAGTTCCTTGAAGATACTTGAAAATTCTCTTCACTGCCTGAAGATGAGTTTCCTTTGGATTTGCCTGAAATCTTCCAACTATTCCCACTGCATGCATGATGTCTGGTCTGGTACCTGTCAAATATAGTAGACTTCCAATCATAGATCTATAGGTTGGTTGATGTACTGCTGCTGATTCATCATTTGTACTGAGACTGCATCCTGTAACCATAGGGGTACATACTAGTTTTGAATCTTCCATGCCATACTTCTTCAGAATCTACTTGAGGTACTTGGTTTGAGACAAGAAGATACCGCCTTCATTTTGTTGGATTTGCAATCCAAGAAAGTATGTCAGTTCTCCAAGCAAAGACATTTCAAATTCTTTCTGCATCACTAGGGCAAAGCTTTGAGTCATAGCTTCTTCATTGCTACCAAAGATAATATCATCTACATACACAACAAGTATTAGCAATTTGTCATTTTCAACTTTTATATAGAGATTGCTATATGCTGAACCTTTTGAAAAACCTTGTTGATGAAGATATTTGTCCAAGCGGTAGTACCAAGCCCTTGGAGCTTGTTTAAGACCATAGAGAGCCTTTTTCAGTCTGCATACAAGATTTGGATCATTCCCAAGAATGAAACCATCTGGTTGCTCAATGTATACTTCTTCTTCTAAGTCTCCATTTAGAAAGGCTGATTTCACATCCATTTGAAATACTTTGAACTTTTGAAAGCTTGAGAGAGCAAGGAACATTCGGATGGCCTCAAGTCTTGCAACAGGAGCAAAAGTTTCTTCAAAGTCTATTCCTTCTTGTTGAGCATACCCTTTGCAAACAAGTCTGGCCTTGTTTCTAATTACTTCCCCGTTTTCATTCAACTTATTTTTGAAGACCCATTTTGTCCCTATGATATTCTTATCTTTTGGTCTAGGAACCAACTCCCAAGTGTTGTTCTTTTCGATCTGCTCAAGTTCTTCATCCATTGCCTTGACCCAAGATTCATCTTTGCATGCCTCTCTTACATTTTGTGGTTCAGTGGAGGAGAGTAATGCCAAATAGCTTGAAGCTTCTGCAATTGTTCTTCTTGTTTGTACGCCTGCCTCTTTCTGCCCCAAAATTTGAGATTCTGGATGATTCTTCTGAACATACCTGGACGGAGTCTTCTCTTCTATCCTTATATGTTCCTCTGGTGCCTCTTGAGGTTCTTCTTCATCATCAGTTTGATTTGGAGAGTAGTCTTCATCCTCTTCGATATTTTCATAATTTACTTGCCAAGGAATGTACCCTTTTTCATCAACCACTACATCAATGTTGTCAACAATTCTTCCAAGTCTTTTATTGTAACACTTATATGCTTTGCTGTGGGGAGAGTAACCAAGGAGAATGCCTTCATCTGCTCTAGGATCAAGTTTCCCAAGCTGTTCATCATTATTCTTAATATAGCATTTGCTTCCAATAATTTTGAAATGCTTTACCGAAGCAATCTCACCATACCAAAGCTCATGAGGAGTTTGAGTGCTGTTAACTCGGATATTTGTTTTGTTGAGAATAACAACCGTAGCAAATGCAGCTTCGCCCCAAAAGGTTGCGGGAGTTCCAGACTCATCAAGCATAGCATGAGCCATTTGTTGAACCATTATGTTCATCCTTTCCACCACTCCATTTTGCTGAGGAGTCCTAGCTGTAGAGAATTCCCTTCTTATTCCATGTTCTTCACAGAAATCGAAAAATTCATTTGAGGTAAACTCCCCACCTCTGTCAGACCTGAGACACTTAATTTTGTGATCTAATTCATTTTCAGCCAAGGCTTTGAAACATTTGAATTTTTCAAATGCTTCGTCCTTGTGTTTCATAAGTCCTAACCAAACCATCCTGGAGAGTCGTCAATGAATAATATAAAGTATTCTTCTCCTCGAGGTGACCTTGTCCTAAATGGACCACATACATCTATATGGACTAGTTCAAGAGGCCTACTGGCTGAGCCTTCCTTCTCAGGGAAGTTGGTTCTGGTTTGCTTACCAAACTGACATGATTTTCATATGGTGTTGTCTGGAATTTTGATATCTGGGAGACCACGAACTGCTTGATATTTGCATGCTTTCCTTATTTGTGAAAAGCTTAGATGCCCCAACCTCCGGTGCCATAACCAGTGTTCATCATCCTTGCTCAAATAGCATTGTTGTTGTCCTTCTTCAAATATGTATAAGTTATTTGGAGTTCTTCTGCCTTTGATCACTGTTTTTCCTATATCAAGATCACGAACACTACATCCATTTGATCGAAATATTACCTCGGTTCCTTGATCGCACATCTGACTGACACTCAGGAGATTATGCTTCAAGCCATCAACATACAAAATGTTTCCAGCTTTGACCCTTTCTTTCAAATGAGCAGTGCCTTTTCCTTTTATGACTGCAGGGGTATCATTTCCAAAAGAGACTTTCTTTCCCTTTTCTAAAACACTATATGATTCAAGTTTTTCTTTATCACCCGTCATATGCTTTGAACATCTACTGTCGATGTACCATAGATTTTCCTGTCCTTCTGCATAAAAGGCTATCCCACATCTTTCTGGTTGTGGTTCCTTCATTCTCCATGTTCTGGCATTTGGGGTTTGTTCCTTCTGAGTTGTCTTCCGAAACCTGCTCCTGCATTCAGACTCTTCATGACCAAAGTTATTACAAATAGAACATTCAATTTCACTTTCAAGGGTGGAAAAATTGTTATAGGTCCTCTTCGTGATTCCAGACATACTTCTTTGTTTTTGAGCTTCTCTAGTCATGATTGTCTTATAGGCAACACATTGAGATGCTTTGTGACCAAAGTTATGGCAAGAGAAACATTGCCCATTGAAGAAACTTTTGCGATTATCAAACCTATCATCCAACCGATTGTAGTTTCTACCAACATCCATTCTTGAGGCAAATTGAGAAGATTTTACCTGTGGCTAGTTGTAGCTTCTGTTTGTCGTTAAGGTAGTTTGCCCCCGATTTCCTTGATAGTCTTTGTTTGTTCTTGAGGTAAATTGTCCCTGATTTACCTGATGATTTCTATTAGGCCTTTGCTCGCTCCTCCTTGCTACATCAAGATAACTTTTGGAGGTGGATGCTTGAGATGCTTCTCCATTATATCCCAGACCTGTCTTGATTAGTGGAGAACACTGCACATTGATAATCTCATCTAGAGTTTCAGATCCTTTAAAAAATTTAAGATTAAGAGCTTTTGTTTTCTCAATCTCTTTTCTAAGACCAACAATTTCACATTCCAATTTTTCAAGATGTTTTTCCCTTTCAGCCAGTCAACATTGCAGAGAATCAATAATCACATTTTTTTCTTCTAAGCAAATTTTGAGATTAGAAATCTCTTCATAAAAACCTTCTTCATCTATAGCATCCATGTAATCATCATCTTCAAAAGCCATTAAAAGTTTATAATCATTACCTCGTTCATCTTCGTCACTATTTGAAATTCCATCACTATCTTCATGAGTGTAATAGCTTTTCTTATTTGCATTCTGTTTCTTGTTCCATCTAATAGGTTCCTTCCCCTTGTCAATCTTATCCTTATGAGGACATTTGGCAGCATAGTGACCAACTCTTCCACAAGCAAAGCATTTGAAAGGTAACTTACCTCGGAATCGTCCAGCACCCCGTTGAAGATTTTTGACAAAATTTGATTCTTCTTCTTCTTCTGACACGTGTCCTGACTCATAGTAATCTCCTTTGCTGGAAGCCTTGAAGGCAGCTTCTCTCCTGTCTGATGGACCTCCTTTTCTCATTTCATAAGCAGTTAGAATTCCATGCAGCTGTGACATTTTAAGGTTTTGTAGATTCTCTTTTTCTTCTATTGCAGAAACTTTAGATTCAAACCTAGGTGACAAAGATCTTAGAACTTTTTCAACCACAACAACCTCTTTTATTTCTTCACCCAAGTTTTTCATACAATTAACAATCTCATCTACACGAAGAAAATAGTTAGCCACACTTTCATCATTGTACATTCTGAGATTTTCATACTGAATTCTGAGGGTTTGAAGTTTTGCTCGTTTTACCTGATCATCTCCTTCATAGCTCAGTACAATCTTGTCCCATATTTCTTTTGCGGATTTAAACTGCATAACCTTGACAAATTCTGATTGAGATAGGCATCCTAATAGAGTATTGACCGCCTTTGCATTTGTTTCATATTTCTTCTTCTCAGCCGGATCTGTAGGAGTTGCTGATGGAAAAGTATACCTTGTTTCTATGATATCCCAGACTTCTGTACCAAGAGATTGAAGATAGGCAGTAACTCTTACCTTCCAATATATGAAGTTTGTCCCATCAAAAATCGGTGGCCTGATTGATGCTTCCCTCTCGTAGTTGCTCATGATGAACGATCTTCCTTCAAGCAATCAAGCTTCTTCTGAAGGACCTACTCTGATACCAATTGTTGGAAATAATACTAAGAGGGGGGGTGAATCAGTATTATTAAGCCAAATATTCCCTTTTTCTAATTCAGATGATATACGCTACTTCAGTTAATTAAACCCGCATATATACGCAACTATGTCGAAATAAAACCGCGTATACAATGCAAACTTATAATTTACTTTATCTGTCAGATGTTGATTATTAATCTGTGTATCAGAATCAATTAACCAGTAACCAGGACAGTAAAAACAGAGCAGAATTCAATCACACACAAGAACACAAGATATAAGGTGGAAACCCAATGTGGGTGAAAACCACCTGCTGCAATTCGTCTCTATCTTCTTTTAATTAGAAACTTCCTTTTACAATGTACTGATGTAGTCCTTTACCAGTACGTAGGCTGCAACCTGCAGAGAGCTACAACCCTCTCTCGTTCTCCAGCTTCTCCTGGAAGGGAGCTACAACCCCCTTAGCTCTTGCACTAGTCAATATACTAGTACGTAGGTGCTGGCCTACAGAAGGCTACAACCTTCTCTTTCTTCCAAGGACCACATTTCATAAATTTTCAGACTGGATCCACAAATAACATCAATCAAACATCAAGAATTTCTGCATTAACCAATCACCTTCTCACCAATCAAAACTGAATCAAAATAAACACTTCTCTGACAACTATACCCAGATCACAGTAACAGTAACCACACACCAAATCTGAACCCAGAACACTACAACAATAAACAGAAGCAGCAAGATCACAACTCAAAATATATACGCTACTTTAATAGCCTGAAACCTATGTGCATACGCTTCTGCGTATGGAACAACCTGTGTATATGCTTTTTTCTTCACTGGACCAGCGTATATACGCGCCTTCGCTGAACTGAACCTGCGTACAGATCTACAAAAGATAATTCACTCTTTCAAATATTCAGGCACTGATTAACCCAGATTATCAGATTTATAGATCACGCATGCGCCATATATAACAGATCAAAATCATGCAAAGATATTATCATTCAACCCAAGAGATTATGACCCATCAATTGAACTTATCCTTCTTTGCGCTAAGGTTCCTCCTTCATTCAGATCCAGATCTGCTCCACAACGCTAATCACCAATATTTCAGATTTCGCACTTTATCAGATATTCAATAATAATTCAGATGATACCTTTGCCACATGATCTCCTTCCTCTTTTATATTTTTAGGCCTTCCACAATACCACGGTCCAAAACCATAATAGACCAATACCACGGACCCAATACTTGGGATCAATACTTCTAACGAGGTACCATGGTCCAAAACCATAGGTTCAAATACCAAAGACTAACTACCACGGACCAAGGGTAAGTTCTCCAACATATACGCGCTTTTCCTTGCATGAAAGTTCGTGTATATGCATACGCGCCTTTGAAACGTCTAACCCATGTGTATACGCGTCTTCGTCTAGATGAACCTGCGTATATGTCTTTTCCTTCATTCTGAAAGCCTGAACTGAGATCTGTTGCCAAAGAGAGTTGCCATCAACGACAACACCTGTGCCATAGCTCCAAACCTGTGTCATAATGCCAACAACAAGTAGACACTCTCTTATGAACATCACCGAACAATGAAGACCAATAGAATCCAGCTCTCAAGATATTATTTACTGTAGTCTTCAAAAAGATATGGCCTCCACAGTTACCCTTTTGAAATTCTTCCATTTGTTGATTTGCTTCGCCTTGTAATAAACAATTCAATAGTATGCCCCCTGCATCCGTCCAATACAAATACTGATTTATAATACAGAATCTAACAACTTTCAATTTTAGGAACCTTTCCTTAGTCTTCATCATGTCGGGTGGGGCTTGCAAATGTTGTAGAACATAAATAATATTTGAATACCAAGGAGAAGAAATGAACCTTTCTGATACCTATTTGACAACTTCCTCTTCGTTGTCTTGAGCTGCAATGAAATTTATGTCTAATACATGTAAATTTGACTCAACCATCATCTTAGCTAGTCCTTGACCTTTTATAAGCTTAGTTGGCCTGATATCAATGTCATATTCCAAAATGACAACTATCCACTTACCTCTCTTTCCTTCTGGATCATTTTGAGTAAGGATGTCATTTACCACAACACTAGGAACAAAAACAATGATGTGAGAATGTAAAATGTACACTCTGAAATATTTCAAGGCTTTCACTAAGGCAAAGCCTTGCTTCTCCATTATATTATACATCAAAGAAGCATCCATTAATCCCCTACTAAAAAAAACTATAGGCTTCTCATGACCCTCCTAGTTTTTCTGCATCAACACTACTGCAATAGTATGCTTTGAGGCAAAGCAAAAGATAATGAAATCCTTTTTGTAATCTGGAGTGGCCAAAACAGGAGCATGATTTAAGGTTGAATTTACCTCACTAAATGAATATTTTTCTTTAGCATTCTATTTAATTTCATTTTCCTTTCTCAACATGTTTGTCATGGCTCTTATGATTTCAACAAGGTTTGTAATAAAGCGCCTCAAAAAATTTATCCTGCCAATGAAAGGCTGCACCTTTTTTTTTTCCTTGGGGGATAAATTTTCATGATTGCCTCAATTTTGTTTGGGTCAATTCTTATGCCATCCTTTGAAATTATTTTACCTAGCAGCTTAACTTCTTCCATTCCAAAAAAAGACTTTTTTGGATTCTAAGAGATACTAAATTTCCTGAACTTCTCAAAGACAATTTTCAAATGATACAAATGATCTTCATCTGTTTTATAAAACATAGTAATGTCATCAAGATATATCACAATAAACCTGTATTTTTCATCTGCAAAAGCAATATCCATTGCCCTCTGAAAATTTTCCCCTACATTCATAAGTCCAAAAGGCATTTTCACATACATGAATGTTCCCCATGGTGTTGTGAAGGTTGTTTTGTCCTGATCATTCGAATGCACTAAAATCTGGTTGTAACCAGAGAAACCATCAAGTAATGAAATTCTACTAGAACCAACTACCCACTGCAATATGTGATCCATCTTTGGCAAGGGGTAATTGTCTTTGAGAGAAACCTTATTGAGGTTCTGAAAATCCACACATAACCTTATCTCTCTGGTCTTCTTCCTCACTAGTACTAGATTTGACAACCACTTAGAAAATCTCAAAGGGACAATAATCTTTGCATCAAAAATCTTTCTTACCTCTTTCTCAATTAAGGGAAACAAAACATGGTTCACTCTCCTTAGCTTCTTCTTGAAATGTTTATGATCTTCTTTGATAGGAATGGTGTGCTGAATAATACCTTTGTTATAGGCCTTCAAGACCTCGTATATGAAAAAACATTAGAATACTCCCTCAACAGATAAATATATTTTTTCTTCTCTCCCAAAGGTAGAGACTTAGAAAGAGTTACAATTTTTGGCTTATCTTCAGTCCCAATATTATAGTCTTCCACATCAGACCCAGTAGGTTGAATCTTAGGCTTATGTGCTACATCATTAAAATCAAACAATTCCTCCAATGGAACTAAACCTCTCGGAATCACATTGTCTTTCAGCTGCAAAACTTCAAGATCTAATTCATGCTCATCATTGTTTTCTCTAATTTGATTTAAGTCAATTTTATCTCTATCAAATTCAACCTTACTACCCCCATCAATATGCAAATTAACAAATTCTTCCTTCAATTGCAAAAAATTATCTAGCTATTTGTCACTATCAAAAACTTGCCAATATCTCACATTGTCTAGGACAACAGGCCTATGTTTTACCTCAATTTCATATTTCTTATTCAGATGGAAAATGTATCTTACATGTACTGGCCGAGGTGGCCAAAGCATCAATGAACACATTTTGATCTCTAGGAATCACAGATATATGATATTCCAGAAAACATTGCAGGAAATCTAGGACAACATTTCTATATGCCCTCAATCTAGGGTGTTTGGCTGAATACTCACCTTTAATATGCTTAATGATTAATTTTGAATCTCCATGCACTGAGATCCTTTTGGCTCCTAACCTTTTCAAAAGATACAGCCCCAAAATCAAAGCCTTGTATTCAACAACATTGTTGGTACATTCAAAGGCAAGTTTATAGGAATAAGTTTTTGACCTGCCTGATTTTGAGTCTAAGATCCATACACCAGCCCCAGCTCCTTCGTTGCCGAAGAACACATCAAAATCCATATTCCATAAGCCTTCTTCATCATCATCATTTTCTGTTTTAGTCTCTAGCATCACACCTTCTTCTTTTTTCTAATTTTTTGTTCATGTTTTGAACCTCATACTCCAAACATATATCATTATACAGTATAAATGAATCCATGTCTGAATGTAAAGAATAAATAGGATAATTATTTGGTTTATATTGACTGCTTACCATGTAATTCATGAGAGTTTCCCTATACAACTTCCTTGGTTGTCCAAATACCGGGATAGTGGCATATGACATGTCCATTTGCAGGTGAGCCCTTCAATTTTACACCCCAAGACCTAGATAACAACATACCATACTTTGGTGGGATGTCAACCACAACCACATCCATGACCACACACTTAGCTCGAATTTATGTAAGGGTGACAGATAAATATTTTATCAAACCAAGACACTTCACATTACTGGAGTCAAAAGAAAACAAATATTTGTATGGTTTGGTTATATCCAACCCCAACTTGTCCATGATCACTTTAGGCATTAAGTTGTGTGAAGCACCCGAATCTAACATGGAATTATGCAAAATCAAATCATGAATATTAAGGTTGATATAGAATGGTGGCACATTACCTTCCTGAGAAATTTGTCCCTCAACCTCCAGACCAAAAAGTAACTCCAGATGATCATCATTTAAATTCACTGTGTCTGATACTTCCTCAACCTTCAATGCCTTCAAAATTTGACCTTTATATGCATCCTTTTTCATCAATTCAACTAATGGGACATAAATTTTAATTTTTTATATTTCATTCTCGAGATTAAAATTTGATTGAGATTTTTCTACCTCCTTAATAGTTGTATCTTTATTTTGAGGAGCTTCCTTGGGAGGATCAACCTTTGTTTGACTTGTAGAAGGTGTATCAGTTTGGATCTTCTTGGGAGGATTTGCTGCATTTTTTTTATTTCTCAAATTATATTTTTTTTGAACCTCCATAAAGGAATTTTGGTAATCCTTATTATAGTCTTCTGATTTTGTAGGCATGACATCTTGTTGTGATTGTGTTGTGGCTCTCAAAGACAACCTTGGATTGCTTACAAGACCAGTGCTTGGGCACATCTAGATTTGTGTCTCTCAAATGATTTACAGGAAACTTGAGACATCACTTCTGTACTATAAATACATATATCTATAGGAAATGGGTTGGTTCATTTATCCAAAGAAATAAGACATGGATTTCCGGTACTTCTTCACAGGTTCAAATCTCAGAAATATGCATAAAAATAATGGAGGTCAAGTATTTCAAGGGCTTACAACTTAATAATATTTTGCAGGGCAGATGAGAGAGGAAAAATAGAAGGAGAAACCCATCACATAGAGCATAAGGCTTCAAGACTTACACACTTAACACATATATTTTTAGGCATTAAGGATTTCTATACTTATTTGAGTTACAAGCAGAAGTACTGGATGAAGGAGGAGACGAATGCTATGATTCACGTGTTGCAGATTTAAAGATATGATTTCAATAGTCCACACAGGTATATGCATCAACAACATTGAGAAAAGTGAATATGTGATATAATTAAATGTACTTGCATTCACATATCAATACAAATAAATCTATGAGGAAGCTTGAAATATTTCTAGCAGCTATAATTGCATGAATACAGAGAAGAAATATGAACACAAAATGGGTTTTAACAAAGGGAACACATACTGTAATTCTTGAAGAGGGAATCACCACCATTCCCTTGATATTCTGAAAAATTTGTGTTACAAAGAGATACAGTCTGAAAATAGCATGTAGTGTTTTCTATAGAATTTCTGAACCTTTTCTAAGTCTTGCTTTCCCCTATTTATCTAGAGAGGGGAGCAAGAACATTCATTACAAAAAAATATATCTAGTCTAGACTCAGTTGTCGGGTTGACTAGATGTCTCAGTCATAAATGGCTCCTTGACCCAAAATATTACAAAATTAAATGCCTCAGGAAAGGAGGCACATTACAGTACAACAAATAAATAACCATAAGATTTAAAATATACAAAGATCTCCTTGCCCATCCTATGATCGTCGCTGTTGCAATAGTTTTTCTACTTAAGGCATGGATTCCTACACTACTTCACCAACCTCTGTCTTTCCTGCATTTATTTCATTCGACGCCGACTCCCGGACCCATGTCACAGTGGGCTTCTTCTGGATTAGCACATCCCATGCTTTGAATGCAGCAAATGTTCTTCTTAAAACCATAGTTGCTGACCCATCACGCCCTTTAAACCTCTGTATTGCACTACTGGTGCCTTGATGTAGTGTAACAAAGAAGTGTCTTAGCCACAAGATTTTTACCTCTAAAATAGGCGAAATATGCACTTTTTGATTTCTCCCTTAGCCCCTCTTTATTATAGCCCCTTGTATAACTTTCCTCATATGACTAGGGGTTGGAACTAGGGGCTTAGCACTTTGGGAACTAAGGCTATCAATAATTGTGTGGGGGACTTTTCCTTTTATAACTTGAATCGCCCTCACTGATGCCTTTTTACTGCATTGGCTGAAATTTGGAGGCAAAATCTTTATCAAATAGAACCTATGAAACATTGCATCTGGGGGCCTTTTCCTTTGTTACCTGGAATCCCGCATCCTGACGCTGAATGCACTTTTCCTTAAGTTTCTCCCCTAGGCAGCTGTGATCGTTGATATGCGGGATGACATCATCGTTGCCGCGTGTCACCCTGTGAGTGGTGACATGTGTCACCTAGAAATGTGCCTATAGGACCCCTAAAAATGTTGAAACTTCTTGACACGCATCCTTTGTACTACCACATCATTGATGACATCAACTTCCATGTCAACCATTAGGACCAATCATATTGCGCCATGTGGCCCCTAAGAAGAGAGAGAAAATGGCCTGCCTAGCCCTATTTTTGCATGGGTTTCCTTTGTTAAATAATTTCAGCCTTCCCCGATGATCTTATACTAAATCGCACAATCGCAACCCTGCAAGGTTTTTAGGGAGGTAGCCCCTCTGTTCTTGCAATCGTTGATAATGCGGGTTTGCCCATCATCGATAATGTGAGATTGCCCATCACCGATAAATGATATGTCGATGCCACATGGAGGAGGGAAAAAGGGGGCGGCCTGAACTTGGTTTTGTTATGCATTTCCTTTGTTAACTCTTTTTGGCCTCCCCCAACAATGTTACACTACATCGCATAATCGCGCCCCCGCAAGGTTTTTAGAGTGGAAACGCTTTGATCTGCCAGTATGCCAATAATGCGAGATTGTGGGATTACCCCTTTCTGATCACCGATAAGCCTATATTGCGAGACTGCGGGGCTGTTGATATGCAGGATTGTGATGTGCGGGCTCATTGTGCCTGGGGCCCCTAATATGTGATATTTTCCCTCATACTTAGTCATTTTCTTGGTTTTCAAGGCTTTCCAAGTGTGATCTTCAACATGCTCTAACTTCCGATCTAGAAGTCCATTCTTGGACTTCTATATACTGTTGGAAATCTCTTTCCAAGCACTAGGCAATGGAGAGGGTCTGATTAAGCTCTGAGATCTTTTGTGGCCTGGGAAAGTGGCTCCAAACTTCACTGCTCTTGGGCAACCTTGACCAATTGAAACCCACAATGCAGTGAGTGACAACATTGGCTCCAACTGGGGACAGTGCCTTGCTGGCAAGGTGTTGAGGACCTATAGACCAGTAGCTTTTCCTTCCATTGGGCATGGATTCATTCTTAAACAAAATATAATTCTGTGAAAAAAGGACTTTTTGATAATAAACTAAAAATTTCAAATAACAATTTCAACACACACACCAAATATTTACAATGAGAAAGAGGCAAATATCTCTAGTTTTGAAAATAAAATTTTAGGAACTGACCATTTACAGGCAGTTCCAACAGTTCACCATCCAAGTTTTCAAGCATGTAAGTGTTATTTCCCCTCTCTTCTGCAATCTTGAAGGGGTCGAACCATAGCAGATCAAATTTCCCATGTTTGCCTTTGTCTTCTCGTTGGACATCCCACTTGAGAACTAAATATCCTTGCTGAATAGATTTGTCCTTACCTTCTTGTCAAACATAGATTTCATCCTTTGCTGGTAGTTTGACAATTTGATCCCCACCTTCTCTCTGTTCTCATGAAGCTCCAGTTGTTGATTTATCCTTCTAGTCAAGGCACTTGGCTCTTCCTCGACTTCTTGTAGCAACTTAGCTACTGACATTGCTAATTGGATCGGGAAGCCAACATCCTTTCCATATATTAGCTCAAAAGGTGATTTCCTAGTGGATTGTTTGGGTGTTACACGGTTAGACCAAATAGCAAACTTCAGTTGGGAGTCCCATTTCTTTTGATTTTTTGTGATGGTCTTCTTTAGAACCCTCACCACAGTTTTATTTAAAGACTCAACCAAGCCATTCCCTTGAGGGTAGTATGTAGTGGAGTGTCTAATAATGATATTGAATTTATGGCAGAAGTTGGTGAACTTGGCAGATTTGAAGACATGTGCATTATCAGTGATAATTTGAAGAGGACACCCAAAGCGGGATAATATATTCTTCTCCATGAATTTTATCACCACTGAGTCAGTAGCATTTCTAGCTGGGATATGCTCTACCCACTTGGTGAAATAGTCGGTGGCTGTTAAAATCCATTTGTGTTGGCCACTAGATGGTGGGTTTATTTCTCAAATGAAGTCCAATCCCTGCTGTCTAAAAGGTCCCTCTATGTGCACAGGAATCATGGGGAGAGGATCAAACTTCCGTCTTTCAGAAAACAATTGGCATTTTTGGCACAACCTGACCTAAGAATAAACATTTCCAAACAGCGTGGGCCAGTAGAATCTTGCCTTAAGGATTTTATGTACTGTTGTCTTCCAACTGTAGTGTCCTCCACAGACTCCCCCATGGAAATACTCAATCACTTCATGGGTTCCTCCCTCAACCAATCATAGCAGTAATTCCCCCATCGAGTCCTTCCTGTAGAGCAGTCCATTGGATATAATGCATTTATGTGCCTGCAATCTCAAACTCCGGTATTTAGATCTATCCAGTCCCAACGTGCATCTTAGGAATAAGAGGTAATGAACAATGTTCTTATACCTGGGAGATCCCTCATATTTGACATAGATCTTTTGCTCAGCCATTTTAATTCGCCTCTGGTGATCCTCTGGTCTGCCCTCCTCTGTGATCAGGATTATCCCTAGAGCTTGGTAGTTGGATTCAGATAAAATCTTTGCCAACCCCTGGCCTTTGATGAGCTTGGTAGGCTTTATTTCTAGCTTGTATTCTCATATTTTGGCTATCCACCTGCCCCTCTTTCCTTCGTTGTTTCCATGCACCAGGATGTCTTTGAATGCAGTCGTTGGGACGAATGTTGTGCTTCATGATTGCAGCACATACATACGAAATGACTTCAAAGCCTTGACCAGTGCATAGACCTGTTTTTCCAATATATTATACTTCAGCTCAACATCCCTTAGGAATTGGCTGAAAAAGGCGATGGGATGTTCATAACATTATTTATTTTTTTGCAGCATCACAACAACGATAGTATGTGGAGAGGCGAAAGAAAATATGTAGAAAGGCACTGAATAGTCAGGGCTGACTAGCACTGGGGCCTTAGCCAAAGATTCTTTGGTTCTAGTGAAAGAATCGCGGGGCACAGAGCTCCACTTGACTTCATTATCCTTCTTGAGCATATTTGTAATACCTTTGACCATCTCAGCATAGTTGGGTATGAATCACCTTAAGAAATTTTTCCTCCCCAAAAAGGCTTGGACTTATTTACTGTTTCTGGGCAAGGGAATATGGCTGATGGCTTTGACTTGTTCAGGATCAAGCTTTACTCCTTCCTGCGCTACTATATGTCCAAGAAGCTTCCCCTCACTCAAGGAAAACTGAGATTTCTTAGGATTCATAAAGAGACCATACCTCCTTCACTTCTCGAAGGTGAGCTTTAAATGGAGGATATGCTCTTCATTAGTCTTAGAAAGGATTGTGATGTCGTCTAAGTAGACTACCACGAATTTTTCTTTCTCACCTACAAAATCTATGTCCATAGCTCTCTGAAATTTGGCCCTTGCATTTATCAACCCGAATGGCATGCAGGCGTACATGAATGTTCCCCATGGGGTGGTGAAAGCAATCTTTTTCTGGTCCTTAGGGTGGACTACCACTTGGTTATATTTGGATAATCCGTCCATCATGGACATTCTGGCTGCACCCACTAACTTCTGCAATATATTATCCATCTTGGGCAGAGGGTAGTTATCTTTTAGAGATGCCTTGTTTAGATTCTGAAAGTCCACACATAGTTTTATCTCTCCGTTCTTTTTTTGGACAGGGACCAAACTAGCTACCCACTCAGAGTATCTTAAAGGTACTATGATCTTGGCCTACAATAACTTTCTTACCTCATATTCAATGGAGGGGAGTAAGAGTGGATTTATCTGTCTGAGTTTATGTTTGCATGGCTTTATCCCACTCTTTAAAGGAATCTTATGCTGAATGATATAAGTATCAAATGATTTCAAATCATGATAAGACCAAGCAAATACATCTTTGTAAGTTTTGAAAAGATCTAAATACCTTTGTTTGTATTGCAAGGGGATTCCTTTGGATAGCCTGATCATATGGGGTTCCTCCTCTGATCCGATGTTGCAGTCTTCTACTTGCTCATCCTTCTCGGGGGCCATTTGTTTGGAGGCTATGTCATCTTTATTAAAAATCCTTTCTAGTGGAACAAGTCCACGAGGGATGGTGTTCCCTTTTAGTTGCAATTTTTTTTGCCCAGCCACTATGTCTTTCCACGAAGTGGCTTCTTGTTCTGCTTCTTCTTCTTCCTGATCAATGGTGGAGTGGGCGAACTCCCCAATGACTTCTATGAATCTTTTCATCTGCTCGTCATCTTCGAATACCTGCGAGTGATTGACATTATTAGGTTCTTGAAGGCCTATGTCTGACTTCTATCTCATATATGAGGAGTGGATTTTGTGGGGGTTTGAAAGTGCTTGTAGCTATCGCAAGAGAGTCAACTATCTTGTTTTCTTCCCTGGGCATAAACTGGATGTTAAAGGCTAGGAAGAAATTATCGAATAAGTCCCACACTTCATTTCGGTACATCCTCAACCTGGGGTGTTTGGCCTGACATTGATTTTTGATTTGCCTTACGACCAGTTCAGAATCTCCATAGACTGTTAGGCATTCGATATTCATATTTTTTTCCGTTTGTAATCCAAGGAGTAGTGCCTCATACTTTGCCACATTGTTGGTCGCCTCAAATTCCAGTTTGAAAGAGAGGGGTATCAGGCTGCCCTCCGAAGACACCAACAATATTCTAGCTCCATTCCCTTCTTTTGAGTTTGCTCCATCCAAGTATAATTTCCATATTTTATTTTAATTTTCTCGCAAGTGATATGACTACCCTGTTAGGTGTACAGATGTTTCCTCTAGGAATGCCCCATTCTCTTCTAGGAAAAAACAAGAGATGTCATTATCCTTCCCATACCCTGGGGAGTTTTCTGATCCTTTAGCTAGGGTCATGGTTATCACAAACTTGGATTCTCTGTACAACCTCCTTTTCTCACCTCCAAAAGTGGGAATGGTGGCATAAGTCAAATCTACCTTGATAGAGCCACCCACCTTGGAACCCCAAGATCTAGATAAGATCATTCCAAAACGAGGAGGTGTATCAGCCACCACTATATCCATTACCACACTTTTCACCGGGATCTGAGCTAGGTTTACCACTAGGTCCTTTATCATGCCTAAGCATTTGACTCTCTTGGAGTCAAAAGAGTACAGGTCCTTATACGGTCTGGTGATCTCCAAACCCAACTGTTCCATCACTGATAATGACACAAGGTTCTGTGAGGCCCTGGAATCCAACATGCAATTATGTAACAAAAGGTCATGGATCATCAAAGTCACATAGAATGGCACTGTAGAAGGGTCCACCTCTTCCAAATGCAGCCCAAAAACAACCATGGGCCTCTCCTCTTGGAGGTTCAAACTATCATGGGTTGGTGCTGAGGTGACTGGATGCATGAATTGAGAGACTTGGGCTTTGTAATTAGGTTGCTTTAGAAGCTCAGTCAGAGGAACATGAATTTTTACCTTTTCCAACTCCTTCTAGAGATTGAATGTGGGTTGGGCCTTTTCTATATCTCCTGGCTCTATTCTTTCTCCCTTCCTGCTGGCAGTTTTAGGCAGAACAGGTGCCTCCTTTTCTATGTGTCCCTTAGGACCATTTCTTTCCTTATCTGCAAAGACTCCTATCTTGGGTGGGTCAGGATGGAGCTTACCTTTCCCTTTGTCTGGTGTGGGAGGAGAAACTTGGGGAGAACTTCCTTCTTGTTTCTCTGGTTCTCTTGACCTCTTCTTTGAAGATCTTAGATTATACTTATGTTGGGGTTGTGTTTGCATGAACTCTGCAAACTATTTGCAATAATAATCCATATCTTCCTCATCTACTGCTGCTTCTCTATGATGACTAGCCTCCTAGTGAGCCATATTCTCATGTTCTTCCTCGGAAAAAGAAGAATATATATTTCCCTACATCTCTTGTGTATCCGACGATTGTTCATCAGGACCATCTTCCAAGTATAAGGGATGAGGGATCTGATCAAGTTGTTCCTTTCTTTCCCTTGGAAGTAGTTGCAATGGAGGCCTTCTATATTGCAGGTTATAGCCCCGGTTGTTGACTTGAGCTTTCTGTTTGGAGAGGTTCTTGTTCTCAATTTCAAGCTTTCCAACCTTTCACGATAAACTCCAGATGAGTTTGTCCAGATCATCCCACTTGGGGTCTGATGATTCTCTATCTTGACCAGAGGAGGATGCCTCTTCTTTCCCTCTTTTGGGTTCAATAGGTTCTTGCTTTACCCTTGACTTCCCTGTCAAGGCCAGATTTTCTTCTACTTCAAGAGCATCGATCTGAAGTTGGTCCAAAGTGAGAGACTTCCTTTCTCTCTGGGTAAAACCAATGTCAGACTCAAAGGCTCTCAAGAAAACCACTTAAACTGCAGCTGGAGGAGGCTTTATGTTAGCTGGCAGGTTATTGTATTGCTTATTGAATCTTTTGATAAATTCTAAAGTATCCTCCTTCGGTATTTTTCTTATGGCATTAAAATTAGTGAGGATGTACTCATGATTCCTCTTTTCTCCCCATTTCTTGGTGAAAGCATTTTCTAGCTCCTCCCAGGTAGTGATGGAGGCATTTAGTAGACCTTTGAACCACTTTCTTGCTTCTCCATCAAGACTTTTTACAAAAAGTCTCATGAACACATCTAGCTATTCCACATTCAAGTTGTTATCACTCAGGTTGTCCTTAAAGCTCCTTAAAGGATACGACCGAGGTAACCACAAACCAATCTTTGGACTGCAGGTCCTAGCCTACCAGCAGTCAGAGAGGGCTCTCTCTTTATGATTTAGCTTTGTTGATGGTGATTTTAGGCTAGTTATTGAGTTCAAGGGGTTTTGTTTGATTTTGGTGGGATGGATGAAGCTTCCAAGTAGAGAGGTAAGTATAGTGTGAGAGTTTCAAACCATTGGGCGTGGAGTCAAGGATTAGGACTGCTGACGCGTTTTCTTGGTCACAAGAGAAATATGGAGCAAGATAACTACACATGAAACAACTTTCAAGGTAAATGGAGATGGATTGAAGGCTAAGGAATGAGAGGCAGTTAAGAATCTCTCTTTCAGCTTAATAGAGGGAAGGCGAATGAGCTCTATCTAGGAGCAATAAAGAATTCCTAGATAACTGTCAAACATGGATGAATTAGGAGAAATATGAGCCAAAGGGAATTCATATTCATTACCAATTCAGTGGAAAACATAAAGAAACAGCAGAAATTGAGCATAGAGTGCAGTCAAGCAAATTCTAAACTAATCTTTTTATCTGCTATTTAGATGACGATATATGTATGATATGAGCATATATCAAATGGAAAACAGAGGGAGAAAACACTTATTGAGTCATGTTGCAGCACAAGAATTCCATATTCATTCTTCAGAACAGTAATAAACACATCAGACAGTCCATCCTCCAAGCTTTTCAGCAGTCTTTGATTAAAGAAAACATATCAGATATACAGAGTGAGTCTCTCGTGGAGCAACTCAAACAACCAACCCTTTAAACAATGAATTCGGGTCGTTTATATAGGAAAAATATCTAACAATATTCATTATAGCAGATCTTAAACAGATCTGAGGGAACTGAGTCTTTTAATCTAATCTTGTCATGGAATAAATGCAAGAAGATATCTAAGTGCCGCGCTGGGCAGCTGCCTCAAAAATATGATTTTAAATCTATCCTTATGGCTCTGTGCGGTTCATTCAGCCATAACCGTGCTTTGGTCTTTGATCCCCTACTCTTGAGTGTCTTTGATGTGCATTAACTGTGATCTGAGAGTCCTTGAATGGCTGTACCGCTTTCTTTGACTTTGCTTGGGGGCTTTTAATGTTCGCCCGCTTCGATCTGATACTCTTTGCCGCTTCACTGATACTCTTTGATTTAATCAAGGCTTCATCTTTCCTCTGATACTCTTTGATACTTGAATTGGGCCATTTTATCTCCCTCGGCGTGTTTGAAACTGTCAAATCGCCTGTTTTCTGCCCTTTCAAGGCAAGAATGGCTGCTACAAATGATTTCCGTGGCTTCTGGAATGCTACTGGCGCTGGTCGATTTCAATAGGAATCATAAATGAAGGAATATTGTTAAAACTGCGAATTTTCGGGCCTCTCGGAAGCCGAACTATATGAGGCTTTCCATTTTGGTCATTTTTTCTTAGCGATGTGTGATTAGCGCTAAGCACTAATCGCGCATCGAAAACTGCCTCAGATTTTCATTCCGGGCTCTCTTTGCTGCGATTTGCACCCTTCGCGCCTTCCTTTAGTGATGACGTCGACATGACGTCAGCAGGGGGTCCCAGTACAGTAGTGACGTGGCAGGGTGACGTGGCAGGCAGGGTTTTAACTTGGAGATCGGCAATCGGAAATGACAGAGGGCAATGGTTTTTATATATGTGATGCGATGGGAGCGATCGCCAATTTCGGAAAGGCGACATGGCATGCGGCTGTGTGATACTGGGAAGTATTGCACAAATGAATGGATCGCGATGCGATATTCTTTCGGATGCGATAGTAATATCGCATGAGCGGATGAGAGGGGGGGCAACTGTATGTAGTTACAAAAACTTGCAACTGCCGATCGCGAAATTGCATCGGCGAAGTGATATCGGGAAGGTATAAAGGGGGCAGGCCGATGAATGAATGTTGCGACCTCCGACAGCGATATCGCGTCGGAGGAGGGTTAATGTGATCGAAAGAAGCTTTTTTAAAGTTTTGGAAGGGTTCTTGATGCATAGGAATGAGTCCAATGGCATTTGAAGGGGGTCTTTGTGTTTTGGAAGGAGTCCAAACACCTTAGGAAGATGGTTTTTTGAGCAAAATGAGGGTTCTTACTAAATTTCAAGTAAACTTAGTAATTCCCAAGCGATACTTATGGTTATATTTCAACCAAAGGAAGGGATAAGTATATAGGGGAATTATTAACATAGCGTTAGTCGGGGGAGGGGAAAAAGATAAGGAGTTACATAATAAAGTTAGCAGTTAATATGAAATGTGATGAGAGAGCGCTAAGTATGCGAATCTTAGGCTATTAAGGGGAAAATGACTCGTATAAGAAATATAAGCATCCTTAAGCAAAGCAGATCTTTACTTAAGCAATGATATGGAAAATGATGAAACTTAAGAGATATCAAGCAGATCTTTACCTCTTTGGGGAGGTTAGTAAATGATTTGGGGAATAAGAAGAAGGGGGAGTTAGTCATGCCTCGCTTGAAGTCCTCCAAGGGAAAATTGCCTTGCACTTGTGATCTGAAAAGGTATAACACTTGAAAACATGAAATGGATCACACAGCTTGACTTTGCAACCACAAAAATACTTACCCAACCTACTCCCCTAGCATTTTCTCTTCTTTTGGTTTGGGTGCACTTGAACTAGCATACCCAACTTTTCATTCTTTTCTTCTTGCTGTCCTCCTATCTACATCTACACTTATTTCATCCAGGGGCTTAGATTAAGCAGTTGAGCACCCTTGTTTCTCTACCTATCTATAAATCTGCCAAGATTAAGCTGTTTGGACAGATACTGATTCTCTATATTCTACAACAGGAAATTGAAACCTAGGGAGACCAAGATTAAGTTGTTTGGCCCTCCCTTAACTGAAAACTCCTCAAAAATGGATCCACTCATCAAAATGGAACATAGCAGTGGCACTTAGACTAGTACATTCTCATGGACACTTCTCTGGCCTCTGTAGCAAATATGGAACGTTGCAGCATGCAAAGTATGACATATTTGGCATGTAAAAATGTCGATCATGAAAGATGAATACCTGCTGCAGCAGGAGGCTAACAGTGGCTCCACTTGGGGATGGCTTTTCCTTGTGAAAAGCCAAGAACAACAGGTCAGACTGCCTTGATCTTCTATTGTTGTTGTAGGACTGAGACTTTCTTTGTGCTGACTGTTAAATGAATGGGACTTTGACATATGAGCAGCACTTTCCCTCAACTGAATCACTGCAGATATGAAGCACTGCCTGCTTTCTTCTGCGTGATTGATATTACATACATTTTTGTTTGAGACCTGCCTTCTGAAATAAACACAAAAAGGAGACACATTGGAGCAACTCCTCTCAACTTTTTCTTTGAACAGGCTGTAGGTGTAACACAAAAAACCGCTCCTCTATTTTGATACTATTGAATGAAGTGGGAGGCTTGATTGTAGCACTTCTAACTGAATTTGATTTGATATAACAGCGCTACTTCATTCCAAGCAATTGGATTGCTTATACAAACAAAAAAAAAGGAAAGCGCTGACATATATACAAACACTAATATACAGATATATACACAGGGGCATTGTATCCCTTAAAAGGGATCTCGATAATGTTTCAACATTCGGCCATTTACAGGGCCCTCTTCGATTGCACTGCCATCTTCAGGTTTGAGAAAATAGGTATTATTGCCCTGCACAACACTGATAAAAAATGGGCCTTTCCATAGAAAATCAAATTTTGCATGCTTTTCCTTGTCTTCTCTTCGTGAGTCCCACCTTAACACTTTATCGCCAATAAAGAAATATTCAGCCTTAACTCTCTTATCAAACATCTTTTTGAGCTTCTCTTGCAAAATTTGAGCTCTGTTATAGACCTGTTCTCTTGTTTACTGAAGATGAATGGTCTGGTTTATTCTTCTTTGAATATCATTTGGTTTTGCTTGGATCTCTTGTAACAGCTTGATGATAGGAGTGCCCAAGGAAGATGGAAATCTGGCCTCCATGCCATACACCAGCTCATAAGGGCTCAACCCAATGGATTTCTTTGTTGAAAGTATATCTGCCCATAGGGCATTTGTGAGCTTTCTATGCCAGTTCTTTTTGTCTTCTTCTAAGGTCTTCTTGATAATATTAATCAAGCTCTTGTTGGATGATTCGGCCAAGCCATTACCTTGAGGGTAATAGGCTGTGGAATGGCCCAAGGTAATGTGAAATTTATGGAAAAAATTGATCATATTTTTGGATTTGAAAGCAACAGTGTTGTCAGTGATGATCTTCTCAGGGCAGCCAAATCTAGAAAGGATATTGCACTCAAGGAATTGGATAATGGTGGTATCATTGGCTTGCCTACATGGGATTGCTTCAATCCACTTGGTGAAATAGTCTGTGGCTGTTAGAATCCATTTGTGTTGGCCTGAGGAAGAGGGATGGATTTCTCCAATGAATTCGAGACCCTATTGTTGAAAAGGCTTTTCGGTTGAGATTGGCTTAAGAGGCAAAGGCAACAGCTTTCTTTTTCCCTCAAATATTTGGCA
This sequence comes from Pinus tabuliformis, assembly GCA_031772625.1. Taxonomy (NCBI): domain Eukaryota; kingdom Viridiplantae; phylum Streptophyta; class Pinopsida; order Pinales; family Pinaceae; genus Pinus; species Pinus tabuliformis. The sequence continues at coordinate 1,732,090,272 of CM062817.1, forward strand.
TTTATGGCACGAGGTAGTAAACTTCTTTACATCTGCAAACAAGGAGGGCCAATAGAAACCAGCCCTTAGAATTTTATCAGCAGTGGACTTCCAATATAGATGTCCTCCACAGTCCCTTGCATGGAATTCTTTCATGACATTGTTAGTTTCATTCATGGTTAAACAATTGAGCAATATGCCTTCATGATTTTTCCAAAATAATGCAGCATCTATGACACAAAACTTTGAAGCCTTCATCTTTAAAAATCTTTTCTTGGTTCTGGACAATCCTAGGGGAGCAAACAGGTTTAACAATACAAAGCATATATCAGCATACCATGGGGATTGCAAAAAGGTTTCACTGATCTGTGGAGTCGCCAGCTCCTGTTCATTGTCCAGTTGGTTAATGTCTAGGGCTTGAAAGTTTGTTTCGGACATCAGTTTGGCTAAACCTTGTCCCTTTATGAGCTTGGCTAGTTTTATTTCAATGTCATACTCAAGGATGCTAGCAATCCACTTGCCTCTTTTGCCTTCTAGCCCCTCTTGGGTTAATGTGTCTTTTACCACAGCGTTTGGCACATAAGAAATCACATGTGAATATAAAATGTAAACTCGGAAATCTTTGATTGCTTTAACAAAAGCGTAGGCCTGCTTCTCCATGATTTGGTACTTCAAGGGAGCATCCCTTAAGGCTCCACTAAAAAATGTAATTGGCTTTTCAGCTCCTTGATCATCCTTTTGCAAAAGGACAGCATCTATGGTGTGCTCAGATGTGAATGAGAATATGATAAAGTCCCTATCAAATTGAGGACTTGTGAGGACTGGAGCTTGGGTTAAGGCAGATTTGATACTCTCAAAGGCTTGTTTGGTTTCAAGAGACCATTTTACCTTGGCATCCTTTTTTAACATGTTGCTTAACAGTCTTATCAGTTCAGCTAGATTTGGGATAAATCTCCTTAGGAAATTGATCTTCCCAAGGAATGCTTGCAATTCTTTTATATTTCTTGGATATGGGATTTGCAAAATGGCTTGGATCCTTTCCGGATCTATTCTAATCCCATCTTTTGAGATGATATGGCCTAGTAATTTACCTTCTTCAAGGCCAAAGAGAGACTTCTTGGGGTTCAAGGAAATGCCATATTTCCTACATGTCATGAATATTTGCCTCAAATGTTTTAGGTGCTCTTGATCAAATTTGGAAAAAGGGGTTAAGTCATCGAGGTAGACAACTAGGAAATCATGTATTTCCTTGGCAAATGCAATTTCTATTGCCCTTTGAAAGGTAGCACCAGCGTTTTTAAGCCCAAAAGGCATCTTCACATATTTAAATGTTCCCCATGGTGTGGTAAAGGTTGTCTTGTCTTGGTCATCCGGGTGAACTAGTATTTGATTGAAACCTGAAAATCCATCTAGCAAAGAGATTCTAGATGACCCCACTACTCTTTGTAGGATGTGGTCCATTTTTGGCAAGGGGTAGTGGTCTTTTAGGGAGACTTGGTTTAAATTTCTTAGATCTACACATAGCCTAATCTCACCTGTCTTCTTTCTTGTGGGAACAAGATTGGATACCCATTCAGAAAATCTGATGGGTGCTATGATGCCTGCTTCAAACATTCTTTTCACTTCCTTTTCAATCAAAGGGAGAAGCACAGGATTGATTCTCCTTAATTTCTGTTTGAAGGGTTTTTGATTTGGTTTTAAGGGAATGGTGTGTTGGATCACTGAGGTGTCATAGGACTTCAAATCCCCATAACTCCAAGCAAATACATCTTGGAATTCTTTGAACAAATCAACATATTTTGGTTTTTGATCAGGTGGCAGATTTTTGGACAATTTAATTATTTTGGGCTTCTCAGCTGTCCCAATGTTATGTTCTTCTATAGCGGCGTTTAAGGGTTGCATTTTTGGGTTTTTGGGAACATCCTTAGCATCAAACATGTCTTCTAACGGAGTGAGGCCAGCAAGGAGAAAATTATGCTTTAGATCAACGATGTTGGCCTCTGTTTCGGCTATTTCCTCCAAATGCATCTGTTTCAGCTCTTCTATGTTTGCACTGTCAAAAATAGTTGGGTTTAGGATTTGTTTGGCCGTTACTGCTGTTACAGCCTGTTGATTTTCCTTTTTTTGTTGTTGGGAGTCGTTCATGGCATCCATGTCAATGTTAATATTTGAAAACTTGTCCTCAAGAGTGAGGAAATTGTTAATTTGTTCATCGCTTTCAAACACTTGCCAATCTTTAACATTATTTGGGATAGCAGGCCTATGTTTTATCTCGGCAGTGAAATGGTGATTTGGCTCAAAGGGAAGCTTGCATGTACTAGCAAAAGTGGCTAGGCTGTGTGCATGAATATTATGATCTCTTGAGATCTTGGCAAGCTTAGATTTAGTGAATGTATTGAGTATATTAGTGGAAGCAGTCCTATAGGCCCTCATTCTATTGTCATTAGTAACAAAGTTGCCTTTCATTTGTTGGATTACTAGGTCGGAGTCACCTAGAATAGACACTTTGGCAGCTCCTAAAGCTCTGAGCAGCTTAAGGCCTAAGAGGAGTGCCTCATACTCGGCCATGTTGTTGGTGCATTTGAAATTTAGTCTATATGCATGACCTTGTGCATGATTGTTATGTGTGTTGTGAATCCATATTCCAGCCCCTGCTCCTAATTTTTTTACTGAACCATCAAACTCTAAATACCATGTGATTTCTTGCTTGTGGTTAGTATTGAGAGTTTCAGTCATTTTAGGATTGGGCGGACCTGAGTCTCATGTTTGGCGAGGTTCTTCTTGTGTGCTGGTTGCATTGGCTGTCGTGACAGTCTCATGGGTATGTGCAACCGATTATACATTGATGTGTGCTTGTTGTTTTAAGGCCAAAGGCTTGACATCAGTTAAAGGGCAGCTATCATTATTAAACAAAATAAATGAATCCATATCAGTATGGATTCAGTAGATGGGGAAGTTTTGTGGCTCATCCTCGTTACTCACCATATATTTCATGAGTGTTTCTCTATATAGTCTTTTTGGTTGCCCAAAGACTGATATAGTGGCGTAAGAGAGGTCTAGTTGGAGGGATCCTTGGAGTTTTTCTCCCCAATATCTTGATAGGAGCATGCCATACTTCGGTGGAATGTCAGCAACCACCACATCCATGAGGATTGTCTTGTTAGGATATTGGACTAAGGAGACACACAAGTCTTTGATTAAGCCTAAACACTTGACTTGACTTGAGTCAAAGGAGAATAAATCTTTGTATGGCCTGGTTATGTCAAGGTTTAGTGTTTCCATTACCGCGTTGGGCATAAGATTGTGTGATGAACCTGAGTCAAACATTGCGTTATGTAAAATTTTATCATGGATATGCAAACTGATATAAAATGGCAAAACTGCTCCATTGACTATTTTTCCATTGACTTCTGGGCCAAAGAGCATCTCTGGGGTATCATCTAAAACATTTACATCATCCTTAACCTCTGGCATTTGTAACGATCTTTGTATTTGCTGCCTATAAACATCATGCTTGGCAAGCTCTGAGAGGGGGATGGATATCTTAAGTTTTCCAATCTCTGCCTCTAAATTAAATGTCTTTTCCAGTGGATTCTTGGTGTTGATGATGGAAGATTTCTCTTTTTCATTGGAATTATTAGCGATTTGCTCTCGTTTGCCAGCGTCATGGAGATTGATCGCTTGTGTTTTTTCAGTTATGGGTAGGCTTCTTGGAATGTTGTGCACGTCTTCCTTTGAGGAAAAAGGCACGACAGGCTATTTTTTAGAAGGTTGTTCGATAGTTATATCACCTATGGTTACATGCTGTGGGTTTGGGACAAATTGTTCAACGTGTTCTGTTATAACGGCCTTGCCTTTGATTTTATTGGGATGTTGTTCTTCCTTTGGTTTGATGGGCTTGGCCACATCGATCATTCTGGTTCTTAGCTTATATTGCTTGTTTAGCTCATAAACGGTTGGGTCATAGGCTTGTTCAAAGTCGAAAGATTCTTGGGTTTGAGTTTGGCATTGATGCATGTTATCGTTATTTTGGTCTTCTTTAGTTAAGAAGACATGTAATTCGTTCTTCAAACCCATTAGGTTTATGTGAGTGTCTTCCATGGGCTCATTAGTTTTTGATGTCTCAGCGTAATTTTCTTGGAAAGGAGGCCTTATTTCACGGTCTGGGCTTGCCCTTCCAGCATTTGGGTTTTGATTCCTTCTGAAGTTCGGATTCCTAATAGCGTTGGTTTGCTTCCCGTCCCATGATGATTTTTTCTCAACGTTGTCCGCTCTGTCTACCAGCCTATGCATGCCACTGATAAGGGCATCCAGCTTTTGGTCTATGGCTGAGGGTTCTTCCTTAAAGGTTGTTCTTCTCTCTGTTCTGGCTCTGTTTCTTTTGGAAATTAAATTTGCCTCCACAGTGACAGCCACATTTTGCATTTCGGCAAGGCTGTTAGGGGCTCTTTCTTTTAACTGGTAGGCCATATCTGGGTCGAAACCATCAGGGAATTTATACAAGGCAAGGTCAGGTGGAGGTCTTAGGTTCTGTGGTATTGCATTGTAGACATTATTGAATCTTTCACAATAGTCCAAAACAGTCTCTTGAGGGACTCTTTTAATTGTATCGTATTCGGCTAGTATGTGCAAGGGGTCTTTCTTTTTCCCCCATCTGTTGATAAATGACTGGTACAAGGCTTCTAGGTCTGCTATGGAATTAGCTGGGAGTGCTCTAAACCAAGTCTTGACATCGCCTGTCAAACTTTGGACAAAAATCTTCATTCTCACCCCATCATCGTCAATCTTATAGCTTTCAAAGTAATCCAACATTTTCTTTGTATGCTAAAGGGCTGTGCAGGCACTTGTGCCATCAAAATAAGTCATTTTAGTCTGGTAATCCTAAGGCATAGCCCCGAGGTTAGCAGGCAGCTGTAGGGGTGCATATCTATTAGCCATATTAACAGGTATAAGTGGAGCAACAGGGATAAATGGAACAGCTAGAACAACTGGGATAATAGGAGTAGTAGTGGTAGTGTGCGCAGTGAACGAAGGTGTGGAAAAGGTGCTTGGAGAGGTGGATAAAGAACAAGGGGAACTAGGAGTTGAACGAAATAAAACTTTGACAGGGGTTGGAACACAACTTGGCCGAACTATCTCAGGACTAGAATCAGCAAAATCTTCTTTTCGCTCTAATTTCCTGAGGTTTCTTGGGATTAAATTCGGATTTTCAAAAACAGCTGGTGGATTTGGGTCTGGGTTTGACCTGGTATTATGTATTTTCTTCTTAGGAGCCAGCTTCTATATTGTTTTTGGGGGATTTTTTTTTTTTTGTAAGAAAATTGTGTTAGAAAGAAACTTTTGGAGGTCAGATTCTTTCCCAGTGGAGCTTTCCAACTCGATTTGTAAAATTATCTGAAGAAGGTCCCCAGTGGAGTCGCCATTATGTTATCACTCAGGTTGTCCTTAAAGCTCCTTAAATGATACGACCGAGGTAACCACAAACCAATCTTTGGACTACAGGTCCTAGCCTACCAACAGTGAGAGAGGGCTCTCTCTTTATGATTTAGCTTTGTTGATGGTGATTTTAGGCTAGTTATTGAGTTCAAGGGGTTTTGTTTGATTTTGGTGGGATGGATGAAGCTTCCAAGTAGAGAGGTAAGTATAGTGTGAGAGTTTCAAACCATTTGGCATGGAGTCAAGGATTAGGACTGCTGACGCGTTTTCTTGGTCACAAGAGAAATATGGAGCAAGATAACTACACATGAAACAACTTTCAAGGTAAATGGAGATGGATTGAAGGCTAAGGAATGAGAGGCAGTTAAGAATCTCTCTTTTATCTTAACAGAGGGAAGGCGAATGAGCTCTATCTAGGAGCAGTAAAGAATTCCTAGATAACTGTCAAACATGGATGAATTAGGAGAAATATGAGCCAAAGGGAATTCATATTCATTACCAATTTAGAGGAAAACATAAAGAAATAGCAGAAATTGAGCATAGAGTGCAGTCAAGCAAATTCTAAACTAATCTTTTCATCTGTTATTTAGATGGCGATATATGTATGATATGAGCATATATCAAATTGAAAACAAAGGGAGAAAACACTTATTGAGTCATGTTGCAGCACAAGAATTCCATATTCATTCTTCAGAACAGTAAAAAACACATCAAACAGTCCATCCTCCAAGCTTTTCAGCAGTCTTTGATTAAAGAAAACATATCAGATATACAGAGCGAGTCTCTCGTGGAGCAACTCAAACAACCAACCCTTTAAACAATGAATTCGGGTCGTTTATATAGGGAAAATATCTAACAATATTCATTATAGCAGATCTTAAACAGATCTGAGGGAAATGAGTCTTTTAATCTAATCTTGTCATGGAATAAATGCAAGAAGATATCTAAGTGCCGCGCTGGGCAGCTGCCTCAAAAATATGATTTGAAATCTGTCCTTATGGCTCTGTGCAGTTCATTCAGCCATAACTGTGCTTTGGTCTTTGATCCCCTACTCTTGAGTGTCTTTGATGTGCATTAACTGTGATCTGAGAGTCCTTAAATGGCTGTACCGCTTTCTTTGACTTTACTTGGGGGCTTTTAATGTTCGCCCGCTTCGATCTAATACTCTTTGTCACTTCACAGATACTCTTTGATTTAATCAAGGCTTCATCTTTCCTCTGATACTCTTTGATACTTGAATCGGGCCATTTTCTCTCCCTCGGCATGTTTGAAACTGTCAAATTGCCTCTTTTCTGCCCTTTCAAGGCAAGAATGGCTGCTACAAATGATTTCCGTGGCTTCTGGAATGCTACTGGCGCTGGTCGATTTGAATAGGAATCATAAATGAAGAAATCCTATTAAAACTGCGAATTTTCGGGCCTCTCGGAAGCCGAACGATATGAGGCTTTCCATTTTGGTAATTTTTTCTTAGCGATGCTTAGCGCTAATCGCACATCGAAAACCACCTCAGATTTTCATTCCGGGCTCTCTTTGCTGCGATTTGCGCCCTTCGCGCCTTCCTTTAGTGATGACGTCGGCATGACATCAGTATGACGTTAGTAGGGGGTCCCAGTACAATAGTGACGTGGCAGGGTGATGTGGCAGGGTGAAGTGGCAGTACTGCGGGGTTTTAACTCAGAGATCAGCAATCGGCAAGGACAAAGGGAAATGGTTTCTATATATGTGATGCGATGGGAGCGATCGCTGATTTCGGAAAGGCGACATGGCATGCGGCTGTGTGATAATGGGAAGTATTGCAGAAATGAATGGATCGCGATGCGATATGCTTTCAGATGCAATAGTAATATCACATTGGTGGATGAGAGGGGGGGCAACTGTATGTAGTTACAAAAACTTGCGACTGCCAATCGTGAAATTGCATCGGTGAAGTGATATCGGGAAGGTATAAAGGGGGTGGGCCGATGAATGAATGCTGCGACCTCCGACAGCGATATCGCGTCAGAGGAGAGGAAAACTCATCGGAGGAGGGTTAATGCGATCGGAAGAGGCTTTTTTAAAGTTTTTGAAGGGTTCTTGATGCATAGGAATGAGTTCGATGGCATTTGAAGGGGGTCTTTGTGTTTTGGAAGGAGTCCAAACACCTTAGGAAGATGGTTATTTGAGCGAAATGAGAGTTCTTACTAAGTTTCAAGTAAACTTAGTAATTCCCAAGCGATACTTATGGTTATATTTCAACCAGAGGAAGGGATAAGTATATAGGGGAATTATTAACGTAGCGTTAGTCGGGGGAGGGGAAAAATATAAGGAGTTACATAATAAAGTTAGCAGTTAATATGAAATGTGATGAGAGAGCGCTAAGTATGCGAATCTTAGGCTATTAAGGGGAAATGACTCGTATAAGAAATATAAGCATCCTTAAGCAAAGCAGATCTTTACTTAGGCAATGATATGGCAAATGATGAAACTTAAGAGATATCAAGCAGATCTTGACCTCTTTGGGGAGGTTAGTAAATGATTTGGGGAATAAGAAGAAGGGGGAGTTAGTCATGCCTCGCTTGAAGCCCTCCAAGGGAAAATTGCCTTGTACTTGTGATCTGAAAAGGTATAACACTTGAAAACATGAAATGGATCACACAGCTTGACTCTGCAACCACAAAACTACTTACCCAACCTACTCACCTAGCATTTTCTCTTCTTTTGGTTTGGGTGCACTTGAACTAGCATACCCAGCTTTTCATTCTTTTCTTCTTGTTGTCCTCCTATATACATCTACACTTATTTCATCCAGGGGCTCAGATTAAGCAGTTGAGCACCCTTGTTTCTCTACCTATCTATAAATCTGCCAAGATTAAGATGTTTGGATAAATACTGATTCTCTATATACTACAACAGGAAATTGAAACCTAGGGAGACCAAGATTACGCTGTTTGGCCCTCCCTTAACTGAAAACTCCTCAAAAATGGATCCACTCATCAAAATGGAACATAACAGTGGCACTTATAATAGTACATTCTCATGGACACTTCTCTCGCCTCTGTAGCAAATATGGAACGTTGCAGAATGCAAAGTATGTCATATTTGGCATGTAAAAATGTCGATCATGAAAGATGAATACCTGCTGCAGCAGGAGGCTAACACAAGTTCTCAGCAAAAGCACAAAATGTTTCTCTGTCTCTGTGTTGTGTTGTAATCTTCACCATTGAATCTAGGCAGAAGCTTAAGGTAATATTGGGGCATGACACTTAAGGGATGAGGTAGATCAAGAGGTGTATATTTATTTTAAAAAAATCCAGGAATATCAATATGGATTAGTGGAGGGGGATTAAAATTTGCTTGAGGAACTGGGGTCAAGACCATAATGTTTGAAGGGGAAACATGGTATGTGAGGGCCTTAGGAGTAAGTCCTGAATAATGAGCAACAACAAGCTGAGAGCTGGAAGAGGGAAATTCAAAGGCTAGTGAGATGGTAGCACAGTCAGGGGGAGTTTTCTCTTTCTGGATTTTCTTGAAATTAATTTTTCAGGTTCAGATACAAATGGGGCTTTCTTCTGGGATGTATCTGAGCGAGTATGGGGCCTTTTAAAATCTAGGGTTATAAAGGATACTGAGGGGCATGTGGAGTCGCCAAGGTGATATGAATGCAATCAGAACATACTTCGCTCACCTACACGAAGGGTGCTTAATTTGTCGTATCCTAGGGGAAAAATACTTCAATAAGCTCCCTGACAACGACGCCAAAGGATGTTGTGTCTCCCAGAGACAACCTTGGATTGCTTACAAGACCAGTGCCTGGGCACATCTAGATTTATGTGTCTCAAATGATTTACAGGAAACTGGAGACACTACTTTTGTGTTATAGATACATATATTTATAGGAAATGGGTTGGTTCATTTATCCAAAGAAATAAAACATGGATTTATGGTACTTCTTCATAGGTTCAGATCTCATAAATATGCATAAAAATAATGGAGGCCGAGTATTTCAAGGGCTTACAGCTTAATAAGATTTTGCAAGGTAGATGAGAGAGGACAAAGAGAAGGAGCAACCCATCACATAGAGCATAAGGCTTCAAGACTTCTACACTTAACACATACAACTTGAGGCATTAAGGATTTCTATACTTATTTGAGTTACAAGCAGAAATAATGGATGGAGGAGGAGCTTAATGCTTTGTTTCACGTGTTGTAGATTTAAAGATATGATTTCAATAGTCCGCACAGGTATATGCATCAACAATATTGAGACAAGTGAATCTGTGATATAATTACAGGCACTTGTATTCACATATAATTACAAATAAATCTATGAGGAAGCTTGAAATATTTCTGGTAGCTATAATTGCATGAATATAAAGAAGAAATATGAAAACAAAATGGGTTTTAAAAGAGGGAACACATACTATAATTCTTGAAGAGGGAATCACCACCATTCCCTTGATATTCTGAAAAATTTGTGTTACAAAGAGATACAGTCTGAAAATAGCATGTAGTGTTTTCTATAGAATTTCTGAACCTTTTCTAAGTCTTTCTTTCCCCTATTTATCTGGAGAGGGGAGCAAGAACATTCATTAAAACAAAATATCTCTAGTCTAGACTCAGTTGTCAGGTCGATTAGCTGTCTTAGTCATAAATGGCTCTGTGGCCCAAAATATTACAAAATTAAATGCCTCAGGAAAGGAGGCACGTTACAGTACAACAAATAAATAACCATAAGATGCAAAATATACAAATATATCCTTGCCCATCCTGTGATCGTCTCTGTTGCAGGAGTTATTCTACTTAAGGCACATCTTCCTGCACTGCTTCACCAACCTCTATCTTTTCTACCTGTATTTCATTCGGTGCTGGCTCCTGGACTCGTGTCACAGTGGGCTTCTTCTGGATCAGCCCATCCCATGCTCTGAATGCACCACCTGTTCTTCTTAAAACCATATATATTGACTCATCACACCCTTTAAACCTTTGTATTACATTATCAATGCCTTGATGTAGTGTAACAACGAATTCTCTCAGTCGCAGGCTTCTTACCTCTAAAACAAGTGAAACAGGCAATTTTTGATTTCCCCCTTAGCCCCCATTTATTATAGCCCATTGTCTAACTTTCCTCATATGACCAGGGTTCGGAACTAGGGGCTTAGCCCTTTGGGTGCTAAGGCTATCAACAGTTGTGTGGGGGCCTTTTCCTTTTATAACTTGAATCGCCCTCAGTGAAGCCTTTTTACCGCATCGACTAAAATTCAAACACGAATTATTTATCAAATAGAACCTACGAAACATCACATCCAAGGGCCTTTTTCTTTGTTACCCAGAATCCCATATCCCAGCGCTGAATGCACTTTTCCTTAAGTTTCTCCCCTGGTCAGCTACGATCGCCAATATGCGGGATGACGTCATCGTTGCCATGTGTCACCTTGTGAGTGGTGACACATGTCACCCAAAAATGCGCTTGTAGGACCCCTGAAAACATAGAAACTAATTGACACATGTCCTTTTCACTGCCACATCATTAATGAAGTTAGCTTCCATGTCAGCCATCAAAACCAATCATATTGTGCCACATGGCCCCCAGGAAGAGAGAGAAAATGGCCTACCCGACCCTGTTTTGCATGGGTTTCCTTTGTTAAATAATTTCGTTCTTCCCTAGCGATCTTATACTAAATCGCAAAATCACAACCCCACAAGGTTTTTTAGGAGGTAGCCCCTATGTTCCTGCGATCGTCGATAATGCGGGATGCGGGATCGTCCATCACCAATAATGCAGGATTGCCCATCGTCGATCGTCAATGCATCGATGCCATGTGGAGGAGAGAGAAAGGGGGTATCCCGACCTTGGTTTTGTTCCACATTTCCTTTGTTAACTCTTTTGGGCCTCCCTTGGCGATGTTATAGTACATCACATAATCGAGCCCCCGCAAGGTTTTTAGAGTGGCAACCCTTTGATCCGCCAGTATGCCGATAATGCGGGATTGACCCTCGCTGATCACCGATAAGCCTATATTGCAGGACTGCAGGGCTGTTGATATGCAGGATTGTGATGTGCGAGGTTCATTGTGCGAGGGACCCCTAATATGTGATATTTTCCCTCATACTCAGTCATTTGCTTAGTTTTCAAAGCTTTCCAAGTTTTATCTTCAACATGCTCTAACTTCCGACCCAAAAGTCCATTCTTGGACTTCTATATATCGTTGGAAATATTTTTTCGAGCACTAGGCAATGGAGAGGGTCTAATGAAGCTTTGAGATATTCTATGGCCTAGGAAAGTGGCTCCAAAATTCACTACTCTTGGGCAACCTTGACCAATTGAAACCCACAATGTAGTGAGTGACAACAGATTGCAAGAACAAATCTTGTTCCTCCTTTGTCAAGAAATTTTTTCCTACTTCTCCTTCCCCAAAAAGATTAATATTATCCTCTTCTTGATCTTCTGCTACTTCTTATTCTTCTTCTGCATAATTCTGCTGGAAAGGAGGTCTGATTTGTTGTTGGTCTGTTGGATTTCTTTGGTCTCTTTGTTTGATTTGGATCTACTATCTTCTAAAGTTTGGATTTCTGATTTGAGGAAATACTTGAGCCTCTCTTGTAGCATCCCTTTCTATCAAAGTCATTTTCTCCATGGTTTTAACCAAAGTATCTAACTTACCATTTAATGATGTTGAAGTCTCCTCCTTGATAGTTACCCTCTTCTCAAACTTTAACTTAGCTTTTTTGGCTAGTAAGTTTTCTTCTACATTTATGCAATATTCTGCATGTCTTCCAAATTAGCTAAAATTATTTCTCTTAATTGGTAGGCCATGTTAGCATCGAATCCATATGTATAATGAAGAAAAGACAAACCTGGTGGAGGATTTATTTATGCTAGAATATAGTCATAAGTATTGTTGAATCCATTTGTGTAGTCATGAACTGATTCACTTAGAGCTCTTCTCAAACTTTCATATTTTGAAAGAATTTGAAGTGGGTTCTTATTTACCTCCCACTGATAAAGGAGGAACAAAATATGTAGTAGCAGTCTGTTGAAATGTGAATGATTTTTCTGCTACCTTACACAACTGATGAACTAAATCCTCAAGTTTTTGGAACTGCTATAAAATATCTTTGTCAGACTTTGAAATACCAATTTTTTGTGCAGGGATAAGTGGTATTAATTTAGATTCATCAAGGGTTGTTTTAGACACAAATTTTTCATATTTAGATCTAAAAAGGTTATGTTCAAAAGGCAGATAAAATTCAATGTCCTCAATTGTTATAATACTTTCAGGAAGGGTTTGAGATCTCTAGATAGGACTATTACTTGCTTGACCTTCTTCAAACTTCTTTTTCCTAATCAGCTTCTCAAGATCACTTACAACTTTAGGAGGATCAAGATCTAGATGTGATCTTGTGTGGATCTTTCTAGAAGCCATATTTCCAAGAAAACTTGTCACAACTAGTTTTAAACACAACTTTTGGGTGAAAAATTCAGCCTAATGATTTCTACCTCACTCTCACCCACAGGAAATAGTTTTAAGACTTTGAAATCAATGTTTACCAAGGAATATTTAGCTTTCAAGTCCCCTAGTATGGTCTCTAGAATGTTATCACCATATTTTTCCTAGGTTGAAAAGGAAATTGCAGAGGTAACCACAAACCACTTTAAAGCTAGGATCTAGCCCTTCCAGCTTCAGAGAGGGCTCCCTCTGTGTGCATTTTCAATTACTGTCTTAGGTTTTAGGCTAGTTATGAAGATCAAAAGATAGGTTTTAAAATTGTGGTTGCAGGATGAAGGAGGGGTCCATTGGGCATGGATTCATAAGAATGTTCAATAATTAATCACAAATAAACATAGTAGCTGAAATAGGGTGAGGTAGGCAAACTCCTAGATCTTACAAAATATTTTTGGTATGGATGAGATGAATAAGAGTGACGATCAATTAAATATAAATCATATAAATATGAATTATATATTTAATTTCAGAAGGAAAATATTTAGATTGCTTAACAAGCCAGAGTAGAGTATTGTGAGAAATATCTACTCATAATCTTCTTGTAAACAATCAAGAAAGAGAATTCATGTGAAAAATTGAAGGAAAGACAATTTTACAAAGAGACAAACATCACCATTTATCTGACATAAGAATCCTGAAACAATACTACCTTTATATTTATGAATTGATTACTTCAAATAAAATTCCACGGTTTACCATCAAAATAAGGATCTTCTCTTTTCTCCACAATCAACCCCTTCTACTTTTTTTTACAAAATATTTATAGGGTCCATCTAAAAAATATTCAGACTTGAAACAAAATTTATTACAAAAATAATATCTACTAAAATGATGTAGAAAATATAACTAAATAGTAGCAATTCTTGACTGATTTAGATGTTCTGCACACACTTTGAGGATTGTTGTTGATGACAATAGCTATAATTTTTCTCTTCTATTGATTTCTTCTGATTTTAGGATTATGTTTCCCTTTTTCTGTCGCTGGTCACTAAAATTCTGCTTGATTTACTCGATGAGATCCAATAGTTTATCCCATATGTTTTCACTCAGAATAGGGAAGCTTACCATGTTTCTAAATCTTTCATCCACCTCTGTATATGTTTCAAAAGTTGGTTTATTAAGAAACAAGTACAAGTCATATTGTAAACCTTCAATGAAATCCTGTCCACTTATTATCCCTCTTACTTTGGAAAATTTAGATCTATTCGTAGCTATGCTGCACAACTGGTCCTAGTAAGTTTCTAATGGAATCAATTTTCCATTAGAAGCTCTCAAAGGTGGAAGCCCTTTCTCCTGCAATAGATTGAATTTTCTGTTGAATCTTCTTACCTGTAGCTCTAACTCTTTACACTTATTTTCTAGTTGTACCATAATATTTTTCTTTGTTAGAACTCTTTTTACCTCCATGACTGTGTTTGTTCTGTCTTGAATTTGTAGTTCTTCGAGCTCATCCTTGGTTTTTGAGTTCAACACCTTGATGATTTTGTGTGCTTCTGTTGGCCTGTGTTTGATCTCAACTTTTGTTTGTTCAATTGCTGCCTTGACATTTTGTACCAACTCTTCTTGCTCAAATATAATTTGAAAGGATGACCATAGCTCTGTGATATTGGCATTAATATTATACCATATGTTTTGCTTAGCTTCTGCTAATATTTGCACTATTAATGATTGGTCCTCATAATTTTAAATCCGTTGAGTAAGCTTGAAGTTTTTCTGCACTTCTACTAAATTTGCATTGTCAACTTTAATTTTATTTCTTCCATTTTTTTCAATGCTGCTAACAATATTTCGTTTTCTTTGTTGGTTAATGATAAATCTCCTAGAGATTTCATTAATTTTTTAGAGGAGTCTGTAGTGGTTGACTTTTTCTTTTTGTTGAAGTTGTTGTTGTTGTTTGTTGTGCTGATGTACCTGTGGCTACTAACTGTTTCTTTTCTTTCAAAAGTATTTCCATATTTTTCTCCGTCGTCTAAATTTGAACATTTTGCTCAACTATCAACTTGAATTTTTTTTCTTTCTCTACTTCCAACTCAGTAATTTCTTTGGCCTATGGGTGGTCTGTAGTTGGAAAATTGAGTTACTTTCTCAGGGATTGAATATCAACATTTTTGTTTTTCATCATTTCCTCAACTGCTTTAGTGTCACTAGGATCATATCCTAGTTTATCACCAAATATTCAAGAGCTTTAGCTCTACTTTCTTTGGCCAAGGATGGAATTATTTCCATTTTCAGATGTGAATGAATATTGTTAAGAGAGGCTTGCAATTTAGAGGCTACTATGGTTGAACTTGTTAATCTTAAGTATATCATCTCACTAGCTTGTTTATGCAAGTCAATATGATCAATTGCATGAATCTTCTTGGTGTCAAAAGAAAAGACATATGATTTATAATATTTTGCCCTTTTAGGGACTAGAACTGTAGGTTCCAAGAAGGCTAATTGGAATTGTCACTTCTATATGTCAAGTACAAACAAGAGTTTATGTTGGTTAGTAGAAGACTGCTTCCAGAATTCTAAGTAAGTTGTTACCTTCAATGCTTCATTCTTCCTCTTAATCTCTTTGTACCTGAAAAAATTATTTTTCTATGTTGCAATATAAGAAACAAAAGCCTCATGAGACTCTATTGTTTCTTCAATATGTGTAAAATAAGTAGTGGGAAAACATGTTATAACAACTGTAGTTTGCTCCTGTGAGCCCTTTTCTTTTGAGGATTCCTCCAGAGTGTTTGGTTCTTTCTTCTCTTGAAAACTAGAAAGTTTGCAGCTTGAGATTCTGAGTCTGTAGGATACATACTTTCCCTTGACATTTTAGTTTATTTTTCTTTTGAGATAGGAGTTTGTAGGGATGACTAACTCACAATCTATTCTTCAACTTCATGTAGTGTATTCTTTGTCCACTCCTATTGATTTGCATATTTCTCTATTTTTGGTCTACGTGTATGTACATAAGGTGTGGTTTTCTAGTTCACTCTTAATTTTGAAATTATCCCTAAAGGATCATAAGACCATGTTAAACTTAATTTGAATTTCGTTTGCTTCGATAAAAAAACTACCTTCTTTTCTGCTGCTCTGGTATTGATGATGAAAGGGCCAATCCGTGCCTTCAACTTAAACTGTGACTTCTTATTTCTTGATACAAAATGTAACTCATCCATATTCATCATTTTCTTGATGTATTCTAAGGAAAAGATTGTTATTGACACAAAACTGACAATCTGTAAGGAGGGATTTCACATACATATATCCTAATTTCTGTATAGTTCTGGTAATGATACCAGTCTCCAGCCTCGACTTGCTCGGTAATATGTAAAACTCTCTTGATTTCTGTTGAAATACTTCGTATAATGTCATTGTTAAGAAGACATAAAGACACATGCAAGAAATGATCTACAAAATTACTGAAGGAGTGTTCTTCTGAATTCTTCCTCACCAAGGAAGTCCAGTGAATGACTGACCATTGTCTTCCCTATGCATCCAAATTTTGTAATTGAAACTTGAATCTCTCTGCTTGATGAAATAACAAAAAATACACAAGAACCAACTGGTGCTTGAATGCAACTTTAGCAGAAAAATTCAAAAAATGATCATGAATAAGATCTGACAGAAATTGACTATAATTGAAAATAATTGAGGACTTTTGACCAGTAGAGAACACTAATAAAAATCCTAATATTACTTCATCTACCCATTATTCTGTAGGATAACCTAATAAGCATGCGACCATAGAAATAACTTTCCTTGACATTTCAGGAAAGATAGAAGTATAATATGGGGGATTAGTTCTAGGTGACTCACAATTACCAGGTAAAAAGGACTAAAAAATATGGGCTCATTGAGGGAAAGTGAGTTTCTGATATATCTCCATGAGTGAACCAATGGAAAAAAGATACAAGGAAGTTTGAGGATAAATATAGAGTGGTTAATAGATAGCTTCAGGTGAAATTGCAAATAGAGTTTCATTGTTTTGGGAAATCACAGCCCTCTAGCTAGGGATATTTCGAAGATGACACCATGTAACAAATTATGGAAAAAATTGAGTTTGGGGAAAAATGAACTGTGGTAAAAATGATTCCCAAATGCTCAATTCATCACTAAAATCTAAGAAATTTTGGTTTGCTCAGTTGTGGAGTTCATACAGATCAAAATCACGCTAGGTTTATGATATCTTATATTGTGTGTCGACCAGGGGAAGTCCGTCAAGGTTTACAACAAGGGGAAATGTAGGGTTTTCTACAACCAAATTCAATTTGCCTTTGTGCAACGACATTTCTAACTACAAATTAGAAGCTAGGGAATTGAATTATGGGATTGCAACGATCACTAGTGTAGGAGGGCAATGGTGTGCTTGCGAAATTTGAGACTAGACCTGCATTGGTAAGAAATGAAATAATGAAAGTAATGTATGCAAGGGATGTGTAGCTTTTTAAATGGGAGGGGGAATGGTTAAACGGGAAAAATAACATTTTTTGGCGTGCCTCATTAGGGAAATTAGACGTTGGTGGGAAGAATTAATCATTAAATGGTCATATGAATGTTGGCGGGAAAATTAAATGTTTTAAACGGTTATGTGGTGGGGAAGGAGAAGAGAATGACAAGTGGTAGAATGTGAATGGAGTGGGAGCATGAGCGGGAACGAGAAATATGTTTTCGGAGGGTGGGGGTAGGCGGTAAGCTATTTCGTGGAAGGGGGCCCCGAACTCATCATGGGGCTACCACGTATGGTTCAGTGGTTTCCAAAAATCTGCTTTTCAGACTACCCCCCTCGTTAACTTCTGAAAGTGCGGGGGGGGGGGGTTTCCGAACTTGTCCCCCGCCATTGATCCGGGCAGGGACAATCCTGCCCATCCATTCATGAGAACACTTTATTGAAAAGGACAAAATATCAAATCGTCCATTTATTTACAAATCAAATAATAATCCTCCACTAATAAAAGGGATTAAAATCAATAAAATGGTTAGTGCGACATTTAAACTAGCGCACTTTATTTGGGACATTTATTTTTAATTTTTTCATATATTTTTCTTTTTTCCTCTTTTTTTTATTCTTTTTTTTTTTTAATTTCTTTCCTTCTTTTCTATATCTTTTGTCTTTCAAAAATATAAAACAACTAAAGTAAAAAATAAGTTACAACATCCCTCAGGATAAATAGCTAGACATACATGCTTTGATCACTATATTAGAGGACCCGAACAAAACCAACCATCATGAAGGCTTTGGAGAGTCACTTCCTTGATTTTGGGCAACCACAGGACCTATGAAAATCTGCTACAGGATTATTTTTCACCTTCAACAACAACATTTGATCCACCTCTCGCAGAACCTATGTTGTCAAGCTTCAATTAGTTAAGCACATTTCAAGAAAATTTTCAAAAAATTATTTAGATTAGAGCCAATGCATGGAGCAACAAGCATGGGAAGATGACACCTCAAGAAGCTAGCAAATCAATCATTACTTTTGATAAAAAACAACATGCAAACATCAAGTGTTCAACGCATAGGCAAAAACCACTAGATAGGCATAGGTATGGAAAATCCTCACCTCTTACTTTAAGTGCATAATAGTTTGAAAATATATTGAATGCGTGAGGAATGAGGTTTTTGTAGGTTGAAGGTGGCCAACAGTCTCGTCCACCCTTGAATAGTTGAGTAAAGTTAACTCCCTCTCTCATCCCACATAGAGAAAATGAAAAAAATGAAAAGGTGATGATTTCAAAGAGTATGCCAACGAGTCTATGAGCAGGTTAAAGAGGTGGTAAGTGAGGACCAACTAGCATAGTGCATTGATCTCACCACCAAACCAAAAAAATAATAAAGAGCAGGCCACAACCTCACTTGTACCAAGAGTCTCATTCCAAAAATGGTAAGAGAACCCACTACATTGTTGAGAGTTGGGCTAACTACCAACAGGGGTCCCATAGGCTGCCACAAAGAAGCTACAGGGTGGAACACTAACTGCTACAGGATCTGGGTTCAATTCTAAAGGATACAAAACATGTGCTACATGATTGTGACTAGCTGCTATAGGATTGGCCCAAGAGGTGGAAAAGGGCTCAAAAATGTGCAAAATTTTCCTCCAAACCCAAAAGCCATGAACAAGTCTCCAAGGGAGTGGTAAGTAGTAAATTTTCCTCACCTTCCATGCATAAAAGGATGCTGAGATTGGTCATAATTTTCCTATAGAGGCATTAGCAAACCCTTGAAAGTTAAAACTTTTCAACCCTGATTTTTCTTAAGTGATAAGAATGCTAGTAGAAGGGTGAATTTGTTTTGAATTTGGAATATAATTTTCTCCCTACAATCAGTAGAAAAGATATCCATTCCTCTCATCTCTGTTTTGAAACCCTAGGCTTCTTAGAAACTGATAATCGACAGAAAATTCCTTGAAAAATCTTGAAGAACCTACTATAGAAAACATGGGAGGAGGCTTCAATAGGATGGAACCCATAGTATAAAAAAGAATCCATCAACATCCTCTTATTAGGGACATCTTCATAAATGATCAATGGATGGGGTTCTTTGAGAAAATCAAACGATATGATGATGAAATTACCCATGACTTTGTTGTGGCCCTCAAACCTTAAGGGGGAGATAGTGCCACCACCATTTTGAGGGGGCTTGTCATCCATTTAAATGTAGAAATCGTTAGTAGGGTGACCACATTGGCTCTAGGAGTTAGGTGGGGCAAGGAGGATTAAAAAAAGGCATCACAACTAAAAATAATTTCTTCCTCCATGAAGAGAAACCAATAAATGATAAGAATGGAGTTAGAAGGGAGAGTCTGCCTTACCCATGGGATGAAGTGGCCTATCGCATCTTAAAATACATATCTTGTCAGGGGAGGCTCAATGTTTTTTATGTCTACCAGTTTAGGATACTTTATGAGCCAAGGTTCTAGACCAAATTTCCTATCCCAAGTAGAGTTAACATTCCCCACTTTTTTCTTCATTCCATATTGGAAATGAGGCAAAGGGTGAGAGAACTTGGGAAACATCAATACATTGACCATAATGGCCTCATAATGCTCATTTTCATGGATTCTTTGAGTCATGTCAAGAACCTTGTGTCATGGATAGACTTTGTAGACATGGACAGGGATGCCTTAATTGAAACTCAAGCCCAAAATCTGCTAGAACATGAAGATACTGCAAAACATAGCTCTGCTGAAGAAAAGGTTGGTGAAGAGGAGGATGAAGAAAAGGGATAAGGAAGAAGAAAAACTAGAGGCAGAAAAATAAACCCTTGGGGAGCCTTCTAGGCCTCAAAAGAGGACATGGGGAGAACAACAAGTAAGCCTTTCATAAGGCAACATTGAACAAGAGGTGGCTGCCACCTTGACAACCCTTAGTACACCTATCAAGATCAAAGGAAGGCAACCCAAGGAAGGTCCCTTGTATTTAAAAAGGAGAAGGAGTAGTAGATTCAAACAAGGGAAGCCTTAACCTTTACAACTATCCCCATCACAAGTAAAGGATCAACTAGTCACTAAGAGGGAGAGCTAGAGAAGGGTAAAAGATAAATTGAAGAGGTGACCTCCGTCACAACTAAGGGAAAGTAGCCCAAAACCTCACCAATAATTCCAAACACCAGGGGAGCCAAGATGAGAAAACTACAAGAATAAATTTCCATGCTACACAAAAGCAGGGCAATGCTACATGAAGAAAAGAAGTTGCTACAGGAAAGTACAACGCCACATCAGGAAGGAGGAGAAGGACCATAGGAGCCTGATTTCCAACCATATCTTGGGTCCTACTACAAACTTTATGAGTAAGGATAAATCATACCCATCAAGTTTGCAATCCCCATCTTTCTTGAGCTAGAAAGAGAAAGAGGTCGAACCCACCGATGGATGCAAATTGCTAAATATAAGAGAGTTGAGGATGTGGACCTCATGATGGAGAATATGGATCAAGGAATTGTTGATTTGAGGTTGAAAGAGTTAACCAAAAGGGAACAACTACAAATGGAAAACAAGAGATTAAAAGAGCAACTATGGGAGAAAGAAGGGAAACTTTCCACCATGGAAAGCTTGGCCATGGAGGCCATCCAATGCAGACATCCCTCAAAAACATATTCCTTGTTCCTCAAAGAGTAGTGGCTTCATTTTCAAATAAAAAATCTAGCACAACATGGTTCAATTCCCTTTCAACACTAAAAATAGTTTATTGAATTTTTTCATAAGGTTAGTGTGGAGAATAGAGCTAAGATGACAAATTTTTACATGCACAACCTTATATTGATTGACATGAAATTATGTGATCCAAATTCTAGGATGGGGGATGTACAACTGATGGCATTAGCCTCTTGGTTGACCCATGAGGAGGTAAGGGCTGAAGAAGCAAAAAGGATCATATCCAAAGAGACTAATGAGCCCCTATGGGTCGACGCAGAGTTTAGGGCCCCTCACCTTGTCATTAACAACCATAGGCTCATCTTTGAGGATCCAAAGTTGGTACCATGCTACATAGAGAAGTAGGAACAATCCATCCAACTTTGAGGACATGTTCAAACTGTTAGGGACGGAGGGCTTGCAAGCTTGTCAGAGGAGATGGAACTTATTGCCACTTAGTTTGCAAATGAGATAATACCACTCCCTGGAGATATTGAGGAATGCCTTGGAGAAGACACCTTCCTACAAGAGGATATTTCAAAGATTGAAGGCCAAATGGATTGGGATTAAGTTCAATTGTCCTTTATCATTAGGGCTACAAAAAATGCAAGAGTATATTGAAGAGAAACAAGAGTCGGAAGAAATAAAGAAAAATGCAGAGTTCCACCCTCAAGAGGAAACTCCTATAAAGATACCTTGGGACGTTAGGGAAACCACTAGGGCTATGTATGAGATGGAATTAAATGGTTGATTTTCTCATGGGGGTGATTATGGGACCCATTAATGGGTATATAACAAGGCCCATATGGCCATCCTTCAACATATATTTACCTCTTTCCTCACATTTGATAACATATTTTTACTATAATGTGTTTATTAGGATGACTACAAGATGTTTATCATATCTTGTGGCCTAATATGATTAATGTGCAGGAAAATAGTTCATTTACTATACAAAGATACGTTGGAGGAAACTAGAGAAAATGTAGGAGGCTTGTCCCCTACATTTACTCACCTACAACTCAACTTGCTCTCTGTATTTACTCACTCACAATTTTAGGATCTACTAATAGCTAATGAATTAAAGACTTGTGGGGATCTTAGGGAGCTAGATCCACCTTTTTAGGTATTTTGTAGGGAAGCAATCCTCTTTCCAAGGAGGCTATCCCTCAGGCATTTTTGTATAAATAAAGAATCCCAAGGGATAAATATGATTCAAATTTTTGGAGAAGATAAAGACAACTAAGAGCTAGGAGCTTGAACTTGTCATCTTCATTCATTTTATCATGTAATTGAGCACTATTCTATGTTAATGAGAATAATTTTGTTATCTTCAATCTGAGTTTCCTTTAGAGGGTTGAGTCCCCTTGGGTTAGGGCCCAACCTAGAGGCTCTAGTCTCTCTTTGTGTATTTCATTCATGCATTCTCTTTCCTAGAAATATTTTCTTTCCTTCTTTGCAGGATTTGTTTACAAAAAATTGCTTGTGCAGGTTTATCAATCATCTCTCTTGTGGGTAGCGTAGTTGGGAATGTTTTGTTGGCAAACCAAAAATATAGTTATTTTCTTTTTGCAGTAGTTAAGTATCTAATTAGCCTTCTTTTCACATCTCTTCTTTCCACAAATTGGTGATTAGTTTAACAATTTTATTTGAGCATAGGAAGCATCATCTCTTGTGGATGTAGATCTCGTGAAGACTAAAAGATAGGTTGTCTTTTAATGTAGTAGTCATATCTCAAATAAAATTCAACTCATCCTTTCTTTGTTATTTCAACTTTCTGCAATTTGCATTGTTAACATGCTCTAGATGTTTGGCAAGATTGAGTAACTTTTTGTGGTGTGCATGTACTACTGTTGATTTGCAGGGTTAGCATTGTTGTTTACACTCCTTATCTTACCACTAATTCCTTTCTTTCTACCTCAACAACTCCTTCAAAACATTGTTCATCGAGAGTACATTTTTGGTTTGTTGAAGGCCACTGTGTGCATTGTTCGTTGTGCGAGCTGGGCCCTTGAAGGGTACTAAGCTTGGAAAGGGCCTCATATAAACTTCTTCTACCTTCCATTACCATATACCACGTTTAGATCACCTTTTCAGCCTTCATAATGCTCATGAATTCAATCCTATAGCAAAATAGGGCAATCCTGTAGCATACTATAGCAATCTTGTACCATCTCGTAGCACCATTTAGAAGCCCCCCAAACTTGACCAAAATTTCCCTTAAAGATTGATTTTTGTCTCCTAGCCCTTAATAATGCCTCTTAGGATCTGAAATCACAAATGAGGAAGACCAAAGACCACTTAGGACTTTCCTTTCTACCAGTGCAACTCATTTCAACAACTTGGGTTAGCAGACAGGTTCATGAATTGAAACCTGATGATTTTCATGATTACTTTATGAAGCACCTAATGAACTCTGTTAATATAATCTCTCTTTAATGCAATGATTAAAGGATGATTTCATGCTCTTTACTTTGGTAAAGGTAGATTAGGTTTGATTTCTTTGTTTTATGCTTCTTAAGCTAGGATTTCTATTTCAAGCATTGTTATTCCCTATGCATAGATTAGGTTTTCCTTTGATGCATCATTTACATTCTGCAACTAGATTAATGTCTACATTCTACAAGTAGAGTAGCCTTTACATTGCTGCTAGTAGATTAGGATTTACATTTGAGCAAGTAGGTTATAATTTACAATTATGTAAAGTATAGTAGCATTTCCATTTTTGCAAACAAATTAACATTTCCATTTGTGCAAGTAGATTAGAAATTACCTTTTATGAAATCTATTTTTCTTACAAATCTAAATTTAGTTGATAGAGTGGTCTATGTATACCTTGGTTTGGTCCATTGCCTCAAAGTAACTTGAGTAGAACTTAGCCTATTGTGAATACAACACTACCACCTCTTAAGTTTGTATGAACCCTAGGTTGATAATTAAAGTTGGTAGCCTTTGGAGTGTTGGGAATGACAATTGCCATTAAACCAAAACCTGTTGGTGTTAGTCAACGATCACATTTCCAAATGATAAGGATCCATGAGGCAGTTAGTCCATGTCGCGAAACACATGGGGAGAGTTGGTTTATCCAATGTCCAACAATCTCCCTCCCAGCGCAAGCCAGATGTGTATCGAACTCGTGACCTATACTATGATACCACTTGTTGGGAATCATGATTTCCATTAGACCAAAACCCATAGGTATTAGTCAACGATCACATCACTAGCTGATAAGGATCCTTGAGGTAGTTACGGGGAGCGTTGATTTATCCAATTTCTAACATGGAGTTGCAACACTCTTGTTGCAATACTAGGGTTCATCACATACAAAAATACCATCCACATCCACAAAACAACATTATCATTGGAAATTTCATTAAATAGTTTGTATACAATGAATCATTAAACCATTTAAGCATTTATTCAAAAAATTTACATGAAAACTAATATAAAAACTTCCTCAGGGCATATTTCCTAAATTATAGAAGTCCAAGTTTTTAAAATTGAACCAAATGATTAGTGGGAGATGCCATCACCATGGTCCAGGTTTTATCCTCTATAACCTCCCAAATGAAAAGTTATAGTAGAATTTCCAACATGGCCTATTTGATGCATGATTTTAAGAGCATCCATAAAGCTTAAATTCTTATAATCATATCTCGTAAAATATCACGAACCAATATATGAAAGTTGGAACAAATTACCAGCGAGATTCCCCCTCATTATGATCCAATTTTTAGCTTATCAAACCTCCCAGAAGAAAAGTTATAGCGTAAATTCTAACATGGCCTATTTGATGCATGCTTTTATGAGAATCGAGGAAGCTTGACTTCCTCTAATCATATCTTCTAAAATATCATGACCCAAGATATGAAAATTGGACCAGATGACCAATGGGATTTCCGCTCACGATGGTCCAAGTTTCAAATTTTGGAATGTCCCAAAATAAAAGTTATAGCAAAAATTCCAACATAACCTATTTAAAGATGCATTTAGGAAGCCTAACTTCCTCTGATTAAATTTCCTAAAATTTTGCAAATAAAGATTTGAAAATTGGACCAGAGGATCAACAAGATTTCCCCTCACTATGTTCAATTTTTTAGCTTCTATAACCCCTCAGAAGAAAATTTATAGCTGAAATTGCAACATGACCTATTTAAAGAAGAATTTAGGAAGCTTATCTTCCTCAAACAATCTTGTTACAAAATTTAATACATATAAAAAGATACAACCAAACAGTATAACAAATAATCATGCATGTCATTGAACCATCTATGCTACAAATATAATTAAAATAGAAATAAATATTCATCTATTGCATCTAGAAAATTACTAGAAACTAAAGTAGGGTGAGCCACATTCCACCCCACCATAGACTTAATTGTGCTGCAATTTTTCTTGCAATTGGCCATCCGCATACCAGATCTTGTTGCCTTGAGGGAAAAAACTAAACTCAAGGATTTAGAACATAGTTTTCAGATCATATTTAACACAAAAATTGAAGGCCACTCTCCTCCATACATAGGAAAGAATCTTAGTGGTTAGCCTTTCCATTCCTTGATCAAGACCATATACATTTACAAATGACAATGCAGGTCTACAAAGCACAAGGGAGTCCTTCTCTAATCTCTACAATCACTTGGTCTTCCCTTCTTTAGTGATCTATGTGCCACACACAATCAAGACAACTCTTGGTCCTTAGAGCCATCTAGTCTAAGGGAAAAGTGCTACAACACATTTAATTCTTGTTACACAAGCTGTTACAAATTCTCATGCCAATTCAAATTTATATCTGAGAGAGAGATGTATGAGAGAGTAATAGAAGAGTGAAAAACTAGAAGCTTAAGAACCAAGAAAAAGAACCCCTCGATTGCTCCTCCCTCTTATTTTTAAAATCACACCTTGACTCTTCTCTTCCTAACCTTTTAGCTTCTTCAGAAGACTAACCATTACATCAAAGGAAAATATTCACCCAAGGTATATTTTTCCTCTTAAGCCAAGTTTTTCCCCTCGCCAAGGCATCATAATCTATTGGTTGTTCCCTTTCTTTACCTCTAACATTTTTATCAATAAAAATAAACATTAAATCATATAATAGAGTTTAACATTATAACATCAATGCTAGCACCCAAACATTATATGTTCTTAAGTACATTACAAAATTTGGGGTAATGAAAGGGGTGTCACAATCCCCTCCCCTTTAAGGAAAACTGTCCTTGGTTTTCTACTATCTGTAGAACCATTTTGTGCAAAAGAAGGGATACATGACTTTCATAATAGCAATATTTTCCAAGCCCTTAGTTTCTACTTTGATCAATTCCATTAATATTTCTCAGTCTACTTACCTCTCGACCTCTTGGAATTCTAGCACATTCTTTCCTTGTTGTCTGTTGCTTCATAATGCTTGCGTACGAAACAAGTTCAACCCATATTTTTCATGGACACAACTAATGCATTCATGATCCCAATGAGTAAGTACATGAATATTTGAAAATCAATTCATTCAAGTCTCCCCTCTGTTGCAGTCACACACATTTCAAACTCATTGTTATAGACATTTTTGGGCACTGCAACCCCAAGCATAAAATGTCCATAAACCAAGGGCTCCTAAGTCCCTAAAAGTGTTGTTCCAACCCCTAAAGGAACAAGGTCAACTGATTACAGCTTCTCCCAGAAGTTCTCCATGAAAAACTACTCAGAACTGGTCAAAACAGGATCATTTCACCTGCTCCATAGGCAAAGTGCGTTGCATCTCACCTAAGTACACTCATTGGGTGCGTTGCATTTCAAAAATCCCTTCTATGGGGTGCGATGGGCGAGAAGAGACAAATGGCAGTGTCAATCCGCAAGGTGGAGAAGCATGGAATCTTCCAGAAACTTCTCCTATGACACTTGCCTCTCTGAATTCGACCAAGGATGAGTAAGAGATCATCAATCTCCAAGTGGAAGCAAGAACTATCAGAGGGAAGACACTAATCAAATCACAAGCTGAATCATCTCCCTTACAAACATCTATATATGGATCCCTCATCCCAGAGATCTAGAGGCTGGAATTTTGCATCTTGTAAGGAATTGCTATTGGTTTCTTGAGGCAACATCATAGTGTTGGGTGATCTAAGCTTTGCATGAGGTGAAGAAGGGCTTACTTGCTGAGAGGATGATGCTGGGTCAGAACAACTGGTTGTAACTCTCTTGGCTCTTTCTTGATTATCAATAAAGCTATTCAAGTTTTCCTCCATACTCTTGTGTAATCTATGTTTTGTGCATTTGTATGGTCAATTTACATCTGATCCTAGATTGTTTATGATAATAGATCCATGTTCTCGTATACTGTTATGCTGCTTTGATTCTACAGGTACTCTGTAAAGCTGGGTATACAAGGAAGCAAGTAGAAAAGGACTATCATAAGAGAGAGGAATCGAGCAAAGAACCAAGCGCAAGACAGAGGTTGGTCTCCTTTATTCTTCTCTCATCTATCTTTCATAAAGGAAAACAAAAGTAGTTTTACTTTGTTTGTTTCTAAGGTAGCTACCACGCCTTAGTGGGATTAGCAGTTCTGCATAGACACTTTTCCCTGTAACAAAATGGCGACTCCGCTGGGGAGCGACTAGATTGATTGTTTATCTACATTTGTTTATTTTATAAAATTACAGACGGAGCCTGAAGTTGAGCCAGGTAGCTTTTGAACTGCATTTGCTCTGCAAATGCAAAGTAGATAAATGTCGCTTCAGTCAATCTCTGGGTTTTGTTTATGAATTAAAAAATTGATTTACAAACTCTCTAATTGCCCTTGTGGTGGCTCTAGTAACCTCCTTAGATCTACCCCTGTTTTTTATTTACCGATTACCACTTGCTCGGCCAAAATCCCTGAACTGAACTGCAAACTGTGACCCGGAACCCAAGCAAAGTCTCGTTTCTGGTCCAGCGCACTGTCTGTTCTGTGAATCTCAAATTCAGCGCACTTCCTGAGTGTAGTAGGTGCGCTGCATTTCAAATTCATTGTGTTACAGGTGCGCTGATCAGACTAGGCATTGTTCCTGAATTTTGGTTTCTATTCACTCTTTTCAAATCTATTCAAGAATTTTGCTGCCTGTAGTCAGTACACCTCTATTTCAAACCCCTTTCCTTGCTGTTATTCCGCCTCCATTGTGCAAAGAACTGTAAATGTTTTTGTGTATTTGTTGAGTCATTTTCAATTCTCCTTTGCAAAAAAGTAACGTAATTGTACTATCGTTTCTTGATTTGAAAGTGTCGCAAGTGTCGTTTTCAGTCATAGAAGAGAGTCTGATTGCTCTTGATAGTCGATTACCCTGTTACTATTGTATTTGATCTGAATTAGTAGTTTTTCTAGTGTTAAAAGCAAGTTTTCATTTCCAAATCGCAAAGTGTCGTCATTGTCTTCATTTTGATTTTGAAAAGAAACTTGTTAGTAATTGTCGCTTTGAAAAATAATTCAGATTTGCACATTAGCTTTCTTTTTATCATTCACATATTAAGAAGGCTGAAAACAAATACATGCATGTGCATTTACATTTAGACTGTTTGATTGGTTTGATTTAGGACAT